>WFKH01011925.1:84253806-84280628 GCA_016163765.1 Magallana hongkongensis
GGGTGGGGGGGGGGGGGGGGGGGGGGGGCGGGGGGGGGGGGGGGGGGCTGTGGTAATACGGTATCTCGTCCTTTTGGTTCGGGGTGGTTAAGGTTCTGCCCGTAAGTCAATTATCGATACTAAGACGATACCTGGAATTGTGGTTTGTCAAGACGACGTTAGACGTCATTTATGCACCTGGGATAAACATGTTAACTAAATGTAGAGCAGCTGGCTGTTTGAAATGTCGACATGTTTATGCAAAAGTTTGATTTATCATTTGTCTCTATCAGTAAATGACTAACACCATCATATATGGTATTAGTTTACGAAGGTTCTTGTCTTATTTTCATCTAAAGTTAAAATAAAGGATTAAATCACAACTGCAAAATGGGATTATTTTTATCTTTTGATTACATGATATTTTTCGACTTGCGAGTTCAAGAAAAGACCACTAGCATTCATGTCAGAATTCATCACAAAAATAAAAAATACAAGAGGCCAAGAGGCCTTGACGGTCACCTGAGTACCATAGCCTCTAGATGGACCTGTCAGGGAGTCCCATGTTTGCATTTTCAGATTCATTTTGGAGTCTAAACCCTAATCTGAGACTTCTCTGACTCTTACCCCCACTTTTATTATTTGATGTTTGTAAACAATAATTCATTAAGGTGGGTGGAGAGTCGGAGGAATCTCGGAGTATTAGCCTCAATCCCTGCCTCATGGGCAGTGAATTAAAAATTTAAGAGGAGAACAATATGGGCATAATAACAATGCATTTAGTATTTCTCCCATGACTGTGAAAGTACGGAAGAAATTATTATACAATGTTTTACATTTTCTTTATTTGGTTATATGCATCTTCGTTAGCCAAGGGTTTCTGATCGGCGCCGCTCCTCACAAAAAGCGACAAATTAACTATCAGATCTGCCTTAAACTTTTAAACATGATTATTTTTAGCCACAAACTATCATTTAGTAAAGAAAATATCCAAATATTTTAGCTTTAAAATTTGAACATTTTCCTATGTCATTTTACAGAGCTCTTCGTCTAATGGAGGTAAATATAACCTAAATATGGCCACAACCATCCAGCCCTCTTAATACATTTCACTCAATGTCCATCTTGGCCCCACCTGGGGCCTAAACCCCTGACCCAGGGGCCATGAATTTCACAATTTTGGTAGAGGGCTTCATGAACCATATAACCATGCATTTTTTTTTACCCACATGTGCAAGAGTAGAGAAGAAGATTTTTGAAAATTTGGCCTTTCTTTGCATATTTAGTCCCTCCCATGAGGCCCGGGGGCTGACAAGGTCATAAATTTCACAATTTAGATACCTCTTATCCCAGAGATGCTTCAAACTAAAAATGGCAACAATTGGCCTTGTAGTTTTCAAGAAGTTAAAAATGTAAAATTGTTAATGGACGACGCACGTCGCGCGACACACGACGGCAGACGAAGACCAATTGCAACTGAGTCACTCAGGTGATCTAAAAATCGGAAGAGTCAATTAACTCAACGTCCTTTGCACATATGGGAACTCCTTAGGTTTCAGAAGCAACCTATATCTTTTTAAATAGAAATTAGGGAATATTCGACTTAAGTTCTACTGAAGAGGATTTAAAAAATGATAAACTCATTCTACATGCGCGGATCTAGAGGGGGGGTCGGGGGGGTCCCGACCCCCCCTGGAAAATGAAAATTTATTAAATTTACATAGTAAAATAACCGCAAATATGCCTCGGACCCCCCCTGGCAAACACAATTATCCTTCGGACCCCCCCTGGAAAAAATTTCTGGATCCGCGCATGTTCTACTTCTTTCACCTTAAGCGGGATCAACAATAGGCGCTCCCCATCTAATAATGTATATAAAAATGTCATCCCTATACTCAATAAACACATTGATTTCGCACATAGGACATGCATAGGGGTGAAGATTTTTTTTTTATACCGGCATCGATTAAGATTGGGAGCCCCTATGGGTTCAACGGCCAACAACTGATTTAATACCGGTAAATAGGATTCAAGAAAAGTTTATTTTTCGTTACATATTTTTAGAGATAAAACCAAACTTCTTTATTCCAGGTAACAGTTTGAATATTTATTTTTTTTATATCAACTTCAAGTGCTTAAGAGGGTTCGATGGTCATGACCATTTTTAGGCTATATTGATCTCCTTAAGAAGAAGAGCTCTATATAAAGATATAGGAAAATACTCAAATTTTAAAGCAAATATATGTGGAATTTTTCTTTACAAAATAAAAGTTTATAGCTTAAACATTATTTCTAAAATTTAAGGACGATCTGGTGGTTATTTTGTTTACCATCCAGCCTCCTAAATTATTTGATTGCTTACTTCAACACCAGTCTGATTACATGTACATTCAGATGTCCTTGGATCCGCCTACTTAGATCGCTACACATGCGATTCGTGGGAGCGGATCAAACGACCAAGTTTTAACCAAGTTGACTTTCATTTAACACTAACTTAATAAAAAAGTTTACAAATGGGAAAGCTAAAAAGCTACAAACTATGAATTAAATTGAGCAAATCGTTGATTTGATTCGTGATGAATTTTTTAACGAGCAAACTGCAAATTAGATTCCGAGGTAAAGATAGCCAAATCCGCTAATGATTTAAATCAATTTTAATAATTTTATACGGTGTTTTTTCTCTCTAAGAATATTATTATTATTTTTTTTTTTTTACATCAGAAGTTGTCTCGTAAGCCAATTAATGGTTATTCAAAAGCCCGACTATCTTAATAGTAATTGATCGGTAGCAGTGGTGAAGAAATGTTTAAACAAACCCATTCGTCTTAAGTCTGCTTCATTAATACTTATTTCCATATCCATTGTAGCCCGCCATCTGCCGCCCTTGTTTTGTTTCCGGTCTCTTCCTTCTGACTTCCGGTCCATTATTTTTTTTTTAATGCAGTGCTATAAGGGTTAAATGCTTAATTCTAGAGATCTTTGTCTTTTTGCGTGCAGCTATATTGATATGTGTACTATTTACATATAATATATAAAATGACAAAAGCAAGAATCCACAAATCTTGGCAAAGACAGTGCATTTAGTCATCTATAATAGCACAGTGTTTATCTAAGGCCACCAGTCTTTTGGTCTGTTTTCTTGAAGGTTCGTTCATGTAATTTGGCATTATCCATCTGCATATCGAGTACTAGCATTCGATCTCATGTTTAGTCGTTTAGTCATTTATGTCATTTTAGTAATACGGGTTCTTACCCAACGCCCTTTAAAAATTGAATTTCAGCAATATGATAAATGTTATTGCATTCATTCACTCCCAGAGCCGAACAACCATGAACCTACTTGAACTCTGTTCAAATTAAAATTCTTCTTTAAAATTTTCAAGATATAACAATAAAGGGTATAGAGAAAACTTCCTATATTTGCTTTCTTCAAATTAATGAAATAGTCATTCCTTCAATTTTGGTAATTTGATAATGGACTCAAATCAAATTGAAATAAAGGATCGAAGATGTATAGAATGTACAGTGCACGATCGGACAATAAGACAAGACATTACTAGAAAAAAACTTTTTCAAGAAATAAAATACAACAATTTGATTTTTTATATACATGTATATGTTTATACAGAAATAATCGTGTACATTGTCTAGTATTGGCATCTACAAGGTTTTCCCTGAAAAACAGAAAATATTTTTAAAAACGTATGAACAAAAACATTTAAAGAACACCAAAATGGGATCGTATAGTTGAAATCAATTTTCAAAGGAGTTAATATTGAAAAATATGTGAGGTTATATATTTTTTCTTAAAGTTGGAAAATGAAAAAGTAAAATTGATATTGCAAATAATTAAAATGTTCATAATGTAATTGTAACTATTATAGATGTTGTGGGAGTATTTTTTTTTTTTGGGGGGGGGGGGTCAAATAAAGAAACAAAACTTTCCCATTTCTATCTATATAGAGTAAAACATTCAAACCTGTGCCATTTCACAAACGTAATAGTTTCTCTGCACACAGCTGTCAACATGCCAGTGGTATTGGTAAGTTTCCCAGAATGCACCACAGTTCCAGTCTCCGCTGCTGTGATATACTGGCTCCTCTCCGTACCAATCAAACTTGTGACACCTCTTGTGGCTGAAGCCCCAGTTCCACCGGTGTTTGCTAGGATACAGACAGTCGTTCAGACCCATCCAAGCACCGCCTTTAACTATCAAAGAAAAAAAAACTTGTTGGTACTCACACAATTGTATCTTTTTTGGGGGTAGCGGGGGAGAGAGAAAATGTCATATAAAAAAAATCGAAGAGGGCAACATTATTGCAGCTAACACATTTGCATATTAAGGAGGCTGGATGGTCAAACAAAAAAATACCCATAAGATCTACCTTAAAATTTGCAACACCATTGCTTATCCATAAGCAATCATTTAGTATATAAGAATACCAAATATTTCAGATGAAAAATTTCAATATTAATATTTTTTATATTTCTATACAGAGCTCTTCTTCTTAAGGAGATGAATACAGCCTAAAAACATCCAGCCCTCTTAAGTATTTGTTTCTTTTCATGTACATGTAAAATATATATGAGTGAGTTGGTATATAGATACCTCGGTATTCGGCCAGGTACTGACGAATGAATGAGTTCTCGTGAGCTTCATCAATGATCACAAGATGACCTCCTTGGCTAGCACATTTCATCTTAAAATCAAGTTAACATAATTACTCAGTATTCATTTGAAATTCTTTTTTTTTTTTACATTGTCCATTCTTCAAAAAAGAATAACCCCAAAGTGTATTGAAGTTAGCGATCACATTATGTGTCTTATTTTCATATAACAAATATCGATATCAAAACCATCAATAAATATTGTCCATAATACCACTGATTATGTCTCGCTTACATTGGGACGTCATTTTTTTTAAATTTCAAATCTGAAAAAAAATAACCCTAAAGACTTGGGATAAGTAATCATCACCTCTGCCTGCCACCAAGATAGCCTGTCTCTACTGAAGAAATAACAGTGTTTGTTGTATGGGGTCCAGCCGCCCGGGCATCCACCTAGGGCTAGTTTGGCAGCAGCGTAGCCGAAGGCGCTGTACTGGGGGGCAGCGCCATAACCCTCGTGGTGTCCGCCGCCATAGGCCGGGGCATAATCGGACTCGGAGTCGGTCCCAGGAACTGAAGAGTAAACAAATGATTCCGAAAGATGAATCTTGAAACGAAATCTCGTGTGAGGTAAAAGAATTAAACAGAAAAAAATGATTGCCCTGTTCTGAAATTTGAAAATGAAAATTATGCTTGTAATTGGAAAGAAATTGAGATGAAGCATGCGATAGTTGGTAAATTTGAATGACTGGTCGGGATTCTAATTTTGTAAGCAATTCCCCCACCCCAGTAAAAGAGAAAGAATAATAAATGATGTATGGAATATAAAGAGCTATAAGGAATTCGTACCTCTTGGCAAATCATCAAAATGAACCGCGCACAGATACATATAATTTAAGATGGGTTTTATTGACTATTTTTAAAGACACACGAGTTTTTATTTTCACGGATATTAAATTGAATTTCTTTCCGAATTTTTTATGACAATAACCTTGACGTCTTTTGTTTTAAATTTTCAATGTCAAACGTTGTCTTACCTATCTTCTATGAAGACAGAAATTAGTGAAGGTGTTGTAGTCTGCCCCAAGATATTTAAGCAGCATATTTTGGACGATTTTTAATAATGTGAAAGGAGTGCAATTAGGAAAATATTCAAGATATCTTCATTGATACATTATCATTTTTGACTTCACAGGAACGAAAAAAGATTTCTTACGGAGATTTATAATGGGAAATGTTGACATCTTTTCTCTATTCGGAAGTCACTCGGAATACCTCGCACTATTTTTCAATAATAATTCGGGTACTTTCATGTCTGTTGTAATGCAAAATCCCCGTAGACTTTTAATTTTTAGCCGCGTATTGAAACCTGACAAGCAAGAGGGGGCGTTTCAAAAGAGAAAGGACTATGTATGATATGGGCCTAATATGGCCCCCTAAAATGAACATCATCAATTAACTGTAATTCTTTTTTCATAATTTTCATTTTGATTCAAATGCCCGCAATTTTAAAATATGACACCAAAAAGATAACCTTTTCCCGCTATTTTCGCATTTTTAGCATAAAACGGCTTGTTTTCATGCAGTTTTTCTTTCAGAAAACATCAAGCGATGGCTTGAACAAATAAAATATTTTTATCAAAGATGTATCTATCCAAGACTTATAAGTGACAAAAAATTGGTTATTTGTTCAAAGCGTCGCTCTATATTTCCCATTCATAAAAAGAGCAAAAAAATAAATATATATATTTTTGACTGATTTTGAATGAATTACAAAAATAGCGTCACATCTGACGTCATATACTGCCAGTGAGTGCAAATAAATTAAACAAATAGGTTATAAACATATATTATATCAACTATTCTAAAAAAATAACATAACAATTTAATGTAAGAGTAACACTTTTAAAAATTGCGAATTATGGGGGCTAAATTTGACTGATATCATATATAGTTCTTTTTTTATACTGTTAATAGAACATCGTTTTAACCCTGAAATATAGTGTTCATGTATAAGTATCTGCTGATGTGCGTAAACATGGCATGATAATACATGTATGTAAATGTTCTAGTATAGAAACAGATAAAGGTAGATTTGAATCTAAGTTAAACAAACATTACCATTGAAATTTTCCACATTTTGAACACATGATTACAAGATCAAATGATAACAAGACCCTCCCCCACCCACGCTAATATAAAAATAAGATGAATAAAACACCCACGTTTTGGGATTGGTGCACATTTCTGGCCGTTCCAGACAAGAGGTGATTTACAGACGCATTTTCCGCTCAGACATCGGAGATTTCCGCTGCAAACTCGTCCCTTGTATCCCACATATCCGGTACATTTCCCGCCATTTCCTAGATCTAAAAAGAATAGAACCCGAATCCAAAACAACCTTAGACCGGTTTCTATCTGAGTAATCATATAATCTTTATAAAAAAAACATTACGATGTTGCCATTTTGTAGCTACCGACTAGGCTTTTCGTTGTATTGGAATACCAGTAAACATACTTACATTTGTGACAAATTTTTCCATTCCAGAAATATCCGGGAGAACAGATACACTTGGTTTTACACGTAAGAGTACTTCCGCACACGTGACCCTTGTAAGCAACTAGATTACATTCCACTCCATACGACAGTCCTACAGTCAAAATGAATTGATTGACAAAACCAAAACCGACAAACAATGACATTCATAGTGAAAATTTAGATTAAAAAGAGTTCAGCTTTTAATATGTAAAATTAATTGATAATTATAAAAATGCGTCCATAATCATTTTATTGTCATAATGAGTTTAACAAATTAAAAAAATAGTTCATATGAAACATACGAGTCGAACAAGATTCTCCGTTCCAGAACTGGGTGTTTGTACAAGAGGATGGACCACCGCCATAACCTGCCGGAAGAATAACCATTTATTTAGCAACAACGTTTGTGGAATGACGAAATGGCAAAATGGAATATATATAAAATTCATTTATTGAAACATATCAACTTAAAATAACATTATTTCTTAATGTAACTGTATATCTGGGAAGGTGTTTAAAAAAAGAAAGAGGTCGCCCCAATTTACCTCCTCCTAAACCCGCGTCTGGATCTTCAATTCCATATTGTGCACCTGCAATTTACAAGGTAGAATTTGAAGAACATTAATTCTGATAAAGACAGTTTCACTCTGCAAAAACTATGGTTAAAATGTCAGAAAGTCCGGTATTTAAGATCCATTGTTCATTAAAAGAAATTCTTTTAAGATATAGTTGCTAACTTCTTATGGTATCTTATACCATTTTACGGTTAAAATTGAATTTGGAAAATTACTTTCCACAACTCAGATTGTGCTATACTTACTAGCAAAGCCCACGGCCAGCAGACCTAGAAGGAGAATGGGATTCATTGTGGTAAAAGTTGATGCTCTCTGTGGTCCAGCACGGGACTATATATACCCACCAATACACTTCATTTAATAAATCTACATGTTCACCCTGTTTAAAAATGCTTACACCTCCTGTTTTTGCAGCATCTATACACGTGTTTCTACCAGCGGACATAATCGAATCCGCCAATTTCATGTTGTTCAGGCAATGATTGCCTCCCTTTAACGGTTAAGCCACATCGAGGCCCGGGTCAGGTAAGCTATTAATCACGCGTAAAATTACACAATTAAGGCGTTTGTAATGTAAGAAAGAATTATGGTGGAAAATGGCATAGTTGAAAATCCCTAAACGTCACAATATTTTATTGAACGACAACAATGAAGTGGTCAGTTGTGTATTTGGTTCTTTTTCTGGCAATCATTGAAGGTAAATAGTTCAGTGAATCCAGGATATTAACATATTTTATTAGCATTGGTTTAGAATAATAGGGAGACTATTTACATTTGGTTTTCTGTTGAAATATATCAACTATATTATTCTAATAGCTTAACGTAGGGTTTATTTTTATTTCATATGTTTAAATATTTTGTTGTTCAACAATGTATTCATAGAGAGAAACAAAGTAAATGCTGTTTCAAAAGATGGAGTCGCAAAGAAAAAGACCGAATCGACAAAAGTGCCAAATGTTATAGCTGAAAAAGCAGTTCCATCTACCGCCCCAGTGAAAAAACCAAAATCGGAACCAAAGCAACAAGGGAGAGAGAAAAACGTAAAAAATTTAACCTCAACGAAGGTCAAGGCTAAACAATCTGGAAATAAGAACACCATTCACGTAATTAACATCAAGGTCGATTTACCTCCCTATAACGACAATTCAACAACCAGCCTTAATAACTCGACAAATTCGTCGACGAGCACCGTGAGCGAATCTCAGAAAGATTACACCATTGTTGGAGACTACAGAATTTTCAAGTACGAAGATGACCACATCAAGAAAGACGACTGCCCACCATATTGGCACAAATACGATAAAAACTGCTATCTGTTTAGTAGAGACCGCCTCAACTGGTACAAGGCGTCAGTAAGTACATCAATTTAGCAATACAACAAAAATGAAAACATCTATTCGAGTACGTTCACAAAAATGAATATTCTGTCATTGCAGATCATTAAGTTCAGTCTAATAAAGTGTTAGAATGGTATGTTCTTCATAAAACGTCAATTAGTGAAGTCGCAGACAGAAGTCCATTTGTCAAATCTGTTCCCTGATTTTTAGAAACGAGCTGCGAGCAAAAGGAAAGAAGAGTAATAACATTTTCTCTTCATGAAGGTCTTTTGCAATAGAGTATATTACACCAACAGTTTGCAAATATTAAAGTGCTATTAATAGATACAAGAATGCAAGTTCAAGATATTTGTATTGGTTTCGTCGTGAGGTCACGAAATACTAGGTAATCCCCCCCCCCCCCCCAATTAGATATCAAAATAAGAAGTAACCTATCGGTGATCATAAAAAGTAAGACAACACTGTTCGTAAGACAAATTAGTTCAGCTTTTCTTCTACGGTTATCAAAGTAAAGGAAAAAAAATAGAGACTAACTTGTTTATTGACAGTTTTGCACGCATTCATTTTATTCTTTTGACAGATGAAGTGTTTTGAGTTGGGAGGATTCTTGGCCACGGTTGAAAGTTCCCTCGAAAATACTTACATCATAAATCAACTGAAAGCATACAAAAGTAAGAGATCTACATTATATCTGAACATCATGCGTATCAGTAATGCATTCTAAAAACCTAGTAATGCCCATGAGTACAGTAACATTATAATTTCTTGAAGTAAAAAGAGGCGCTTGGATGGGTCTCAATACGGTTCTCTACCCAGAAAAGCACAACTGGTACTGGGGGTTCTCTGGAAGCGAAAACCACGGCTTTGATTGGTATGGATTCGAACCCGCGTACAAGAAGAAGGGCGATTTTCTGTGTGCCATTTTCTGGAAAACCTATCACTTCCATTGGCATGTCGAGAGTTGTTCACAAGAAAACTATTACATCTGCAAGATTAAACTGGTAAGAATGAAAAAAATCACATGATTGGACATTTTAGAATATGAACAAAAACATAGAGAAATGGTCCTTTTAATGAGAATTGTGACTTCTCTTTATGTTTTATACGTAGTAAATTCTTGATTTCATTTGAAAAAAATCCATCTATTTTCTTCTGGTTCTAAGATTTGGTATAAAATTCAATGCATGTAAATTAAAATCTGATCTTCAATATCTAATGAATAAGGTATTTTAGAGGTATTTACATTTTTAAATTGTTTCCTTTTATTTTTGTAGAAGGAATCCTGCTCTTGTACATTCTAAGATGCGAACAGAATTTAAATGGAAAGATATGCACTCAACTACCCTGCTAGTATGTGATTGTGTATTTATTAAAAGACGAGTTGTTCATTCATGAATGATTTGCATGTCTTCCATGTCCTTTGGGAAACATACATGTGTGGCCTTCAAATATAACTGCACTTGGGTAAAGTTCATACAAAACAATGAAATTCATAAAATTGATTTATGTACATTCCCCATACAGGTTTTCATCATTTGATTGTATTTCTTAAGAAAAAAAATGATCCATCTAAATATGGCACCGAAAATAATGTAATAAAAGTAGTATACAAGAGCTTTGCAAGAGTTAAATTTAGGCGGCATATATTTTAGTAAGCTTATTAGCTGTTTTGAAGTACATGTGTAGTTGAAGCATAGTAACAATCGTTGAATCCCAGTCTTTCAAATTACATCATTTTTGCTAAACAAAACATATATGAATGAAATCCTATTTCAAAAGAACACGTAAGCAATTAGAAATAAGGTTCAGGACGAGTTTTTATGGTTGTGATGGATAGGTATGGGCATCGTTGGTAACCCACGTGTGAATCACATCGATTCGAGCTTGAGTACTCAAAACCGTGGTTTGCAACGATGAGGCACATGGAATCAATAGAGTTTTATCCGTTTACTACATGTACATGTAGGGGACTAGTTCATTTCCACATCGTTGGTTTGGCCTGCTGTATAATTTTATTTATTTCATTCCAAATATTTTTATATCAAGGAAATTTTATCCTCTATTTTCTTAAGAAAATCCAGTGTGATTCATATAAAAACTGATACGACCGAAACATTCACGATCCAGTTCAGTTCTAACCAGTTTTAAAAACAATCGATCCCGTATGAATACACATTACTTTATTTTTTAAAACTGCTTTCAAATGCATTGCTAATGAAAATCAAAATTCAGTAAAATACCTATAATGAATAATCTTAAGTTTCATAGATACTCTGCTAAAGAATAACTTCCTTCAAAATGCTTTTGTGGATTTTGTGAACCTTTGGAGTTTGGGTTTTTTTTTGTTTTTTGTTTTTGTTTTTTTTGAGAATTATTTTTAGAGGTTAAAAAGTTCTCTATAAATAGTTGGGTTTCTAGCATTTTGAACATCAAATACAATGCACAGACACTGCACATGATTCACTTGAGGACTGCAAAGTGTTGCAGCAGTTCATAGAACTGCCAGTTGGTAAAATACATATTCATTTTAAAACAAACATTTACTACTGAAAGTTTTTTCAATATTCTTAGTCTACAGCATGACAGGAAATTTAATTTTAATATTTTGATAACCCTTGTTTCATTATATCTATACTGTATTTTTGTTTTCAGGAAAATCAACTCTTGCAAAAGAACGTAAATTTCTTGTATAATTTTTGAGAAATTTATTGTGACAAAAGATGCACCGCTTCCGTACACTTATTTATTGTTTTATATTCTCTTGATACCATATTTCGTTGTTATATATGGCATATATCTTAATTTGATTCTCTGCTAACAAAATATAGTATTTTGTGAACAGTGTGTCATCTCTTCTTCATATAATGATTGTGTTCATCACCAATTTTTGAGAATATGAGAACGAACCCCACGAGGCATTCAAATAAATGATATTAATCACAAGATATAGTTTTGTTTTGTTTTTGAAAATAAACGTATTTTGTAGCAGAGGGTTTATGAACCTTAACATCGTTCTTACACGTCTTTTTGAATAGTTTGCTTTGAGTAAAATATTTCGTGATAGATTAAAACATTACATACAATTAGAGCAAAAATCCATGCACGGACTGCACGGGCTGAGGGTCAGACTTCAAAGTTTCACATACGTAAGGACAGAATGGCTGATCCGCTTATTGACAATAACGACAACTTACTAGTACGTACTTGTACTCATTTAATGTAAATGATTGAAAAAAAGATATGTGTGGGGTTTTTTCTGTAATGCTCGCTGCCTTCATACAAACGCAAAACGCCGTAGAAATCTTTTTATTGTAAAATTATTATAACGGTGGTATATCAAGTCATGAATGAAATTTGAAGGAAATTGTTGTGTTTTTATGTGTTTTGGTGTGTTTTTTTTGGTCAGTTTGTTTGTTTGTTTGTTTGTTTGTTTGTTTGTTTGTTTTGGTTTGATTGTTAATTTGTTTTTTGTTTGTTTTAGAAACTAACGAAGGACTACGTTGGACATATTTTTCAGTGCAATCCATGTAATGTTAACAGAGCACTAGCTAGTAATGAAAATAAACTTTAAATGAAACTTAAATAACAATAATATATAATAGGGTCTTGTGATTTGAATGGTGATAAATAAAGTGTAAAGGGTGGAAAATCTCATATTGGAGACAGATAACTTTGTCGTCTTTTCGCATTTTCAGGTATACCAGATGACTTTAGCTGTATTCAACATTCTGTACAGGCCAAGTGTAAAATACTATAAGCAAAACGAAATATCAACGGATTGGATTATCTAACTAAAAATGATCAAACAAATGGACAATAAATATTTACGAATTAATACTGAGTATTACAACGCGATGAAAACAGCTTCTGCCAAAACAAGTAGCACAAATAATACATATCTAATTCATACTAAATCTAAATGAATGGTAATTCGTTAAAAGTAAAAATTTCTCAAGGTGATTTCGTTTAATTCAATTGGAGCATCATTTTTCTTCATGTCAAATTCACAGGAAATACGTGTTATTTCAAAGAATATAATGACAGGGTCGTTAAAATGTAATAGTTGACCTATATTGCTTGTACTCCGTGCCCGAACGTTATTAAAAATACTATGATAAATGCAAATATTAATTAACAAAGATGAAAAAACCCCAATAATGATTGGTCATAAAACCACGCTCTCGACGAAAAGAGGGGGGAGGACCCGAAAGCTCCGTAATGAATATTCAATACAAAAGGAAAGAAAACAGGTTTACGGCGAAAAACATTTTATTTGATCAATTTCGCAAATTTGTTTAAATGATAAATGATGACTTGAATAAAACCATTGGCTAAGCCCTCGCGGGTTTGTATGATGTATAAGAGAGTCATTACAGAGAAGAAGCTGCGATGTTTATTCAAATTGATATCTTTAATCCGATCGAAATAACAAAGATGATTGTCATAGAAATACCGGTTAATTGAGATTTCTTCGCGTTGCTCCGTTCATTATATCCCCGGGATCTGTCAGCGTGTAAGAAAATGAATTCTTAAACGGAAAACAATGTCATGACGCTTAAAACGGAATAATGTAGGAATTTTAGATGAACCAACAATCCTGAATATTTCCAAAAAAAAAAACAAAACAAAAAAAAACCATATAACGTGAATAATAAAAGGGAATACATTGAAAGCAGTTGTTGTATTTGTTTTCATGGTTAAGGAAGTTTGTCAATCCGTGAATAAAGTTCTCAATGAGGAAAGAAAACCATCTTTGCAATTAATTCCTACTTTGATACAAACTTTACCGTCGGGGTGTTCTGCAAATCGTGCACTATCGATAAGGAAGTTGAATTGATTTTTTTTTTTCACATTAAAGTCCTACACACACGCACTCATGAAACATACGAAGGAAAAAACCCACAAAAATGCTGTTTGTTTATGGAAGCTATATAACGTTATTAGATTAAATGTACGTAATTTCAGCGGCATTTCTGGGGATCGTCATGAAAATGAGGCAAATCCATTTATAGTCATGATTTGTGAAACAATCAAAATAATACAAAGGATTCCAAACCATTTAATTGAAGATCTTATAAATTAAAACATCTTGATAGATAAAATATCTTCTGTTTAAAACCTACAACATAGTACATTTGATTTCACCGTGTAAAACGTCTGATTTTCGTCATGATAGTGTTTGTTAAAGTGTCTAGTTAGTATTCAGCAAGCCTGCTGGAAATATGATTTACTGCCGTCTCCCGATATATATTTATCGCAAATCTACGCAAATACATAAATAATCACATATCAGCTCAGAGAAAAAAAAATCAGAATACGGTGAAACAGCTAAAAGGACACACGGCAAGTACAAAGTAAGTATTCTGGTGCAAAAAGGGAAGTGTAATGTTGTCACGTAAATGTAATATTATAATAAGTAACTGTAACAAAGATATCGGATAAGAATAATAAATGTACATGTACATTGTATTGTAATTGGGTAATTGTAATGTCATCAGGTAAATATAATCTTGATTAAAGGAAAATGTAATGTTCGCATTAAGTAAATGTAATGTTTTCATCGGTTACATATAATGTTACCATTAGCTAAATAAAATGACAGCAGGTAGATGAAATGTGGTTATCAGATGATGTAATGTTGCAATAAGGTGAATGTAATGACATCAGGTGTGTGTAAAGGTGAATTAATGACAAGTAATGACACCAGGAATGTGTAAATGTGTATGTAATAAAACCATGTATGTGTAAAGGTGAAGTTATGACACCAGGTATGTGTAAAGGTGAAGTAATGACACCAGGTATGTGTAAAGGTAAAGTAATGACATCAGGTGTGTGTAAAGGTAAAGTAATGACATCAGGTGTGTGTAAAGGTAAAGTGATGACATCAGGTATGTTTAACGGTGAATGTAATGACATCAGGTACGGTATGTGTAAAGGAGAATGTAATGACATCAGGTATGTTTAGTTGTGAATGTAATGTCACCAGGTATGTTTAAAGTTTTCAATATTATGTTGTAAGCAGTTAGGTACAACGTCACCATCACGTAAAAGTAATGTTGTCATCATGTAAATGTAATGTTGTCATTAGGAAAGTGTAATGTTCTCAATCATCAAATGAATATCATACAAATATGATAAACATGGCTTTGTCAGCGACATTTACTCCGAGGGGACAAGAAAAGCCTTGGAGTGTTATGTCACCCGATGCCAAGGGAAATATTGTCACCAGAAAAGTGTAATGCAATTATATATCAAGTAAATGTAATTTGTTATGCGGTAAGTGCATGTGTATGTTATCACCAAATAAAAAGACTATATGCGGCATCAAAGGTGTAATGTTAACTTCAAATAAATGTAATGTTATTATCAGGTAAGTGCATTAGATGTTAAATGTAATGTTGTTATCAGCCAGTTGCAATGATTTAATCAAGTGATTTTAATGGTGAAATCACGGAAATGTAATAATGTGATCGAGGATGTTTAAATTTGTTAGCGGTATTTTAAAAAAAGTATATCCGAGCTTTTTTATAGAGTAAACTCGATGAAAAATCTTGTTCTACACTGTTATTTTTAATGAAAGCTACAGATCTTGGGAGGTTTGTTTTGTCTGACTAATGAAAAATATCGGAAATGCCTGCAGTCTCTCGAAAACTGGAACATAATATGTTCTCAGCCTTCTGTTTTACATAACATAAAATTGAATCAAGGTATCCAGATTACATTTTTTTTTTACATGATTTCATATGGAATGCCAAGAAAATGTTTCACTTTCAACTTTTATTAATTTTTTTAATTATGACGTCATAATGGTTCTAGCACGAAAGTTTACTAGGTCCTAGATATTGTTAAATGATTCCCAAGGGTGTTTTTGGTGCTAGAACCATTATGACGTCATAATTCATTTAATGAATCTTTTTCCCGCACTTTACGGCTTTAAAGGAATTATGTAGAAAATGAAACATTATTGACACTCTATATCAAATCATGTGAAAAGTAATCTCGTTACCTATATTTAATTTGACATCATTTTAAAGAGTATGTCAAAAGCTTGTTTAATGCCGTTTTTGGAGAGACTGTAGGCATTCTTGATATATTTCATTAGTCAAAAATGGACAAATTATCGAGATTTGTTATTTTTTCCTTCATTGTTCCTAGAAAATGACAATTTAAAACATGATTTTTTAATGTGTTTACCAAACATTTAAGCCCCGATACACCCTATCAAACAAAACTATTGTTATGAAGCATTATTGAAAGAATTTATATCTTGTATATCATAAACCTGTAGGCGCCTTTTATTTACTAGATCTTGACCTTAACAATCAACGAAACGTGTTTTATGCTCTGTAATCAAACCTCAAACCTAGAAAATCCCTGTACATCCAAAATTCAGTCGTTCATATTGTAAATTCTAAATTTACTGGGTGGGTGTAAAATACAAAATTTGCACAATTGTAATACCGTTAATTTTGCGCTACATATTATATCCAGTATATTTTTAATTATATTCAAAATATATAATATGACAGTCACCTAAATGACAAAGTATGTTCCAACTGTATGTTCTATTAACCTCTTAGTTTAAAGAATACACTCGGTATCTAGTTGATTATGAATGAAAGGGAATAGTTTTCAGTATTTAGATGGATATATCAACTTTTAACATAATTCATACATGTAGTTACTTGTAAATAGCAGAACAATAAATTTTTTAATCGTAATTTAAGTGATTTTTTTTATATCATAATAACATCAGAAAAATATAGTCTTGTATCATTGATCAATGAACCTTGCTATTTGTTACAAGTAATTTGTTACAAGTAATTGACTTGAAAAGGTTACATGTGTGGCTTTGAAAACAATATAAGGAAGCGTATATTTGTTTGATATTAATTTATGCTAAGTCATATCTCATAATTCTCCAGCACACTAGAGCTTCACAAATACTTTTGATAGGGCGTTGCGTAAGAACCGAAAGGATAATATCCAAGGTACTAACATAAAAGGGTATCCCTAACACAGTGTAGAGGAGAATTTGTACTTCTGACTGCCGTCTTAATGACAGAAATGTGTTCGAGTTTTATGCTCCAATCCTTGTTATTTGTTTATTGAATCTGTCATAGACACTGAACTCTAAACGTATTTTCTGCACGCAAGCATTAAGGTTGCAATAGCGTATACTAGTATATGGGGGAAAAACCCCACAGAGATTGACGACTACGGCAAATGAAACAAATAGATGCTTTGATATAACGTCATTGTAAACTATATCTCTGATCTGATAAATATTATGTTCTATATATGATATAGTATCTTCCTTATATTTCATTATTCTAGTGTGTCTTTCTGGAAAAATATGCAAAGTTTAATTTGAATTTATTTTGTTTTTCGAAGAATGGTGATACATGCGCACTAGTATTAAAAAAACCCAACAAAATATGTTTGTTCAAGAGTTCAGCATTATTCAAAGAATAAATCATTTTACAAAACCTATAAATGAGGGTTGTATGGATATACTTACTAAGAATAAGTATTGTTTTAGAATATACCTTTCAAATTGGGAATTTAACATCAAAACATAAATGTAATCCGAAAGATATATTTTCAGCTCCCGAGCTGTAGTCAACGGCGAAAAAGGGTTAACTCGAGGGTATTTAGAGTTCAGATAAAGTAAACTCATTAATAGAGCATAATCAAAATATTGTTAGGGGGAATCATTTTAGACATTTACTCTAAGTATATTATGAAATTTTATTGTACAAATTTTCAATTTCTACCCAAAATGCTAAAGTGTCAAACTTGGAAAAAACCCCTTTTCTTTCTTTTAACAAAACAACCGTAGCAATATACATGAATGAATTTATGATTGTGTTACTTTGCAATTATTATCTTCTTGCGTGGTGTTCTTTAAAGCCTATAAAAAGCTAGCTGTTGATAACAATCATAACAGTCAACTGTTCCAACGAGTATTAAGGAGGCTGGATGGTGAACAATTTATCCATCAGATCTACCTAACATTTCGAGATATGATACTTTTAGCCATACACTGTCATTTAGTAAAAAAATTCCAAATATTTTAGCTAAACATTTTTAATGTTTTCCAATATCTTTATATAGAGCTCTTCTTCTCAAGAAGATTAATATAGTCTAAATATGGCCACGACCATCTAGCCCTCTTAACACTGAATCTTCTTTCCTTGCTTGTCTCCTGAGCCAAGCACTTGCAATCACACCGTGATATCTCTAGCTGTTTCACCTGTCGTTGCCTCGTCACTATAAATTGTCTATCAAAATCCTTCCACCTAAACAATAAAGATGCTTTCTTTGGTAGTTTATGCGGGAAGGAAGTGATCACTGAACAAAAGGTGCATACCCGAGCCACTGAGCGGTGTTAGAGCTATTTCGACAAGACCCTGGACTTTCGGTAGGAGGATGTAACTATCTATTCCTTGCATCAAAACAAGTTGAAAATGACGCTGGTTTCAAGCGAAATTTAGCCTTGGCCGTGGTTTAATAGCCAGACAAGTCTTGTAGATTTTGAAGATCCATGACTGAGTGGCCAACAATGAAATAGACAGGCCTACGTCACGTTGCTGTTTGACACAAACTACCCAAAGTCCAGCTCTTGTTACAAAGGTTCTAAATCTCCTGCTTGCTATGATCGCCATTTTCATTGGCCCACTCCAACCACGAGAAAAAGACCTATGATGTACATGTATGTATACATTGTTCTTGCTATTGTGTGTGTTTTTTCATTCTATCAATCATTTTGTCCAGAATACACGGATATGTAAACCTCTTTAGTCTCTATCTGTAGTTATAGAGTGGACTGGTTTTTGAATGTGTTGAAAGGAATCTTTGATTATATTTTCTCAGAAAAGACAACAACCTCTATTTTTCTTATTGTCATTAACTAACGTAATACATTACGTAATTCGTACATAAAGAGTAAATAACGATATCAGATTAAAACTGCTTATTGATTTCACCTACATGTAAGCTATTCAAGTTTTCACGTTCTCAGTCTGTCTCTCTGCATGTTTTTTTTAAGAGGGCTCAATCGTCGTGACCATTTTTAGGCTATATTTACCTCTTTTAGACGAAGAGTTCCCTATAAAGATATAGGAAAATGTTCAAATAAAGCTTAAGTATTTAGATTTTTTATTTACTAAATGATAGTTTATGGCTAAAAATATCATGTTTTTAAGTTTAAGGTAGATCTGATGGTTAATTTGTTGACCGTCCAGCCTCCTTAACTGATAAATGATATTTACTGATATTGTAATATTAGTACTGATATTTGACCATATTCACTTATATGTTTACGGTTACGGTTGTTATGGTCTGTCCTAAGATACATGTATTTATGCCACACATTTGGACGATTTTTAATAAAAATACACATACCTTTGAAAGAAGTGCAATTGAAATCGATGAAAGGGTAAATATCCAAGATAAATATCAAATAATTTAAGAAAATGTGCTTCATAAATATCTCGGGACAGAGTACTGTATAGAACTGATAATTACTGTTGATACACTAACTGATAATTACTGATTAAGTCTCCCAAACGAAGTTTGGAGACATTGTTTTTGTACGGTTCTTCTTTTTCTTCTTTCTCGCCTCTGAACTTGTCTATCGCGTTTCTCAGAGATGGCTGAACAGAATTGTACAAAACTCTAGTATATGATTGGTCTGCATATCTAGTTGTGCACCCTGTTTTAAGTTTTTTAATTTGGGGTTAGTCAACTATATTTTTGGGGGGTCAAATGGGGGTGGGGTCTAACATTGATTCCTATGGGAAAAATTATACACTATATTGTAAATGGTTATAACTTGAAAACGGACAGAGATAATAACATAGGTTTTTAAAATTATATATTGACTGTTACAGGCAATATATGGGGTTTATTAGATCTGACCCCTGGGGTCATCCCACCCCGCAGGAATTAGAAATGACTATACATCTCAAAAAGGGTTTGGATCCTCACCCGTAAACCATATATTTTCTTGTTCCTTGTGTCAAGGGGCATCAAATGGTATGTAGGTCATGAGCCCCGGGGGTGGTCCAGACTCCCCCCGAACAGGAAGTGCCTAAATACCCTGAAAACGGTTGAGATCCCCACCCATAAACCATAAATATTCTCGTTCCTTGTGTCAAGGTTCATCAAATGGTATGTAGGTCATGAGACTCGGGGGTGGTCCTGACCCCTCTTGAACAGGAAGCGTCCAAATATCTCGAAAACGGTCGAGATTCCTACCCATAAACTTTATATATTCTTGTTCCTTGTCTATAGGGGCATCATATGGTATGTAGGTCATGAGACTCCGGGTTGGTCCTGACCCCCCCCCCCCCGAACAGGAAGTGCCCAAATATCTCGAAAACGGTTGAGATCCCCACCCATAAATCATATATATTTTTGTTCCTTGGGTCATGTCGGTTCACCTGATATACAGTAAATGACCTCTGGGGAACATCATGAAATTTCAGAAATAGAAATAATCAAGTATTAAATCTTTTTGTAAAGTTTGGCCCATGTGGGTCATCCCTACCCCCTGGCCTCGTTCGTTTGGGAGACTTTATAATCGCCCCGATTATAATTACATCTTGTATTTACTGATGTTTTACAGTTTTAATGTTTACGAATATTCAATGAAAAACTTGCGAAAGTGGTGTTTTTTTAAGTAAAATTGATCAGTAAGATATGTTTAATGATGTGATCTTTCGGCGATAGATTTCGTTAAAAATATTAAACACTGAATGAAAATAGTTAAAATGCATTTAGTCATTTTGTATTATATTGTATTTGATATTTTAGTTATTTAGCTACTTGATTCAGATTTGGACATTACTCTTCTAGTGAAAAAAGTTTGTACATGGTAGTTCTTGGTACTTCTTGTTTGAAAGTTACTATATCTTCGACGCATTTGCTTATTTACTCGATATTTATAAGGCCATGTATCTCAGGGTTCAAACAATGTTCATTCAAAAGTATGAAAAAATCCATCCTCTTTTTTTAAACACTCCCTCTAGCTTGCAGGATTCAAAACTCTGCTAAAAATAAAAAGATATCTTTTTGCATAGCGACATGAAAGTACCCGGATGATAACATTGAAAAATTGTGCGAGGTATTCCGAGTGACTTCCGAATGGTTAAAGATGTAAGATTTCCCCATTATAAATCTCCGTAAGAAATCGTTTTCGTTCCTGTTGATTTTTTCGAGTGAAAAATGAGTGAAAAATGATAATATGTCAATAAAGAAATTTTTGGATTTGTTTCGCTTTCACCGATTTCAATTGTACTTCTTTCACAGGTATGTGTATTTTTATTTTCAAAAAATCGTCCAAATGTGACGCAGACAATAACTTAGAACAGACTATAGTACCTCTTTAATAGAATTTATGATATACGAAGTATGTCATTATTTTCGTCTCTCCACGGTATGAAAACATATATGGTTGTAGATATTTCGAAGTTTTCTGTGTAAGAAATCTAGCAAGTTATCGGTTTTCTTCAATAAATAGTTGAACCAAAGGGAATAACTGAATCTCGCGAGTTTTTGTAACTTGTCAGACTTCATCAAGTATCCTTTGCTCTATTAGCTGTGGAGTTAGAAAATTCACTAACCCTGTTTCAATTGACACCAAGAAATTTTCGCTCTCTTGTGAAAATTTCACAGTTTTAGGCTTCTTTTAGTCTATTTTCCATTATCTGATATTGACATCGGAGATGCTTGTCACTATTCAGTATAGTTTTCTGAAACCCGAGCTGGAATTATGAAAAAAGTATCACTTACGAAAATAACCTTTACTACCGCAAAACGCAGGATGTTTGTAAAACTTATACGAAAATAAAAACATTCATTTATTTATTCTAATTCAACTCAGATACATGTATATATACAAAATATACCGTAGTTCAAACAATCTGTTTGTTTACTTCATGAAAGACGTAAACATTCCCTCCTTAAAAAACCCCAACAACAACAACACAATTTTTTGTTTAAAGAAGATACAGGAATCCTCTATTTCTGTGACGTACTGTCTTTCGACATAAACAAAAAAATATTTGTTTTCTTTCACCTTCTTGATATCTATGGGCGTAGCGAATTGGTTAAAGCGTCAGCTTTTGATCTGAAGTCATGAGTTCGAAATCGGTTTTTGGGTTTTTTTTTATTTTTAGTAATTTTTAATAAACAAATAGTGCTCTTATATGGAATTTTAACACGCATAATCATTTTATGGCCAAACAATATAAAAGTTAATTTTTAAAACGGTGATTACAGTTGGAATATGATTTCATTATTCCCGCTCAAATCGAAATAGCAACACGTATCATACCACCTTAAAATGGTTAAGAAGAAGGCTTAGATCTTCTGAGTCTTCCTGCAAAGATACATTTGGTAAGTATAGATTTTTATACCTAAATTAAGGTAAGGAAGATTATACTACCAAAGTATATTATAATGGTGTTTGTAGTTGGAAATTCTCCACAATTCAGTGTGATTTATATTATAATACTAATAATGTCGGGTCTAAAGCTTGTATATTACACATTTATTGCATGATGGTAATAAAGGAATATACATGTATGGAGATTTATTCCTCTACAAAGTTTAGGTTTGGGATTTCTTAATTAAGAATAAATATATACTTAGAAGTATTTGCGTTGCAATGAAGTATTGTGTCATATTACTTATAATAATATAAAAAAAATCAGACCTTTAAGCTTTCTCTTTTTATGTTTAGTTCAATGCAATCGCACATGCAATAAACGTCTTTTAATTGCGAGCGATGGGAAGGTGAGGGGAAGGGAGGGGGGTGTGTGTCAATCAATCAAGAAAGGAAAGTAATGACACTTTTCATGAACTAAAACTCAACCAGGACCAATTATGAAAACTAGCACGGGCAGAATCATTATTTTTCCAACACTTCCCTGAAAAACTGCCATGAACTTGCAAATAAACGACATTGCTTTTACAGAACAGCATTTGATTTTCGTTAAATTACATTTAATAACATAATTATACACGACTTTCACATACAGAAGAGATAAAAAAAAATCCCGCTCTTTTCTTTGGTTGTCTGCCTAACCTTCACAAACAAAAAACAAGAAAGAGATCGTGACAAAAATTTAATTTTTCATTTGTTTTTAACGAGTGTTTATTAGTATTATGGCACTTCCTGTTCAGACCGCACATGCTTAGAAGGCCCGTCTTAAGTACCAGCCTCTAATCGATTAACAACATGTAAATAAAATCACTCCGATTCCAACGCCTCAGTCACGCGCTACGCAGCCTCTACTAGTGATTCTGAAAAATAAGCTTGTGTCATTTGGAAATTGGAAAACGTTATGATCTCTTAGTAAGTATTCATCGTTTATAGTTGTTTGTTTTTGTTATTCAAACCTATTTTTTAAAATTCTGTTTTGGAATTCATTTACATGTAAATTATGAATTTTAAAAAAAGTCAAAAACATTGTCGCAGATTTGAAAGAAAACACAATACCAAACAAATATCTGTACTAGAATATCGAAAAAATGAAAGCAATTTTTTTATGAAAAAATTACGATCGGTCTATTACATGAAAATGAGGTAATTATAAAATAATAATTTCAGTGAAATAGAGGAAATGAAACCCTACATTGAAGACATAAGATATAGATAAGATCTATAAGATATAGATACTGCATATTTGTATATACAGAATAGTAAGCCTGTTAATGTACATTTTCTTAAATTATATCTCAAATTCATAGAACTTTTGTAATTTAAGTATGGTATTGTATTTGGGAAATATATATTGTTGGCATTGTCAATTAATTTTCTCCTGTATCAATTCATGAATCAAATTGTCGTGATTTCAAATAAATAACATGAATGAAATATAATATTGTATATCCAATCATATCACATTGTGTTACATTGTCACTGTCCAAGAGAACCATATCAAAGACCTGTCAACAACGACAGTTAAGGTTGTGTCAATTATCAGTTAGACAACCACATTATCTCCGAGAGAAGCAGATCTGACAAATTATTACATTATATATAAACACCAAATTGATCGAGTAGGCATGGAAATTTTTTTGTGAGGGGTTATATCTTTCTTTACACTTAATATAGTTTTTAATAAATAAATATAGTTATAGATATTAGCAGAATACGTCATAATATACCGGTATCAAAAAGCGTTTGTAACAGAATAAATATATGATTGACATTTTATGATTGTAAATTCAATAAATGTCACAGAAAGCTCTCTCTCTCTCTCTCTCTCTCTCTCTCTCTCTCTCTCATGTGACATGTATAAATGACGAAATCACGAAATCTGCTGATATTATGAAGCATATGTACACGAAAAAGGATACGAATTGAAATCAAGCATTCTCTGGACAAAAAGCCAATGTTCTTCATGATATTGCTGTGTTTGAAAACAGGGATATGTTGATTGTTTGAGCTAAAAAAAAAGTAAAGCACCAATATGATTTTAGACTTCCACTTCTATGAAGCCATTTCCTCTATCCCAAGTTGCTGTTTCTTTCCATCCTTTTGTGCTTAATCATTCGTCATTTATAATTACTCTCTGTCCAAAGTACATGCATTCACTAGATTAAAGAAAAGACCAATTAACGGTCTTGAAACGCTCTCTCTATTGCGTCTGGATAAAATATACGGCTAAAAAAAGTCTACAAGGGTTTCGCATTTAAAACGACACGAAAGTACCCGGATTATGTTAAAAAACTGTGCATATATGTTTCGAGAACTTCAAAATTGATAAACGATGCCATATTTTCCTATAATGAATACCCGTAAGAAATTTGGTTTTATTCTTGTCAAAGTTTACTGATATAAAGAAGGGACAAGTGAAAAATGAAAATTCTTGAACTTTTTTCCTTATAATATCGATTTCAACTGTAGTTTACTTATAGGTGTTTATTAAGAAATCACCGAAAACTGACGGAAACGGGAATTTGGGACATACTTTAATAAAGATACTAAAGTATATTCGTATAAAAATCCGCTCTAGTGAGAGCGGAACAGCACCGCATGCGCAGCGTTTAAGTTCCTGTTCCGGTGCATTTTCTCTGTAAAGTTTGACCTCCATACTACGGCTGATGTCAAACACACTCATCGTGTGACCTTCACAATCTCGTGATCGGTGTACTTTGTATAGGCTAATTTGGTCGTGCCTGGTTCTTCATTGATCTTGAGATTATTCCAAGCATTAAAGATATATTCTATATATGTATGTCAGTCTGCTTAATTAAGAGTCTGAGAGGTTATCAATATCTACCGCTGTCTTTCTTTTCAGAAAAATGCTGGAATAGCATCAGTTAAGTATGATACCAATTATTTCCTTCCGAAAAACTCATTCCAAGACAATGTCGTGAAATGATGAATCCAACTATAGCTAAAAACATGTCTAAGTGAACAACCTGTGGGATGGTGGTTTCAAAATAGACAGGTTGTCGAAGAAGACATTTAATTTATCAAATTTAATGAAATTAAAGACAGTGAAGCATATCATACGGTTGTCAATTTCGAATGTATTAGATATCCATTTTAAGCGACACCTAATTCATCATTCCTTCTTTTTCGTTCAAAAGCATAACATTGGCGTCGAATGCGAGAAATTTTAAGAAATAACGGAAAATACCTTAAAGCACTAAAAACACAGGATACCACAGATTGTCGTTTGCATGAGATTCGATTAAATTGTGTCTGGAATTGTTTGTAATGGCGTTCATATATCGAGCAACTGTAGCTGAACATTCCCTACACTCCACCTAATGTCGCGTCGGGAACTGGTTTGGGATGTTTATGGTTCAAAGGGTGAATGGGAGTGTAATGGAAGTCTGGTAAGCAAAAACTCTTGTTGCATTTGATTTTAGGTTATACCACTACGGCAAAAAATAAGTGAGGTAGGTGGGGGCTGCCAATCAACGACCACCACCAAATAGGCTTGGATCATGTTCTGTACATCAAAATAACTATACTGCAGATCAATATTCCCCTTTCCAAACTTGATGGTTTGAAACTAAGAGTTCTGGAACGATCACGTCACAGCTACAAAACACAACGTTTACACATATTTCATCAAACGGATACCCGACAGACGGATTAATTGGAATGTTAGACGGTTGTTTACGGTACAACTAAGTACTCGGTGAATGCATGTCTCAAGTTTATCCCTTTTGATAAAGTTTACTTTATTTGTATTTCACAAATGAGAGGCGAGAAGATAAAGGTGCAGTCTGCGCTCGTGTGTGTGTGTGTACCACATTGCAATTATATTATATAAAATTATATGAAACGGAGATTACACGCGTTTACCTTTTGGCCAGAAGGACATAAACCTTGGGAGAATATTTATTGGTAGCGGGCCAACGACTACCGTTATACGACATCTCTGCTAATGCTAATTTAAAAGACCCACATTAATTGTCCCTAAATCCATCAGCTATGCGATGCTTAGTAGATAATTTATTGTTTGACGTCCCATTAAGATTATTTCATTCCTACTGTGACATCACCAGCAGCCAACGAAGAGCTTCCAAATCGGATGTTTGTTGCTAAAAGTTATTGAGCATTAAGGATTCTCTATCGTGCCAGTTGCTACATATAGTCTAACCTACTCTAACCTTCTTGAAAACTTTAGAACAAATCTCACTAACCAGAGAGGAGGTTAAGGATGGTCATGGCCATATTAAAGTTTTTTCTACCTCCAAATAAAGAAGACTTCATTAAGATTATTTATGCGAGATGTGGAATATAAGCTA
>WFKH01011925.1:84285628-84302416 GCA_016163765.1 Magallana hongkongensis
ATGTGAGTTACATGTAGCTCACCTATTCTTTCATTTGTTTTATTGCCAGAAGATTTGATCGATTCAGATGACTTCCTTAGAAGAAAGATCTAGAACGAGATTTCATGTTACCAAATTCTAAATTCGTGACAAAATGTTATGTCAGGAAATGTATTTAATAGGATTCTCTACATTTAACATCAAATTTCAATCGTTTACATAATAATGCTATAGATACTGGAAGAAATAAAGACCTATAGGGAGTGGCAATCGCAACTAGCATAACATGGTGCACCATAAGATGCTATTATCGGTCAGTGACTGCGCATTGTTTGGATACTCTTACTATGATGTTTTGTTAGTGAACGAAAACTTATTATTATATAAGGTGACTACTTAAGTACTATAAACTTGACAAAGCGTCAATGCTGGGAAAGGATTTATAAGATTAAAAGAAAAAAAGTTTAAAATTACAAATTAAGCTGTGATCATTCATATCTCCGAAACCTTTTCGCTTCAATTATAATCAACATATTCAACAGATAATTGAAATTTTCAAAAAACGAATTGATTCTCTATGTAACTTACGAACTAAAAGGGGAATAATTAACGAACTAGAATTGTCCTTGGCAGTAAGAATTTCTTTTGTACTTGGATAGATCTGCTCCGGGGTCAGAGTAAATCCAATCAGCTGATCAATAGGTGCAAATAACCCCTAATAGATATGGCAAAAACCAATTACCCCCTCATTCTTATTTCTTACAAATGTCCGTCTATTGTGGAGAACACGAGGCCGCCTTGTTGGCCATGTTAAATAGAAAATATTGATCTTTTCTAACAGTTTTAAAGAGTTCCCTCATTACACAAGGACACTGGCCCAAGAGTTTCATTAAGCGGTTACAATATCACTGGATTTATTATCTAGAAAAAAAAGTTGTTTTTGGTGACTAAGCTGATATGAACTATTAAATCATGTCTGAATTATTCTCATCAAACCAAATTATCCATATTTACTTGTAATGTTGTGTACAGGACTGAGGTACTAGTAGCTGTGTCTAATGTGAAATCATATAAAAAAATGAATTTACATAAAATCACGAAAAATACTTTTCAAGTTTGGTTGTGCTACCACCCACAAATATTGCCATTCGCCACGAAAATATGTCACAGGAGCTTTTGAATTTTATTAGAAAAACCCTCGCCACCCCTTGAATACTAATACAAGAAGATCTCGGTCTACGTGCAACCGGTTTCTGTAACTGATGTACAATTCTAACTCTGTGATTAAGCTATTCTTGTACAACATACATATGTAGTTAAAAATAAGATAACTATGCCAGGGCTTGCACCCGTCAAAGGTGCATGTATCGAACATATGATAGACCATTGCTTACAGGGGCATGGTCACGATTTTGGTCAAACTCTATTTTTCTGTTTTTATTATTTACAATGCTTTAGGAATGCATTTCTAATGATCAAATAAAATTTGAGAGTCAGCCGTAGAGTTATAAGCAAGATACAGGGCTCACAATTCTTTGTCATGTAAACAAGGCTCGTGCCCTGTTTTTGTTTACATAGGTTCAATATACCAGTAAAAAATCTTTTTCAAGCCGATTTGTCTATCTTCTTATTCATTTTAAGCATAAATTCCTAACGTTTAACACATTAATTTTAGGTATAAAATTGGAATTGTAACTTCAATATTCAAAATGTAAACAAAAGCTTTGTTTACATAGCAAAGAATTGTAAGCTCTGTATCTCACTTATAACTCGATGACAAACGCTCAAATTTTGGTTGACTATTAGAAAGGCCTTATTGGAGCACTGTAATCATTAAAAACGTAAAAATAAATTTTGACAAATATCGTGACCATGTCCCTTTAAACAGTTTGTAATCACTTTTGTTATTGATATATCTCACCTGTCAGGTGAGATATTTACCTTTCAAAAATAAATTACTGCAGGAAAATACTTTTTCCCATAGGAAAAACAATTTTCCTATAAAATATTTGGAATTTCCTACCGGAATAAGAGAACTTTCTATAGGAATTAAAATTCCGATAGGATTTGAACAAATCTCCCGTAGGATTTTAAAATCCGATAGGAAATCTTAATTTCTTATAGGAAAACTACCTGTTTGAATTAAATTCCTGTAGGAAATAATTTTCTCCTTAAGATAATATAACTCCTGTAGGATTTTCAATATGTCCTGTAGGAAAATTATTTTTCCCATGGGAATTATTATTTTCTTAAGGGATATTAATTTTTAAAGGTAAATGTCTCACCTGTCAGGTTAGACACACTAAAAACAAAGGTGGTTATATACTTTCTAGGCAATGATCTATGAATTGGTACATAGGGGTTTTTACGAAACTGCATCTTAAGCGGGTGCAAAAATGCCACCTTGGCACTGGCATATAATTATCCGGTACAGCGTTTAACAGTAGCTCCACGGGAAATTCTGGTCCGTCAACCCGAATTTCCCGGGGAGCTACACTGCTGCAGCTAGAACAGAGGCAGGTAACAAATGATATTTTTTTAATTTTACATGTACGCCATTCATCTTGGTAAAGTATTCACTCAAAATCGGAGCCGATAAAGTTACTACATCGCCGTGCAATACGCCTGACAATCCGTTCTAAGCACATGACGTAAGCAGTCAGAAATACAGGACAGTTGTCTTATACAAAACTGGCATGACAGTACGTGTGTTACAATATGGTGTCTCAAATGAATTTCATGTGATTATTTTTTTATACGTAAATTCATGCGAAAAGATCACCTGCATAAATCACGAGCAAAAGACACGCGGATTTCAATTGAATTATAAAAAAAAGATCTTTAAGACCATGTTAACAAATATTCTGAATTTGCTGATATACGAAAATTTAGAAGAAATCTTCAAAATGCGATGTTCTTGACCAATTTGTAGTGTCAGTAACTGCACACGAAATGTTAAAACTAAGAAAAGGGGCATGCGCAGTGTCAAATAAGATGGTATGCTGAATACTTAAGACAGAGAGATATATGCTGTGATGAAGACTATCGAAAATCAGTCTGATTCATGTAGAAAGAATGAAAGCATGACATCTCGCTAAATCATGTTCCTGATCAGGGGATTAGTAAGTAATTACTTTACACGACCAGGATATGACCTTTGACATTTGGTTTTGATTGGCTGTATCATTTTTAAAAATACACCTCTGCAATAGCAGTTCCACTTCGAGATATACGAAACCGAATACGAATGTTTTCCAATGTAAATACAATACATGGTTGTATATGTTTTTTTTCCTTCGCATATATATATAATTACATGTTGAAGCTATGTCGATACCAGCTAAATGACATGTCTCCGGTTTCCAAGGATTACGGTCATTAACTCGGGGAAAAACACTTATTCTAACCCGCCTTCATTGCTTCCCCGGTCAGCTAAATCAATGTTAAAGGCAAAATACTTTTCAGTATGCCATTGAACTCACTAGCGCGTTATTTTAGTAATTAAAAAGATGTCCGTGTGTGATGGATATTCTCTCTCCCTCCCTCTCTCTCTTTCTTTTTGCCCCTCACTCAAATTTATCATTTTGTACTTAGCTTCCCTTGTTAATAAGACCTCTTCAAACTCCAGCAAAACCATTTCATCACTATTAACTAAGCTTGTACAATATTTTTCCGGATATGAGATTTAATGAAAGTGGATTATTTAACACACCAATATACAGTCATCTTAAAACAAGATTTTCACGGTAGTCATATTTCAATCAATAAACTCGTATTAATACCAGTACATGTTTCCGAGAATGTCTGAAAACAGTTGCTTTTATTGCTTGGTTTTGTTGCAAACTCATTACATGTTTATATGTTTACATGTACACGCAACAGAATTTTACATAACTCGCTAAATTAAAAAGCTTAGAAGTAGATATCATCCGATGATTAACAAGATGTAATTTTTGTCTCATAACAAAATTTTAATAACATAGAAAGCTTTTAGTTTACTTATGTAGAGAAAGATGAAAAAAAGGCTAACGATTTTATGCGGGGAAGAAAACTTTCGCCTTTTTTATACAATGATTAATTGCATGCCTCGTCCATCCCTTCATGTATCATGTAGTTTAGAAAGCAATTTCGACATTGATTTGATTTGAACATATTTTTATTGTACAAAATTACAACAGGGATTGGGCACAAGTTCAAAAACTTAGACCGCCCTCTCCCAATACAAGTATATAATACAGTAAAAATAATGTATGCACAACATGTAAGGTCAACAGATCATATGACAGTTATATATAAATTTTCAATGGTGTACAAACATCAACTAAATCTTTTTGTATCTTTGATATAACGATAAACTAGAGAAAATAAATGTTTGCTTTCGCTGACACTGATTGCGTTGTCGCCCCAAAGTAGGACATGGGTATTAACAATATTTAAATTTACAATATTGAAAATTTCATTAAGCAGAATATTTCTGGCCTCTTTATATTTATTACAAGTGAAAAAATAATGATAAGTGTCTTCGAGCTTGCCACATGAACAGAGTGGACTATTAATAATATTACAACGAAAAAGTACACAATTATGACGAAGTCTAGTATGAATAATATTCAAAAATCTGTCACCATAAGTAAAAAAAATCAGGTTTTGTTCTACAGGTAATATCATTCTGATTTATGATAGAAACATGTATTTTTTCTTTGAAAATGCGAATGGAGTCGCTTTCACGGACATTGAAATTTGTAGAGTGAGAAAAAAAGACTACCTTTTAACGTCAAACTTTACGTGATCAGAGGGACGGGGTTTCTAAGTTTGTAACCAAAATCAGCCTTGTAATTTATGTATCAATCCTCTGTATCACAAGTTTTATTGTATAAGTACGCTTTAAATGTAATATGTGTATATTCTAATGACGAATTTTGAAAACAAAGCTATCTTTTAAGGAGCATTTTGCTTTGTTATGAAGTTCTAGTTACTTAAGATAATTGGTGGGTGAGAAATTCATATAATAGGTAAAGGCGATTGAAAGTTATCTATTTGAATTTAATAATATATGATTGGGAACAAGTTTTTAATAAAATAATTTCTCGTCATATATTATGTCAGCTGACAGTTATACATATTTGGATTTTTTAACAATTAAAAAAATGTTTATTTCGCATCGTATTTGTTTTTATTTTTGTCAACATACTATAAACTTAAATGTTTAATAATTGTATTTTGTTGAAACTTTTAGACCATTCAGAATTCTTAAAAACTCCATTTCATTTCGTTTTCAAGATGATCAACCCATATGAATACATGCAAATATAAATCTTTTTCATCGCGAGCAAAAATCTTTTTCCTAATTTGGCATTTAAATCCTTATCTAACCAATTGACGAACTGGAATCTAGACAAAACTCGGCATCTTTTACCATTTTTGTAAGTCATGCGGGAATCGACGCGAGCCCACGCGGAGAGATATCAAAACTGAAGACATTTGTCTGAAATAAAACTCGGCGAAATCAAATTACACCGAATTCTTACGCAGTGAGGTACTAGAGCTGACAGATTCAACACACAAGCTAAATGCAGTATGGAGCTGTACTTTTATTAAATCCTTTTATTGCTTTCCTTTCGAAATATTTTTGAAGAACAAAAACTCACGTGTACTTTGGATTAATGTTAATAACCACCTTCTGTGAAAACAAAAGGTGCTTCTGACCAATGATATTTTCAACCTATGTGGTCTTTAAATCTCTTTGTCAACATCTTAATTATATCATATAGCTCTCATGTAATGTACCCCCCCCCCCCTAAAAAAAGAAAGAAAAAAAGATACGCCTTCTTCAGAGCTGGAAATTCATCGTGATTTTTTTTTCAAGAGATTCAAGGCTTTTCAAGAAAATATCGATTTTAAGGACTGTCATCCATTGAGCATAAAACAAGAGCTAGTCTTTTAGTTAAAACGTAAACATCATTGTAGACGAATATGCGTGCAAGCCAAAGACATGCTTTTAAAACCAGGATCGGTTTATAAAAAAAACTCTACACTTTACGAATGGAAATGCGGTCGTGCGTGCATGTTATGGTGTTGGTCGGATGTTAGTGGTTCCAAAAGATCAGGGATTGTATTAATTGTAAGGTGACATGTTGATCTCACTTAATATTTTTTAATTCAATCGAATAATGAATCAATTTCATTGTATTTTAACGATTACAAGCATTGTTAAAATCACTTGGTTCGTGATTTGGCTGATAAGTATTCAAGGAGCTTCTAAAACTTTACTGATCTCAATAGACATCTTGACACAACAAAAATCAGTTGCATTCTGTTAAATAACTGATTTAATTCCACACCATATACAACTAGAATTCACCTACACAGCAATTCTTATTTGTTCTAGGATAAAAACGCATGTACCATAATGTTTTCAAGGTTCACTTCAGTATGCATTTCAATTTTCATTTTCGATTGCCTCGTATGCAAAATTATTATCACTAGAGCAAAAGAATAATTTGAGAGTGTTTCATTGTGCATAGGGTTCATATTCTCAAAGCAATTTTTGAAATTTTTGTTTTTGCAGAAAGCATGATTTTTTAAAGAACAAAAGGGAAACAACAACACAGAATTGGCCAGTGCAAAGCGATGGAAAACAGTCAACACGTTAATTACAGCCAACTGAACAGAACGCTTGATTCCGAGGACATCTTCGACTCATTTCAAAGTCCAAACATTCCCGAAGGACTGCACTTGGCCGCTTATGTTCTACATGAATACTGCATCCCCGTCCTTTTCTCGCTGGGGGTGTGTTTCAACCTCATCATCATTATCAGCTTCCTGTCAACAGAGTTGAACCGAGTTTCTCCGTGTCTTTATTTTGTTGCTTTGGCCTTTGTGGATATCACCTACTTGGTTCAGATGATGGTCCCCTGGGCCTCCAGCAGATTGTATAATATTTACGCCGTGGCGGGAATCTGTCAATTAACCTATTACTTCCACTACCTTAGTACCTTCATGGAGTGGTGGCTAATTGTATTGATGATGGTGGAACGCACGCTAGTACTTCTGAATCGGAGAAAAGCCAAAGTGCTATGCAGTTCCTTTCGCACAAAATGCACTATTATATCGATGTGTGTGTTCTCTGTTGTGTCCCATTTGTATTTAACGTGGACCAGTGCGGTAATCAAAATTCGCAATGTTGACAACTGCATCATTATTCCTGAAAATGTCAAGAACATATTCTTATTAAGGAAAATAGATGTCTTTTTCTCATTCATTGTTCCGTCATCGTGTATTTTTTGCATGTTAACAGTATGCCTCGTAAAACTGTTCGACAAACTTCGAAGTCGAGGCACGCGTCCTTCTCAACATCAAAGTAGCAGACGTTCGAATTCGAGCAGACGACCGAGCACTCTGGTTCCAGAAGATCAAGGAGTAATAAAGCTGAAAAAATTTAACCCAAGAGTATTCATGAAAAGCAACCGACTGACAGTGACATGCTGTACTCTAGCGGCCATTTTTCTTATTTTGTGTGTGCCTTTTGACTCTCTAAGAACCAAACTCACCTTCGAAGACCAGCCAGATTATTTGGATAGAAAATGGCTGGATGTTCTGAATGTTTTCTCGGCCTTCAACTATACGTTCAAAGCCTTGTTCTATTTCGTGGCTATGAGAGAGTTTCGTCAGACAATCTGGATTTTGTTGAAGAAAATAACTTCTTATTGTCGAAATACTAAAATAATCCTGAAATTCCATCCTATGTGACCTAACTATTTGTACATACATGTAAAAGGAAGTAGGCATTTTGTCTACATTAAATATGGCTTGTATGATATATGTATAAAACTCTTCTTTTTTTTAATCTTATACAGTTTCACGCTGTGGACGACGTTTTGTGGATTTTTTTTTTATAAGAAGAAAAGGGGCATTTTTGTTTTGTTTTGCATGCATATTTTGTTTGATTTTTTATTTATTTTTATTTTGGGGAGGGGGTGTTTGGTTGTTTTTCATATGTGTGTGTTTGTCTTCAGTTGTTGTTTTGCAGTTTGTTCATTTGTGTAGCTTAGAATGTTTTTGGTGTTTTGTTGGGGTTTTTTTGTTGGTGTTTTTTTTGGCAATGCAGGGTTTATATATTTAGAACACTGTTCTATGCTTTTATCTAAACAGTCATGAATTCTAGGACAACTCTTCCACAAAAAAAAACAAATCACAAAATAGCACTGGATACAAATATTTTCACTATTTTGGTGACATGTGCTTTAAAATTAATTAAAACACCTTTGCAGAAAGTCATGCATTTTTCTGGATCAATAACACACACACTAGTACGGTGCTGTATACTTGCATCAGATCTATACTTAGTATATTTCTGCTTTTTTTCTTAAGACATGCGATTGTGTTCACAAAGCTTCTGACAAAACCAAATCACGATCAAATTATATGTCCGCGTATGAATATAAATATACATGTATGAATATACCCATTTTCTTAAATTTCTTAAAGAGTTTTGTCTCGCATTATTTATAATAGCAGTATTCAGTTCATTACGTAACAATATCAAACCTATGATTAATAATATTCACAGTATAGATAGTGCCTATTTCATACTTTTTGTCAGACTTCCAAATAGTTTTAATTAACCTATCATATATGGAGGAATTGGCTGTTCATTCTAAGAAACGTACTGGTCGACAGTATAATTTATTAATTAACGCATCTTTGCTCTCTTGAAATACTAGTATATGGATAATACAAGAGAGATTCAGACATAAATTGTAAATACAAAACGGTAAAAAGCTTCCTTAGATACCGGTAGTACTAACGGGTTATGACGCCAGTGATCAAATTGCAAAAGAAAAAAATGCGCGTTTATGTAATTTTTTCTGCAATGCTAGCTACCTTCATAAACCACTCAAGAAAGCATTATTTTAAAAAAAACAAAACAAAACAAAACAAAAAAACGAGATTTAGACATTGTTGCTTTTATATTGTCAGAGAAATTATTTCGCATAAAATAAACAATGCGATTTCGATAAAAACCTTTACTTTTTGAGTTGATTCGAATCATTGTTCAATGCTTAATTTGTGTTATATATTATTTCTTTTGTTTAATCTTTTCCCCGAACATTTTCCCATCAAACAGCAAATGGAATGCTTTTCATGGAATATCATCTCAAGAGAGCCATCAATGCGCATAAGTTTTTAGGAAGATTTCAAAGAGGGACTATTTTCTGACGTGCATGGTTAAGTATCTGTAAACCGTCCTGAAATTTCTGTAAAGTCATTATGTTGTATCGCCTAAGGGTTATAATTTCCTCGTTCCAGATTATTTATTTCTCTGTTGTTTAAAAGATATTATCATGCAGTCGTGTCTCTCTATTGAACACAATTGGTACGAGGCGCATTGTTCTTGTCTCATTCAGTGCATGGAGATATTGTCATCCTTGGGGACAGCGTTATTGAAAGTAACAAAATGATGCATTTATCCTAACAAGAAGTATTTGTTTGCAAATCTTCCGTTTCTGGGTAACGAGGAGTTTTCATCAAAGAGATGTAGCATCTCGAGAATTCCTTTTTTCCACTTTTTTCGACGGAAAATGCTATAACACAATTGAGTTCCATTTTATCTGTTTCGTATTTACCAAGAAAGGAAATTAACTGTCTTTTCAACACAAATTGGTCGCTGCATGTCGTCTAGAAAAGAAAGGCAATTTCCACACGCTCTTCGAATTTTTCCTCAACAGTGCACAAGTAATTTGGTCATTTTGTCATAGCCAGAATAAAACCTTTTACATCGGATTAATTTTTTTGTAAGCGATTTTCTGTCACGATCTTATTCCACCTTCTGACATGATATCGGCATCTCTATCTACTGAGGATATTAAAGTTATCTTCGTCACACAAATTTTCCAATTAGAGAGCAAACCAGTAAACCAATGATTTTAAAACATCTATCTAGTAAACTATAATACCTGTATTATAGAAAGTCATAGTTTATTTGCAGAGAAATAAAAGCAAATGATTACATTTTTTCGTTAAAATATATTTGTAAATTGTAACACGATAAAAATTGAAGAAGAAAGTCAGCAGGAATAATTCATTGGATGAATCGTCCAAAATGGAAGACTTTGTTTGGGTGACGCCATACCGAAGATTGACTGATCATCCAAAGATATGCCGAGGTCATTCGGCAAACCTCGGCCGATTCCATACGAATCGGCAGAGGTGTGCCGAGTGATGCCGAGGTAAGACATTTACAATGAAAATATGAATACAAAAGGTTGCTGTCAAAAATTGTTTTATTGACAATAAAATCATTTTCCAATATAAAAGCAATGATTAAAAGAAAAACTATGCAATAATCATGACTCATGTTCATGCTTTTATTGTTGATCTTTTACTTTACAATGAAGAAGAAGAAACGGAATGTGATTCTGACTCATTTTCATGCACTTTTTATGGTTGAACTTTTTCTTTAATGAAGAAGAGGATGTCGATCATGGTATTGATCAAATTAACTCGGTGTCCCCAGTGGAGAATATTTCCTCTACAACGTTTTGTTTTAAGGAGTTCTACGCTTTCAGCTCCGAATATCAATTGGTCATAAATCAAATTAGAAACATTAAGCAATTAATTTTTACCTTGAGAAAGACGCACGTTTCGCATGTGAATTCAGGAAGAAATTATTAAATGTGTTTAGAATTCTCTCAAGAGTTGCGGCAACAATCAAAATACATTTATCTTTTAACACGATTTAATCTAGAACTACCCAATGGCACCAAGAAGATGTGCTCAAATCTTTAAATGTTTTTTTTTTCCATGACCTGTTTAAATAATATATACGACAGGGTATTGAAATACCTGTGTATTTATCACGCAGTGACAGAATTGAATCCTAAATCAGCACATTTATTAGAGACAAAGTATTTAGGAAGACCCCCTTCAGGAAAAGTCCAGTTTCCGTTTTTTCTTGTAAATGCATTGATTTGGAGCAGACTGTATGTCTTAATGCGCCCAGTATTACTAGCTGCCTGCAGTTATGCGCTTTCTTTCCTTTTAAGTGAAACCCTTTCTAAGTCTAAATAGCTGTCAAAAAGACATTTGACTCGGCCTGGATTCCAGAATGCAGTGGTTACAGGTTTTTATGTTTGTAAGTAATGGGTTAGAAAACCTTCAGGGAAGAGTTAACGAACAATAGAAAAAACACTTTCGTCCTTTCTTTTCAGCCTACACGGTTCAAAAATGTGTATTTAAAAAAAAAATCTAAAAATTAACGTCAAGTTTGTTGAGGATATCGGCTTGTCTTCTATCATCTATTTTTAGATATCATTATCTGTCTGTCTATAAGTTTTATAATCTATAAGCTATGAGTTTTCCATACTTAAAATATTATTCTGAAAAAAAAACCAAACAACAAATGTACATGTACTTTTTATTCTGCAGTATTATTCACTGAATGAACTGTGTAACGCGGCATTTACAATAATTTTGATGAACTTTTGAACTTTTTTTTTTTTTTTTTTATCTAAAATGACTTTAGCTGTCAACAGTGATATCAAAATACACGATATAACAGCAGCAAAAGTCTTGTTATCCGTTGAGAACAAATACTAAGTTCTTCAGCTTCAAGACGGTCAAACCATAAGACAACTGCAAATTATGGCATTAGACAGCAAAAGTAAACAGAAGATTTATAACTCGCACATAATCAAAGAACAGTATTTCTAGCGTTCTGTCGATAAAGCTTGATTGAACGTAGCAATGACTTAGGCATATAATCCCCCTATCACATTATTTTCGCACCAAGGACGTCTTTTTAATGGGAGTCATTCTTTCTCACGAGGGTTGTAATATCCTTTTGCCGTTTCCCCTACCATTTCTGCTGGTAGGAGGCCGGTGATAGGGAATGCACGTAATCAGATGTATAAAAGGCTGAGGTAGAGTAAATCACAGTGATTAATCCCGTCTGAACTCGCGGACGGACGTTGGGCTCTGAGACTTTTTTTTTCTGTAACTGTAATTGGATAACAAGAAAAGTGATCAGAAAACTTCTGGTTTAAACTAGCGTCTGTATATTATATAGACATCGTTCAGTGTCTAGGATAAGTATGTAGAATTGCAGTCAATATAACTCTCCATCCTCCGTCTTTCTGATACTTCGTTCTTAGATTCACAATCGAGTACTTTAAAAGTCCAAAGTTCTAGTTTGCAGCTTGTTTTTACAGTGTTTAGTTCCAAGTATAAAGTGGTTTCAATATGCTGAAGATCTTGTTTCGTGGTTAACTTCTATGGTTTCATAGTTCCGTAGTTTATAGCTCTTGTTTTTTAAAGGTTATAATGAACACTATGCCGAATAATTATGCCAGTGCCAAGGTGGCATTTTTGCACATGTCATATGATAGACCATTGCTTAAAGATTTTATAACCACTTTTTGTTATTGATGCATTAACCTTTTAAAAAACAAATTCCTACAGGAAAAAAAATATTTACAGGTAGTTTTCCTATAGGAGATTAAGATTTTCTATCGAATTTCAAAGTCCTATGGGAGTTTTGTTCAAATCCTACCGGATTGGATATTCAAAATATCAAATAGGAAAATTGCTTTTCCTATAGAAAACATTAATTTCCTGTAGGAATTTATTTTTCAAAGATAAATATCTCACCTGACAGGTAATAATAAATCATTTTAACAAGAGCTTGGACTTCGGGTAGTTGTGTCAAACAGCAGTGTGACGTAGGTCTGTCTATTTCATTGCTGACCACTCAGCCAGCATGGCTCTTTGAAATCAACAAGTTTTGTCCGGCTTTTTTTAGCTAATACTACGCAATCTATGCATATTTCACTCGAAACCAGCGTCATTTTTAACTTGTTTTGATGCAAGAAATAGATAGCTACGTCCTATCGAAAGTCCAAGGTCTTGTTAAATTGGTTTTACATCAATAACAAAAGTGCTTATAAACTCTTCAGGCAATGGTCTATCATATGACACATTTGATAACAAAAGTGCTTCTAAACTCTTTAGGCAATGGTCTATCATATGACATAATTGAATTTTTCGACACATGCATCTTAGACGGTTGCAAAAATGCCATTTGGAACTAGCATAATTATTCGGCACTGTGTTAATGGATCTAGTTTTCTAGACATACAGTTTCGTTGATTTTTGTTCTGTGACTCTACTTTTGTTGTTTTACAGATGGATGCTTTAAGTTTTCTGGCTTTATAGTTTTGTGAGTTTCAAAGTTATTGTCATCTGACTTTGGGTAAAATGGATGGTTCTCGCTCTGTGGATTTTTAACACAATATCCTTAGGGAATTAACTTTTTCATTCACAGCTAATAGAAAGATACAAAAATAGCTAGATTCCTCGAGTCTTTAATCGGAGTCGAGGTCATGTCTTCTATCGGACAATAGACAATTTTATTCACAATTAGTGTAAGATTATCTATAAAGTTATTAAAATTGTTTTTTTTTTTATGCAAAAACGTGATCTTTAGAGTATGATTCTATATACGCTGTTTAAAAAAACGGATCAGATTGAATAATCTTTGATACGACTTGCACGTAAAGTTCACCTTATACAGAAAATTAATTCTACACTCTCTCTCTCCCCCCCCCCCCCCTTTTTTCCCGTCAATTTTGATTTCCCTGTCTACAATATATTTTTCATAATGACGTGTTAACAACTCAGCCTTTTTTTTTTTTTTTTTTAGATAGTTGTGATACTTATGGACACTCTCCTTAAATTCATTTTTTTTTTTGCCTCTTTGGGGATCTTACAAACTGTGAAAGCGTGAATTATTCATTTTTTTTTTCAAGGAAAGATATCTTTAAATAAAGCCAACTGACGAATTTGATAGAGAAGCTTGGACGGTTGTGTCGCATCTATTTCTAATGTGTTAAGTAAATTCCGACAAGCATGTTAACATTGTAGTATTTACTTTGTGGTTTATGGAGAGAGAGAGAGAGAGAGAGAGAGAGAGAGAGAGAGAGAGAGAGAGAATATGAGAATATGTCTAACACTTTAAGCCTGATTAATTTGTTTTTTCGGGGTTTTTTTTTTTATCAAAATAGATATCTTTGAATTCCTTGTTGATACGGAAAAGAGAGAAATAGAGAGATAAGATAAAAAGAAGATGGGGGAATAAGGCGGATAAAATACCTTTATCAGGGTGGATAAAATACTGTCTTCCCACAAAGGTTTATTTAACAATACTGAAATACTGAAAATAAGAATATAAACATATTTGATAATTCTTTCAAATATTCGTCGAAAACGATGTCTATACATGTATAACATGACATCAATTTTTAACCCTTAAATAGGTTCATGACTTGGAATATATCGATTCGAACTAATGTATGCGTACCAAAATCTTCAAATAGTGCATTTAGAACATCATTGCCTTTTTTTTCAAAGAGTGGGCCTGTCCTCCATATTTTTGTCATAGTCTAATTAAGGTCTAACGGAAAAAAAAACTAATTCCGATCAATAAAAACGAAGTGACTCACAATATAACGTTAGCAGAAGGATAAAACCTACGCTCAACTAGGCCACTAGATATTACAAATATCATCTCTTTTTTTTTATCCCAACGATTGAAGGGTTTAAGAAAATAATAGTTATGAGCCCTTTAACTCAGAACGAAAATCGCATATAGCTTTTGAATAAACCATACTGAAATGGCTAAGTGGTTAAAGCACCAGATATTTGTTGACTTGGTTTTTTTAAACTGAAAATTCTACACCACATTGGCACAAAAACTTAAAGAGATTTATTTATTTATTTATTTATTTATTTATTTATTTATTTATTTATTTATTTATTTATTCGTGTTTGTTCAAATATTCAAACTGACTATAGTAAGATTTTACTTTTACAAAATTGTATTATATATTCAATTTACATAACAATGAATTTGATATTTTACGATTAAACAAATGGGCATTGCTCATTCTTCAGAGACGGAAACTTATATGCCTAATACTTTTATTCTAGCTTTTAGGACGCTCTTATCATTTCCGGAAGAAATTTCGTCGAAGTGAATTTTGCCAAAAGGAATTGCCTTGTCAAGTTTGTTGAGATATAAACTTGAGTATGTCAGAAAAGGTATTTAGAAGTTATCTTAATCTACTTAATGATAATATTTCAATAGAGTTTATCAAAATTTCAGATACTTTATCGGACAAAAAATATTATTTTGGATGGTTGTCGTCCGATGTGCGTTTTATGTAAACAGAAACAAATCAGTAAAGTGGAGACATTATTTTATAAGACGACAAATACTGATCTGTTTACATAAACGAATACTCTGGCCTTTAACGTGAAGAATGAATTAGTCAAACTCATTCATGGTTTCAATCTATTTCTTGATCGGTTTACAAAAAAAATTTCATATTGTTTGGCAAAATTAGCGTTTGTCTGATTTTGAACTGTTAAGGTTGGTTGTCCATCTTAAAGAAAGAAATTCTAATGTAATACACTGTAATAATAACTATGATGGTACAATTTCTTTGTGTTATAGAAATTAAGCGAACTTGTGTCTTCAGGTAATTGGTTTTTAGCAACTGGAGTCAGCTTGTTATTTGTTTCCACAGAATGAAGATGAAGCAGGTCCGTCTACAAGTAAAAGTAAATTCAGTCGACTTCAGAGGCTCAGAGATCTAGAGTTAAAAATGGTATGTGTGTATCATTCACAGAATTATACTGGTAATTTGATGTTTTTAATTTTTTAAATTTTGAAGGAAAAAAGAAGAGCAAACAGTGAACATTTTAAAACTGTATTTTCTTCTTTATTCATGTTATTTGTTTTCTTAATTTTCTTGATGACCAGGTTGTTTTGACCTTGATTTGAATGTTGCTATATTTTAATTATTTGTATCATAATGCTGGTTAGGGCTAAAACCTCTTGAACTTCCATTGAAAATATTTGATGGTTTTGGGATTATTTTAGAATGAAGCGCGTAAGCTGAATCATCAGGAGGTGGTGGAGGAGGACAAGCGGAGCAAACTTCCTGCTAACTTTGAACAGAAACGGAAGAGAGTGGAATGGGAGGAGGAGCAGGACAAGAAGAGAAAGGTCTGTATAAAAGAAACAACAACCCTTTATTAGTTGTGAAATGCATAAAAAACTTCAACTCTGAATATGTTAAGACGGGGTAATAAAGATAGGTAATGCAAAGTCATTACGTATTCATGTACTGACACGATGAAATTTTATCTTGGCTACACTTAGGCTCGCCATTGTGTTTATTTTTCTGACCAGGCATCAGTGTAAAATTAACTGTCAAACTAGGTTTTATTCTGTACACAGTCGCTACATAGTTTTGTAACTAATAATACCAGGTTTTTCCTCTTATAAGTATTTTGATTTGATTAATGTGGAAACATTAGAATTCATGTTGGCTCAGTTTTCATGGGTCCCACTCATCCACGAGTTAACACCCTCAACAAAATATGAAACACTTTATAATTCATTAAAGATGCAAATAGGCCCACAAATTTTAATTTATGCCCCAAAGAACCTATAATGAATTGACAAACCAGGAAAATTGGCCTCTATGAAATTCACTGATTACACAGTTTTACAACTGTCATTTGTATATTGTATATGTTTAATTACACAGTATTCCATTGCTGTTAATAACCTGGCAACTCTTTATCTATTCAGGAAGCGGAGTCAGCTGGGGAAGATTTTGACCGAGTAAAGCTGCTGGAAGTGGGAGCCGATGAAGCAGAGAAATGGGAACGGAAAAAGAAGAAGAAGAACCCTGACCAAGGCTTCTCAGGTAGGTATACATAGAAAAGTTAAATTTCACTCGC
>WFKH01011925.1:84331825-84366797 GCA_016163765.1 Magallana hongkongensis
GAAGAGTATTAAAAATCCAAAGAAAAATTCTGTCGTCTGCATGTGATTCCTTTGATCGATACACATGTAAACATTACCAACAAAACCGTTGGGGTTACACGGAACAGCCGTCAACATGACCTAGATCGTCTCTCTATAGGAGAAACGATCTGTAGAAATACTGGGTTGTTAGAAGAATAGAAATAAAGTTCTTGTTATCGTGAATGTTGCAGGATAACCTCCTCGGTCTCGAAATGTTGTTTGAAATATAAAAGCCTCGGCTAACGCCTCGGCTTTTATATTTCAAACAACATTTCTCGACCTCGGAGGTTATTCTGCAACATTCACGAAAACTCGTACTTTATTTCTTAAACCAAAGATATCTATCATCCATTTCTCCAATTCAATCCAAATTTCTTTCACTAAATAACAGTCAACAAAAAATATGTTCTATTGTCTCAGGGGTCTGTTGACAGAAGTAACACAATGAAGAATTTACTATCCCTACTCTATGTAAATAATAATTAATTGGCAAGATCCTATGTAATAGTTGGTATTGAAGCCACAATAATTTTGAATCCTTTGTGCACTTAAAGGGCAGACTATAAATTTTCCTCCATTGCTTTTGAGTTAATTCAATTTCTGACATCCATTTTGTTTCAGATTTAGGATAAGTTCTTTTCTTTGACATTAAGAGGTTGTACATGTCACTACAACCCTTCTTAGATCTACAAAATATTTCTACTGTATATGGGTAACCAATATTATAATTCTTAGTAAACTGTTTAATACTTTCACACAATTTTGTAATTCTTTTGTAAGACCGAGATATTGAACAAAATTTGTTTTTAAGTTGAATCTCTTTTTCAATTTATTATAACTAAACATCTGATTGTCATTTTCATACATATCCCCTATATATATAAAACCTAATTCAAACAAATCCTTAAAGAAAACTGATTTATTGTCGATTTTAATATCTGGATTATACCATATGTGTTCATTAAACATTCTATCATAAATTATTGTTCTTAAACGATGTAATACATCTTTCCAAAATCTTTTGTTTGAATTTTTCATAATCATATTAGTAAAATCAATACCAAATTTCATCAGTGTTTGCATATTTTATCCAAAATTAGCTTTAAACAAGTTTGTCCATTTTGACTTTGAAAATATAAGCCTTCTAATCCAACTTGATTTAAGTGCTATCATAAAGTTTTCAAAACCTATCATTTTAAATCCGGCATTCTCATATCCTTTGATAAGAGTGCTTCTCTTAATTTTGTTTGGTTTTTCATTCCAAATAAATTTAAAAAGTTTTCTTTCAAAACTTCTCATAAATTCTAATGTTGGGTTTGGTAGAGTTAAGATTCAATGATTAATTTTTGGGACTATAAGTGTTTTAATAACTGTTATTTTTCCTATCGGTGTAAGATTTCTAGTATTCCATCTGGATAAAAGTTTATCAACTTTTTCCATTACTGTTTTGTAATTTATATCTATCATATCTTCCAGATTTACTGAAAAATTTATACCCAAAATATTAAACCCTGTGTGAAATTCAGTAAATTTCCATCTAGAGTGATGGTAAACTTCTTTTAAGAATTGTTTACATCCTATCCATATTATTTTTGTTTTACTAAAGTTTATCTTTAACCCAGACACATTTGCGTGTGAGTCTAGTGTTTGGAGAATTCCGTCAAGAGATCTTGGGGAGCCATCTGTGATTAATGAAGTATCATCTGCATACTGCGATATTTTATACGCTTCCCCATCTATATTTCTGCCATTTATATTCTTATTATTTCGAATTAAGATACCAAGGATTTCAGCACAGAGTATAAATAAACATGGAGAAATTGGATCATCTTGTCTACATCTTCTCTCTAGTTGGAAATATTCAGATACTATGCCATTTTGTATAATGCATGAAGTTATATTGTTATAGATAACTTCTATCCATTTTTCTATTGATTTACCAAAATTGAAATACTCTAAAGTTTCAAAAATAAATTTCCAAGACACTGAATCAAATGCTTTTTCAAAATCAATAAGCATAATTACACCTGGTATTTGTTTGCTTTCATTACAGTTTATGATATCATATACAAGTCTGATATTTTCCCCAATAAACCTACCTTTAACAAAGCCTGTTTGATCATTACTAATTAATTTATCTAAGAACTTTTTAATTCGTTCTGCTATACAGCCTGTTGCTATTTTATATACAACTGTTAATAAAGTAATGGGACGCCAATTTTTCAAAAACTGTTTAGGTTTATCTTGCTTTGGAATACAAGTGATTATTCCTAACTTATAAGTAGTAGACAATTCGCATATTTCATATGGAATATTAATTGCTCTTGTAACAAAGTATTTCAAATCAGACCAGAAAAGTTTTTTAAAACTCAGCTGTAAAACCATAAGCACCAGAATTTTATCATTTTTCATATTTTTCAAAAAAATTAAGGGCTTCATTTTCCATTATAGGTCCTTCTATACTTTCTTTTTCTTCCTCTGTAAGTTTTGTTATGTCCAAATTAGTTCATTTCAAACATATATTTTCATTTTCAAATTCTCTTTTCTTCTTACACAAGTTCTCATAAAACATTTTTGTTTCATTTAAAATGTATCCTTGATTGTGCAGAATTTGGCCATTTTCCCTTTCTAGTTTAGTTACTTGTTTACTGATAAAGTTTTGTGATTCTAACAAAAATATTTTGATGGTTTTTCTCCCTCTTGTATCCATTTTACTCTTGACCTTATATAATTTCCTCTAAGTTTGAGCAGTGGTTTCTAATATTTTTAAGTTCAGTTTGTTTTTCTTCAATTAGTTTTATTGATTCATTGTCTGCATTTTGTTCTAATAGTTTAATTTCATTTTCTAATTTTTTTTCATTTTTATTTTGGAGTTTGTTTTTAAATGTTGCATATGATAATATGATATTGTTTTCCCTCTTATTTCCGTAAGTAAAGTGTCTAAAAATATGTGGTCTTTTATTCTGAAACAGATGTCTGCATTACTTATACCTTCAATATTTTCAATATCATAAACCAAAGCTGTGTATTGTTTTTTAATGTCGGTTATTTTCTGTTTAATTAATTGTACATAATCAATATCTGTTAACAAGGAGTTATTAAATTTCCAAAAACCTCTTTCCTTTTCAGTAAGTCTGCAATAAAGAACAACTGGGGAATGATCTGATCTATAATATTTTCAAATTTAATGTTATGGATAAAGGGTGATAAAGAATTGGATGTCAAGAATTAGTCTAACCTTGCCTGTTTTATAGAATTTTTTTTACGCAAGTTTACCTTTTAAAGGGGCATGGTCACGATTTTGGTCAAATTCCATTTTTCTGTTTTTATTATTTACAATGCTTTAGGATGCATTTCCAATGACTAAATGAAATTGGAGAGTCAGTAGTGAAGTTATAAGCAAGATACAGGGCTCACAATTCTTTGTCATGTAAACAAGGCTCGTGCCCCTTTTTTGTTTACATTAGTTCAATATACCGGTAAAAGTTCTTTTTCAAGCTAATTTTGTCATCTTCTTATTCATTTCAAGCATAAGTAAACAGATTTTAACGTTTACTACATTCATTTTCGGTCTAAAACTGAAGTTTTCACTTCAACGTTCAAAATGTAAACAAAAGCTTTGTTTACATAGCTCTTGTAACTCGCTTATAACTCAACGAATGACACTTAAATTTTGGTTGCCTCTTAAAAATGCCTTACTGAAGCATTGTAAACAATAAATCGGGAAAATATTTTTTGACCAAAATCGTGACCATGCCCCTTTAAGCTCTGGATGAGAAATACAAAAACTATCTTCCAAATCTAAGATATCAATTATCTTATTCAGTTCGCATTGGTATTTGGGGTTATTTATTTTTTTGTAATTAATGGTATCTAGTTCTTGGTTCAAAACAACATTAAAGTCTCCTGCTAGTATTATATGCTGATTAATATACAACTTTTTAATTTCATTTCTTAAGTTACAATAAAAATCAGGTTGATCTGTATTTGGCCCACATACATTAACTAAAAGGAACTCTTCGTTTTCAATCTCAACTTCAACAATTACAATATTACCATTTGCATCACAAGTGGTATTTTTTACCTTAAATTCGAAATCATTTAAAAATAATATTGCTACTCCACGGGAATTTGATCTGAAGGAACTGAAATATGTCTTACCACCCCAAAAAATCTTTATGTTTTGTTCCTCATCACAAGTAAAGTGTGTATCCTGAAGAAAGTAGATATTTTAATTTTTATCAGAAAGGTAATTTAGCACATTACTTTTTTTTATAATCACCAAGGCCTTGGCAGTTGACAGTCAGTATTTTCAGAGAATCATAGCTTGTTTTATCCATTATCAAACTGGAAAAGCAGAGTATTCATCACCAAAGGAAAAAAGATTGAGATATAGAAATTTTTTTAAAAAAATAGTCAGTTACTGCTCTAATATATGCCAGTGGCATTTGACCAGTATATGGAAGAAACATTGTAAGGAAAATACGGATGAATCGAGTGTGTACCTTGTGTATATTTTTTTAGTCGAGAGAGATAACTCGCGTTTCAGTTCGATACTTTTCTTCACCTGTAATCGATGGTAAAGACTACGGCGGTGTTGACTTGCTGGTTGACCATACCGCGGGGGTACGCGGTTTTACCTGAGACATCTGTCTTAACCTGCGTTGCAATTTGGACCCGCGGGGGTGCACGGCAAATACGAGATCCGCGTTGCCTCTACTGTAATTCATCGAGGAGTCATGTTGCAGCCATGTTAAAATTGTGAAGGCGTGACCTTCTGATGATAAAGGTGATCGCAGATTTTTACCTGTAGGCTATAAAACAATAAGACTCAATCCTGACATCAAAGGTTATTCTTCACATGGCGATGACCAATATACCAATAATCGAAATAATATTTGTATGTAATTAATGCGTACAACAAGCCTTATTTATATTTAATTATAAAGAAAACTTTAATAAAAGAAATATCTGCAAATATAACAATATTCATGCAACTGTAGATATAGATATTATAATTTTTGAAGACATTTCCTATTACTTTCAATTTTCCCAACTTAAAGTAATCTTCATGTATGCGATTGTAGAATTATTGCAAAAACCATATTAACTATTTTTTTTTCTTGCTGTTTTATCAGAATTATAGTTTTAAATATCTCGGTCTCTAAACAATTCAGACAGAGAAGACATTATTTTTAAATTATTATAGTACAATAAAATTATTGATATTTTTACATTTTTTTTTCATACAAATTCCAGTTGCGCCTTAACAGTGTACGTCATTTAACATGTATCTATCTTTCAAGTAATGTAGACTTTGTATTGCCACGCGGTGCAAAACAGCTAATCAATACGTAATCTGTTGAACACGCCAATTTTAGGCAATGCGCCAATGGTGGAATTATTGAATAATAAAAACAAAATTTGACTTGTAGTTTTATCACAGACAAAGACACTGGAAAATGTAATTATATAAGAATATAAATTGGTGCAATTTAATTTAACTCCGGAATAAAATCATATGCGCTAGTAAAAATGTACATTTCTTGCTGTTATTTTTTAAACGATTTGTTTATCAATAAAAAGAACTTGACAATTAAGTGTCTTGTATGAGTACTTTGAGTTAGAATATGGGTAAACTAAATATAGCAGAAGAATAAGAATTGTTACGATTTGCTGTGTCGTTACCTTTCATGGTGGGTTAATTTCACGGATAATGTATTAGAATAGTTAAATAGGTAGATGTTTTTATATACGGTTTTTTGGTAACTTTAGGTCGAGTTTTCAGGATTTAACTTAATCTGTGACATTAGTTTTAGATTAGCCGTCGTAAAAACACGCAAGATGGGGTTTCTGAAATACACTGTCATATCAGGAGGAATAGTAAGGCAAGGCGACAACATTAATTATGTTTCTTAATGGTGAACTAGCTGTAACAATCAAACTTCATAAACTATTGAATTTAATCAAAGACAAATAGACACACTGTTCATGCATCCATAGACTGTAGCAGTCTTTAACTCCACGTGTCTCTTTTACGATTTACTGTGTCGTTGCCGTTCACGGTGGTTTTATTTTCACGGATAATCGACCTTTTCTATTATAATTATATCATGATTTTATCAATTAAATTTCTAAGGAGTAATTAAAATTTATATTATGATTACAATTTTTTTTTTCATTTCTTTACTTTCTGTATTAATAAGGCCAGAATAACGAACTTTATTAACAGAGTAGTAGGTTAAGAAACCGTCTCTACCCTTTTATTTATATTAGAGAAATAGTTACATCTACTAGTATATACGTATTATTGATGCACAATATTCAAGGTGGCTTTATGTTCGCGGAAAAATGTAAAATCGCAAACATAGTGAAATTATGATCACTGTAATGTTTTCCACAACCAACGTATCATATTTCCATTCAAACTGTGCTTTGGGTACAGTTATTTCTTTTGTGCATTTTATTGGTTGGCCTTTGGCAACACAGAAGCTTTTTATCTGATGATTATCTCTCCCACAAATGTCAAGGGTACATTAGTTTTTTTAAAAACAAGTACAGCTTTAACCATCCACATTAGATGTGTATAATAATACAAAACAGATGACGAAAATCACGGCTTGATACAAGTATCATTCCAAATCCAAGAACTGATATCTGATATAATTCTGCTACTGGCTAAAGAATTTTCTTGAAGTCTAGAACACATTGGACATAAAACTAATTCCCAACGAAATCTACTTCCTGTATATTTGTCCTTCTCCTTTAAATACTCGGAATAAAGAGTTTCGTTTGATCCAATTCTTTCTAGATCTTTAGCCAATTCTTCAGGAGATGCGTAGTCTAATATATTAATGTACGTTCCGTTTGGTATGTATTCATGGGCATTTTTAGGTCCATTGATAATAGGAATCATAGGGAGATCGTAAAAAAAGAAATTAAATAGTTTCTCTGTAGTGTAGTCTTTGCAAATTGAGTTTTCGACAGCAAGGTAGAATTTGTATTCTTCCGCAAACTTTTTGTGACAGTCAGTTACCCCAGCCGACCGTTGTCCGCATTTAAGTTTTCCACATCTACCATATACATCAACAATTATGTACTTCTGAAGTTTCTTAACGTATTCCTCACGTTTTGAAAACGAGTTACAGTTGCTTACAGCCCATGATACTTTCTTTGTTTTCTTTTTAAACACTTCAGAGTAGTTTCGGGACAAAGGAATCTCTCGCTTCTGAATTTTTCCGTAAAAATAAGTGAAGTCAGAGTCTCGTCTATACGTCATTGTCCAAGAAAATTTATCTTTCCACTCCGGCCTTACAGAATATAGAAAAGGAGATTCAATCGAAAAGAACGTCCAAACCTGACCATTTTTTTTCTCTGGAACTTTCGAAGGAAGTTTCTCCCCATAGAAAACAACTCCCTTTGAAGTTTCGTAATTCTTGTTATTGGTATATATAGTGCATTTTTGTTTTAAATTAGAGCATCTGGTTGAATCAATAACTGTTGACTCGAAAGACATCCAAGATGGCTTATTGTAAAATACTATACCGATGTTTTTCGTATAATTAGATTTGTAATTTGCAGAGTTAAGTGTCTCTTCATTGTGATGATTGGACAAAACAATGTTCTTGTTTGGGATGAGTGAAGTTTTTGGCTCTGGGGATCTTTTATGCATATTCGTATTGTTGAGTCTTTGGTGGGAATTATTCACTACTTGATTTCCTAGAAGATGTATCGACAGACATACCCCAAGCACAATGACAACATACTGCCACTGTATTCTTCCCATCATTCCACGCTCAAATGGCAACCTGTTCAAAAATAGATTGAAAGAATGATTAACAATCGATTGATTTACCATTGAAACGAAATTAAGTCAAACATCTACTCAACATAAACAATATGCTAAATCAGACAACCGTCCAAACAAAAAGAAGAAAACAAAGACAGCGTGATTCAATAGACGATCACTTAACCTACAAAGAAACCTTTCTGACCTGAAAATAATCCATAAAATATACTAGTTTGTACATTGCAGTAGACAACCACCAACACAATTGATAAACAGAATGGTGTAATATACAATATCATAACCATTATAAAAACAATACTAGAGACGAGCTCGTTGCAAGCAACGATTAGGTCTTCCGTCGTTGCTGCGTCATACTTGTGACGTAATACAAAATTGATACCTGACCATGGTACAATATTAGATGTATAACCCTGAGTAAAAGAGACAAATGCTTTCGATATACGTAAGAGTTTGTTTCATGATGATTTCTTTGTGAAATACAATTGCCTTCGAGCCATATACATGCAATTTTATTGATATACTATCGATATGTTGTGTTATTATAGTCCTAACAATGCATAAAGCCTTACTAGGCTAATACATGTATTTTTAGTCTTAGATTGGATGAAAATATCTTGGTCATTGGCTCTTGGCTCTTGGGGCTAATTGGTCATTTTTAACTCACCTGAGCTGAAAGCTCAAGTGAGCTATTCTAATCATATTTTGTCTGTCGTCCGTCTGTCCGTCTGTCTGTCTGTCTGTCCGTCTGTAAACTTTTCACATTTTCAACATCTTCCCAAGAACCACCGGGCCATTTTCAACCAAATTTGGCACAAAGCATTCTTAGTCTAAGGGGATTCAAAGTTGTGAAAATTAAGGACCAAACCCTCTTACAAGGGGAGATGATAAGGAATTAATGAAAATTTTCGAGAAATTTTCAAAAATCTTCTTCTCAAGAACCATTTGACCAGGAAAACTGAAACTTGTGTGGAAGCATCCTCAGGTAGTGTAGATTCAAAGTTGTGAAAATCATGACCCCCGGTTGTAGGATGGGGCCACAATGGGGGTCGATTTTTTACATAGGAATATATACAGTAAATCTTTAAAAATCTTCTTCTAAGAAACCATTTGGCCAGGAAAGCTGAAACTTGTGTGGAAGCATTCCGAGGTAGTGAAGATTCAAAGTTGTAGAAATCATGACCCTTGGGGGTAGGGTGGAGCCACAATAGGGGGGAGGGGGGTTCAACTTTTTACATAGGAATATATAGAGTAAATCTTTAAAAATCTTCTTCTCAGAAACTAATTAGCCAGGAAAGCTGAAACTTGTCTGGAAGCATTCTCAGGTAGTGTAGATTCAAAGTTGTGAAAATCATTACCCCCAGGGGACAGTGGGGCCACAATTGAGGATCGAATTTCTACATAGGAATATATAGAGTAAATCTTTAAAAATCGTCTTCTCAGAAACTAATAAGCCAGGAAAGCTGAAACTTGTTTGGAAGCATCCTCAGGTAGTGTAGATTCAAAGTTGTAAAATTCATGATTCCTGGGGGTAGAGTGGAGCCACATTGGGGATGGAATTTTTACATAGGACCATTAAGAGTAAATCTTTAAAAATCTTCTTCTCAGAAACTAATCAGCCAGGTGATTATTTAATATTGTTTAGATTTTGGATTCTGGATGATTCCTGGACGATTGGGTCTCACAAGGGGTTCAGAGTTTGATGTAGGTTTATATCCCATTTATAAACAATTGTTTAGGATCTTTTTGAGAGATGCAATGCTCAACATGTGATATTACTATAAAATCATCATGTTAGAAAAGGGACTAATGATAATAAACATAAGAATATCCAGTGGAAAAAATTGATTTTTATTTATACAGGATCTACATGTATTATACTACATTGGCCAGATAGTTTGTATAATGACTCCATTAAGCTGATTTTATCATACCTATTGTTCCTCAGGTGAGCGATGTGGCCCATGGGCCTCTTGTTTATCCATTGTTCGGGGATTGTTTGGAACTAATATAAAAAAATGGTAACGATTGTTTTTTATCGCACGACTCTATTGTAAACTCTTTAACGATGCATGTTCAGATATGTAATTCGTTGTGTTCATCGTATAGAATGTGTTAACTTATCGGATCGGCACCATTTCGATTATTTCTTAAGCAGCATCACTTGATTAGATCTAAATCATAATTGTTGTTATGTCTTTTTCCTATAATAATAATATAGTATAGACATTTGTTTTCTTACCTCTGGACCCTCCCCCTCTCAGTTTTTTGAAATTTTACAGGAGGTTTTGAGGAATAATTTTGTTTTCCGAGGAGGGGGGCATGCGCGGATCAGAAAATTTTCCGGGAGGGGGGGGGGGTGAGGGTTTGACGGTTATTTGAGTTTGCCAGCGGATGTCCGAGGCATATTTTTGGTAATTTTTATAATGTACATGTATAAATTTAAAGAAATTTGAATTTTGCGGGAAGGGGGGGGGGTCTGGAACCCTCCCCTTCTAGAGGGGAAGACCAATGCCGGTAATTTTACGTTAATTTTAATCATTTTTATTTAGTTAATCATTTTCAAAATTATCGGAATGCCAATATTACCCTCAACGCAGTTAAAACTTAAAATACGAACCATTTAGTCTCGGTGAGTATTCGGCCAACATGCGTACACGTACGAAAGAAATGGCAATATTCAAGAAATTAGGATGGACGATCTGGGTCCTAGGTCGTCCATCCGATTCTTTTTCAGACTAAGAGCTACAGACCTGCAGCAAGAGATTGTCAAACTCTTATTGATTATGTCAATTTATTTTGTCTCAAAGAGTCATTTTTTTTTTACATCAATGAGGTTTTCCCTTAAAAAATGCAAGAAATCGGGCACAATTTTCAGTGTTAGCATTTTACAATTTAAGGGTCTAATAAAATTTTGTATAAAGTTTCAAGATACAACTCTTCATTGCTTTATCCGAAACGTTGCACGGAAAAAAGATTTACATCGCGTTTTTTTAATTACAAAAAGATATGCACAATGAGCTTAGATTAACTGCTAACAAACAAGCATAAAAAGAGATTGAGAAGAGCTAATTTCTTCTTTTTTTAATCAAAAGAAATTAAAAAAAAAATCAAATTATTTTTTTCTTTATATGCGTTAAAGAGGTTCGCGCCTTAGGTTTTGGGTAGCCATTTTGGGTCACTTCTAGTCTGAAAATTCTGCATCACAAATTAATTCTAGTAGCATATTTATATTTTACAATGCCAAATAAACTATATTGAATGAAATTGTTTTTAAAAAATTACATTTTTACAGAGTTTAGTAAGGGACTATATTTTGTGGCGGAAGGTTTTCAAGAAGGAAATGAACAATTTTCATAACTCACTAGTTTTAGAGTACTGTTACTTTAGCTTCCTAATTTTCAGCGCAGACCAAACTTCTAGATAGTTTGTGTATTACGATATATTCATGATATTCTGAAAAACATATTTAACCAATATTTTGATATTTCTATCGATATATTTTGGCATATTTAGCTTATATTTCATAAAAGTTAAGAAAAAAATTAACTCCAATTTTGGCCTAAAATTAGCTTATTTCATGCTATATCTCAAATTTTTGAAATGTGACCCCTACTTATTTTACTTTTAAATGAGACATTAAATGTATGTCTATTTGTATGCAAAGTTTTGGAAAGATGACATTACTATAATTTTTTTTATTTGCGTTATAATTTGATTACTCCAAAATTTTGTAACATCTGTTGTTGTGTTCATTGTGTACTGGCCTTTGAAGCCACCAGTAAAGCAAGAATTTTTAAACTTTGACTTAGATTTTCCTTTTATAGTCACTACCTGTGTTCAACTTCATACTGTATTAAAATCATAATTTTATAATTGTTCAAACTATAAATATTTGTTTGATTTCTTCAAATTATCAATTTCTATGTCAAATTTCAGCAAAAATTTCAGGAAAATTATCATTTCTGTTTCAGGCCCTATATTTCCAAAAAATGGCATGTGACATGGGTCACAAATAAAATAAATGAACATTTTAGGTCCCCATCTTTATATCTAAGTGGTTTTCGGATGATTGACATTACTATTATTTCAGGAGCCAACCTCCTTAATGAAAACGTTGATCAGCAAGGGGTTCTGTGTCGTGCAAGCACCTACTTTATAGATTGTTACATGGGTCTTTGGAGCTTGCTTCTTTCTTTTGGGGGTATTTTTCTCTACCAATAATGTATACGATTTTGTACACAAACAGAGTTTTCGATACTATGATATCAATGTAAAAAGGACACGCGCAGAGAATCAATCAATCAATCACTCTCTCTCTCTCTCTCTCTCTCTCTCTCTCTCTCTCTCTCTCTCTCTCTCTCGTGATGAATTCAAAATGCTCAAACAACACATACGACAAGTTGCCAGGCAAGACTAAATGTGCATAAGCCTGGGGTATACATGCGTGTATTGAAGTTTCATTAATTGAAAAAATATACCGTTATTATATTCTAATCATGATAAGTAAAATTATGAATCTACTGAATCTACAATGATGACAAATATCGAAAAGGCAATATTGTGGGTGAAGGATGAATGTGTTGTTTGTTTTGGAGGTTTATTTTTGATAATTATATTTATCTGGATCAATTTTGTTTGTTGGTTTGTTTTGTTCATTGAAAAGGGGAATAGTGAAAATGTGTTATTTCCGATTTGAATTCAAGCATATTTTCTTATTATCATAGACCAAAAGCATGTTGGAAAAAAGAAATGTTGTATCAAGCAGTTCTTATGCGCAGATCATGCATTCCTCTATGGTTTTCACAATAATCAGTTACTACACGTACCTACTAAAGGAGAAATACATTTCCAAAGAGATGATATTGGTAACTTATAGTTAACAGTTAAGTTCCAGCTTGTCTTCTGCCACATGGAAGCACGTGTGTAATCCTGATTTAAAAATAGGTATCATGGCCGGGGGGGGGGGGGGGGGGGGGGGGTGTCATCGCAACAAGATTGTGTACTAGTGTGGTAGAGTGTACATTTTTAATTAATAATTGATGTTGAATTAGTATTAATAAACAAAATCATAAATTTAGTTTAACATGCAGTCTTGAAAGTTAACAGGAAGAACAAAAATGCCAGGGAGTTTGGTTTTCTCTATCTGCTGGACGATTGCATTCGTCTTTAATTAATAGGGTGTAAGGATGCCCGCCTACTAAATACACATGCTCACACGTCAACCGATTAAAAATGACTGTATTTTGGATTTATAAACCGTTCTAAAACATTCGATCTTATAGAACTATTTAATTGGTTTTTATACCTAACCCGACCCCCACGGAAGAATCCATTCTAACCAATGGAAATTTCATCAATACGAAAAGTAATACAAGACTTCGCGCCAAAATGTCTTATTCATTACCTTTTACGCAGTCATAGTGGACGAGTCCAAAAGAGGAACTTTTGAGAGACACATCATAAAATGTGAATACATACATGTACCGTGTATGCAGTTTATTTTGCGTCTATTGTCCTTTCTATAATTGCTTGAAAATGACGGAAAGGCCATGAATATTGTTATCTTTATGTCATATATTAACATGTGAAACTGTTTTCATTCCACCCACAAGCTTGAAATAATGAAATGATTTTAATGAAAACAATATAAATGGACGTCATAAATCCCATATCAAACGACATATTACCACTTGAATCTGCTCGTCTCTTTAATGAATTTATGAACAGCGGCAAATTCGTAAATGTATTTTTAAAGGTAATGTTAGCTGCAAGTCTGTAGCCCTCTGCAAGGAAAATTTCGGATGGTAGTCAATCTGAATTTTTTCCAGACCGATAGCTACATATATGCAGCTAAAGTAACTAAAAATGCTTCCGACGATATACTTTGTTTAGTCATGCAAGCTTTTAAGAGGGCTATACTTAATTGTTTTAAAAAATAACACTCCTATACTTCGACTTACATTCGCTATTTGTAGAACAAGCAGAAGCAGTATCAGTCCGGCCCTCACCATATACATTGTTCGAGTTTAATAGCCCTAGCATTGCATTGCTTTGCATGTACACAAAATCTTTTAAAAATTCAACACTTAAATTGTTTATTTATATGGCTATTTATATGTACACATATGGATAGCGTGCACGCGTGTTTCAAAATACCCAAAAAGATGGTATAGAACTCAATCATTAGTCTACAGTGGCGGATTCAAGGGGGGGGGGGCGCCCGCGGCCCCCCCCCCCCCCCCTAAATTTGTCAAAGTAAGGTTAAATCATACTCCTATTGGCAAAGAAAATGTACAATTTGCGAGTTTTAATCATTAACTTTTAGGAAACTTAATGAATTTCTCTACATTAGACTGATTTCAACGGTGTAGTATGAAGAAAACCCGTGGGTTCAACAATGTAACGTACATAAAAAGCCCATTTTAGTTGGGTTCAAATTTGACCATTCAGCCACCTTTACGTTATTAATTATACTAGCTTGTGATTTAACAACTCTTCCATGTTTATGCTTATACAAGATGGGATGGTTATCTTTTTTAAAACTTCATTTACATCGTTCCATTGAACTTAATTTTTTAAAACTGATTATTTTACAGCAATTCGTAAGAAAAAAATAAAAGGAAATGTTTCTTATATTTCTGCAAGGCAGAGGGGTTTGCAGTCTTAAATCTACAAACCTCTTAAAATTATAAATAATTTCATAACTTTTAAGTATAATCACGAGAAGAAATATCACAAAAGTCTAAATATGAAACTTCATTTTTAAACTACAAAACTCTAGAACCCAGGAGTTTCCGGGTGCTTCGCCCCCTGAAACCCATAAAAATAAAGGAAATGTTTCTTATATTTTTGCATGGCAACGGGTTTTGATGGGATTATTGCAGGTCTTAAATCTACAAACCTATAAAAAATGTAAATAATTGAATTACTTGTAAGTATAATCACGAGAAGAAATATCAGAAAAGTCCAGATTTGAAGACTTGATTTTTACCCTACAAAATCTCTAGAATCCAAGAGCTTCTGGGGGCTTCGCCCCCTGGACCCCCTGCCTAAAACTTGCGCCCCCTCTAACTTCAAATCCTGGATCCGCCCCTGGTCTACATTTTATAGAATTTGTAAAAAACACATTGCAGGTCTGAATGTTTGTTAATGTGTCAATCTATCAATATACAGTTTGTTAATTATTTTCGATTGCTAAGGCTACAGCGTATTTGATGAACATAGAACAACATTTTTTCCATGCAAAATTTTTTCCACGGAAGAAAGCGAGTACATTTATAAATCACAATTTATTTAATTACCTCTTTAAAATTGTGTATGTACTATATAATTTATACATTACTGATGAAGGCTGTTTGAGATTTTCGTTTGTAGAATGATGTTTTGCAAATAGTTAAAAAACGCGAAACGCGGGGCGAGTCATAATTAATATCCCTAATAACCGTAACTTAAAATTAGCGGCTTTGGTTCAAATAATATTATAGTCGAATATTAAGTTCACTTTTTAAAATCATCTCCACGATGATAATATTATCTTCATCGTAAATCAGTATTTTGTTATGCTTTCTATCGGAATCAATCCCGTGTTCGTTTAAATTGCCAGCGTACATTTGTCATGTCAGTAATACACATTATGCTTTATATGACGGCCGTGTATTGTAGGAAAGTTGAGTTTAATTACCATGCATTGGAACCATTTAATTAGCACATCTCCCAGTACTGAAACAATTCAAGATGTCTTCATTTAGTCAGCCCGGGCTGACTACATGTAATTAAGTTGGGATGAAACTTCAATTGCGCTTGCGTAAATTAGAGTTCTGGGAAGGAATTAGACAGTCCGTGTTAGAGAAATTCGAAAAATTTATGAAACTGGTCAGTTTCTATGTCAAACTGCGCATCGATGTATTGGAATATCATCTCCTGCCACGGTCCGGAGTCCGCATATATATCTTCCCCGACTCTCGTAGTGAGATTGGAGAGGAAATATACTGGCAGTGGTTTGCAACGGGACCATGAAATTCAGAGAGCTATCTTTGCAAAGTTAAGTAGGTGTGCAGTCATACATTGTATGTGCACCGCTAGATCTACATGCGTATCTCTTCACCTACAGCCATAAAATAAGGTACACCCGCATATTATTATTGTTCTGGAAACTATTTATCTTGAATTTTAATATATTATGTACAGTTTTCACTTTTGACCTAAAATTGATATTCCGCTGGCTGACTTTCTTAGCTTTTTTAAAAAGCTAACCTTGTTACAGTAAAACAGTGGGGCGTTAAACATGTGTACGTCCAGCTCTACAAGCACGTGCACCGTCGTCTGGGCGACTAGCGACTCTGCCATCGATCGGTTACCTGAGTCTCGTAATGCATCTAAATATAGAGAGGGGCACAGTTTTGAAACAAACAACAAATATAAGGTCAAAGAGGTTCATCTTTATGAAATGAAAATGTACATATGAATAAAAACAATTGGGTATTTAATGTGGAATCATCTTTCCGCGCTGCATGTATCAGTTAGTGCATTACAAGAAACTCTTTCATAACTTCTTAAACGTGCACACCCCCACGAAAATGGACCGAACTGACAAAAATTGTTTCTGCAAATACTGACTATAAATTACGAAAACATCAAATTCAATACTGCGGAAGGAATCGGAAATAATTTCTTTACAACTTTGCTTCAATAATGCATTTGAAATTTTTATTCCTTTACAAGTTATTGACAAAAAACGTTTGAAGCCTTTAACTCCCTAATTATAGGGGCCAGTCCCTTTTTCTGTATACCGAATGAAAGGTCTCGGTAAGACCCACAACTTTTGAAACACATCTTATAACAAATTATTATCAGGTAGAAAACTAAAACGGAAAATACGTGAATTATTTGGCATTTTTTTCTAACCTTTGTTTCAACACCTATACCACTCCTTTTATTTGTATTTAAATAACAAATGAAAAAGTCTTGCACCATTTCAATCTATCAGCTTCCAAACCAGCCCATCTTTGAGACTCTGCCAGTCATCGCTAAAGCTAAACCCATCCGACAAAAGAAGTCGTTAAATTTTACTAAAAGGGGAATAATACAAAACCGGATGGGGATTTTCATCAAGTAAAATATGAAACAACAACATCGCGGGGCATGTTATCAGACCTGAAAATTTCAAAACAATCGGTGAACAAACGAGCGAAATATTAAGGATCAAAGTTGGCGTCTAGAAGGAAAAAAAATAAGAAATCTGATAGTTTTTCAGAATAATAGTAAGGTCTTCCGCTCGGAAGCGGAAGACCTTAATAATGTGATATGCAATTGGGCAAGTAGTATATAACTAATATGATACAGTAGACAATCATCAAAACAACAAATACATGACAAGGTGTATTAAACAATCACTAAAATATTCCAGTAGACAATCAAACAACCAAGATCATAAAAACACGGGTATAATGCAGGAAACAATCATCCAATTAACAACTACACAACATGATGCAATAGACAATCACAAAATTAACTAAGAAACATTTTGATACTTTGGACTTTCAGCCAATCAATAAAGCCACAGACAATTATTACATTTGTGTTGAATAAAAATGTTGCAAAGGACAACAAACCAACATAGACATGATATGAGCCGCATATAGGCCCTTATAGAGGTGAGGTTTTAGGGCGATGACGTAACTATTGGGGTCTTCTAGGGGGTGTTTTTAGAACAGTAAATTTATAAAGGTCGTGTTCTCATTGGAGGATTGAATATAGAGGGGATGACGTAGTTACTATTGGGGTCTCATAGGGGGTGTTTTTAGAACAGTATTTATTGAAACGGGATCCGAGTTCGCTTATCATTGATATTTTTAGAAAGGGGATTGGAGATTTTTTAGTTTATTCATTTATATAAAAACAATCATTTTATTATGGATTGTCAAGGAGTACAGTACAAATGGAAAATTATAGCCTGGAGTGCATTAAAAAAAAGATGAGAAAAACCCCAAAACGTGGACATGGAATCAAAGTTGTTGGTTTGACAATAAGAAAGCCTGCATAAACGATTTTAGAGAAGTGACCCGAAACGGTTACGATTTTGTCGACATCTGGGGAACTGAAGAAATTTTATTAAAACGTAGAGTTATGCCTCAGTGAGCGCCTGATATGAAACACGATGAATGCAAAACAGACAAAGTTATCAATGAAAAAAGTTCAGTTTGACAATAAGGTTCACACTCTGTTAGTTCCATACGAAGATAGGAAAGGTGAATGAATGAATTATGCCATCGATAGAGCTCATTTTAGGAGAAGAATTCAACAGACAGAAATGATATTGTTACCGATTATGAATAAGATAATAACGTTATCAAAGGGCAAGTGAACTTAGACGATGTACTGTTTGTTTTTTTTAATTAGTGAAATATTTTGACTGTTACATATAAATCTGAGTTTTTGTATGCGGGTCAATGTTGTTGTTCCCGCCAAGGAGACCCAAGAGGATGGCAATACCGCCGCCGCCGCCAGTCCCACCAAAGGCACCCACCGCCACCGCCAGTCCCACCAAGAGCACCCAGGAGGGTGGCACTACCGCCGCCGCCGCCAGTCCCACCAAAGGCACCCACCGCCACCACCAGTCCCACCAAGGGCATACAGGAGGGTGGCACTACCGCCGCCGCCGCCAGTCCCACCAAAGGCACCCATCGCCATCACTAGTCCCACAAAGAGCACCCAGGAGGGTGGCACCAACACCACCGCCAGTCCTGTGTCTGGATCCTCTATTACGTTCAAGAAGTGGGAATTTAAAAAAACTTATACCTGATGTTGAAAAGATTTGAGATCTATTAAAAGACTAAATCAAAAGTTCTGCGAGGATTGCGAAAGTCATCAGAATCAAATGGGCTTTTTGCAATGTTTACGATGTGAAATCTGAAAGGCTGGATGGCCTATTAGAATGTGAAAGAACAGATAATCATTGTGTTCAAAAAATACTTCAAGTGTTCAATAACTTTCTTATTTAACTATATGAAGTTTAAATATTGTTTTTGAATACTGTCAATGGTATTATGTAAAAAAAAAAAATGGAATTTGTTATACAATGGGGCACAATACTATTTTTAACACTTTCTATTCACATGTTTACTGTATATTATAGTATTTTTTTTTCAATAAATTCATCTTTATTGACTTTTTAAAAATTTTATTAAGTTATAAGAAAGAAGTGTGTATTTAAAAGACACTTTTTAACTTTCGTAACCTCTTTTCATTATGGATTGTTAAAAAGTGCAGTACAAAGTGAAAATGATAGCATAGAATGCAATAAAAAAAAGATGAGAAAAACCCCAAAACGCTGACATTGAATGAGAGTCGTTGGTTTTACAATAAGAAAGCCTGCATAAAAGATTTTAAAGAAGTAACCCGAAACGACTACGATTTCGCTGTCAGTTGGGGACCTGAAGAAATTTTTTTTAAACGAATAGTTATATCCCAGTGAGCACCTGATATGAAACACGATGAATGCAAACAGACAAATTTATCAATGAAAAAAGTTCAGTTTGACAATAATGTTCACACTCTGTTAGTTCCATACGAAGATAGGAAAGGTGAATGGATGAATTATGCCGTCGATAGAGCTCATTTTAGGAGAAGAATTCAACAGACAAAAATGATTTTTTACCGATATTAAATAAAAAAAAGCTATTAAAGGGCAACTGAACTTAGACGATGAACTGTTTTTTTTGGGGTTTTTTTTTTTACTTTTTTAGTGATACTTTTCGACTGTTAAATCTGACGCATATTATTTGATAGAATATGAAGTTTACTTTGACTCTTTTTTTCAGGAGAGGAAGGAAGAATATAAAAAGTATGTCTAGACTATTAGAAAAAATATTACCAGTTGTTTTAACAGTCACCAAATTTTTCAAAAAGAAATTTCTCTGTTACATTGATATGAAAGTGTAACATTTTACTTTGATAAATTAAAATAATAATAAAAACAATTTTTAAAATTTACATTAAGAAAAAATATGTTACGGATATAAATTTTGCTAAAAATTGATTTATACAAGTTTTTTGTAGGGTTTACAATAATGTGACGGTATAATAGGTGCATAGGTATTTTTTGGTTAAGATTTAAAATATACATAAGAAAAATTAAAAAGAGGGTTTTTTTTACTTGAGTGTATTGAAAACATAAAGTTAATTTTATCTTACAAAAGTAAAACAATTTATTTTTTGTTTGTATGAAAAGTCATTTTTTTCCATCAGTTTTTAAATGTTTCATAAAAATATTTTGCTTGAAATATTATTAATGACATAAAAAAACATGTATATTTTTTCAAATGGTGTTTTCGGAATCGTAAATATAAACGATAATTTTTCATCACACTAGTTTTTTCTACATTGGTCTTTAATTAAAAAGTTTATAAGTGTTATTCTTTTCTTTCAATAATAAGTTTATTTTCATATACATTTCATACACGTCGTAGAACACGAAAATAGATCAATATATTGTCAACTTTATCAACTTTAATGTACATGCTTCGTTAAAACTTGAGCCACTTTATGTTTGTTTTAGTCACTGTTTTTTTCTTTGAAGGTTGATAGTTAGGAGGCGCTTCGTTTGTTTGTTTTTTAACCATATATCCACTACCGCTCTGTTCTTCGGAACGTTTCATCATTTCCTTATTGTGGATGAAAGATGTTGGAGTTTGAATGTCCTTCAGTGCTTGATAAAATTGTCGATATCCGGTAGGAGTTCCTTTTGAATAATGGGTCAGCGCATGTTTCAACAAATCGTTGATATGTGATCCTTCAATGACGTTGCCTTTGTAAATTAATTTTCCATTGTCTTTCCAAGACAACACGTCACCACCATATTGGGACAAGAATTTAAGCAACCCTTTTGCCTTGTTTTGAAATTTGATTGGAATGACGTGCTCCAAGAATTCAAGAATTCGAGTTTGAGACGGAATATCTTTGTCACAGGGCAGGTCCTTCTTCGACGCTAGGGGTGTCTCCGTGCTTTTGAGAGGGTGATTCTCTGTTTGCGTCAGTTTTTGGTATTTTTCTTTTGGAACGAGAACTAGTTCTTGAGCCATTTTGAAAAAGATGTAGCGCAGGTTTGATCAGACGTGGTATGATGCTCTGATGCTTTAACAAAAACTTTTTACGTTGAGACTTGTTCACTGTTCTGCTTACAAGGGTACTTATGACATATTTGTACGGATACAGAGTTTTTATGTACTGCTTAGAGACCGGAATGGTCCCCTTGTAAACATTAAACATCACCTCGCACAAAGTCTGCATTTGAGATGGTGTCATTGTCGACAACAGTGCTCGTCGCTGTTTCGTGCTCGTAGTGTTTAACAGATCCAGAAAGGACAGATGCGTTTTAACTGTTCGGTTCATTATGATAAAATAGTGAAAAATAAGAAAGAAAAGGAATTTATTTGGGAAGATAGACAATGGTATCTTCGTTAGGTAAGATGCGCGTGCGCAATCTATAATTGTCCTCAGTACTGGGACTCATGTCCACAACTAGATATCCAAAGGGTATGGATGTGGCCTTGTCGTAAGCCTCCTTGAAATATTTTAACTTTAAAGGAAATACTTGAGATCCAAAAGTAAGCACCTGTCTAGAATCGCAAACATTACGAAAGAGAATGACATAATGACGATTTAAAGAAATAGTTCTGGCAAACTTTCCGGGCATGTATAGATTCTGGGCCAACATGAACACACTGACTCGACGATGGTGTGCCGTCACGCAAAATAAATTAAGAGATTCCTCGCTCTTGGCAACTTGTATCATCATATCGTCTAGCACCAAAATAATGTGTTGTACACCCTCGCTCCAATCTTCGATCTGTTCCTTAGAGGGTAGCCCTTGATGTAAAACCAATCTATCAATGTTTTTCTCCATTTCTTCAAACTAAGGTTGATATTCGGTATATGCAATTACTATTCGCTCGGGTGGCGTTTGAAACATACCATCGGCATGTTTTAATATTTCGTAAATAAGAGAAGTTTAACCACTCATGGTGGGTCCCACGATCATAGCTGTGGCGGGTGAATGAAAGGGTTAAAGTGATCTCTCTTTCCACCAGACATGCATGTCCATTAGTCACCCAAAGAAAACTGACCTTGTTTATAAATTCACACTTATTTATAGAAAAAAAGAATAGATTGCATCATGTTTATTTACAAAAAGTATATATGCAATTGTATAATCATGGTGAATACAAAAATTATATACAATCTGTTTGTTGAGATATATTTCGATACACAAAAATATCTGGATCGTCCTGCATTTTAAGAATGTTTACAATGTCATTCAATGTATAGTTTTGACATTTCATCAACAAATAAAATAACACGTGAAATCCACAAATCAAGGCATTTTTTTCTGCAGCGGTATTTCATTTCATTTCATTTTTTCCGAATTATGATTTAAAAAGTTTTTGATTCGCACATCGTAATGTTCAGGAAGTCGACCAAAACTGTCAAAAATTCCGCTTTTTGGGTACTTTTTATCCATATAATAATCCAGTGAGTTCCCGGGAGATGTGAAGGATCCGTATTACAAACGTAGGCCGAAGGGTAAACGTGGACTCTTTGTGGTAAGGTATCTGGTGAAAATACGCCTCTGACAAAGTTCCCAAGTAGTTCATGTCCCTTAACAATGCATAGGATGTCGGATGAATTCATACTTTAGAGTATTTGATGTCCCGAGATTGGACCACTTCCAAAAGGGCCGGAAATTCTGCGTAAGCCAGAAAGTTCAAGGTTTCCGTTGTATTGGCAGCAAACTTGACTTCGAGTGGAACGTTTCCTTGTCTCACCAGGTTTTTATACTCTTCACCCAGGTCGCTAGGCGCCAAGCTAAAGGCGTATATGGTATATCCTTTGCCAAACTGACTTCTTGTTATTTCCAATCCTGCATCTTTGTTCCATTTTTCTGCCGCTTCAAATAAATTGACAAAGAGTGTAACGTAATTTTGATTGGTTCCTACGTCGATTTTCATAGGGCGGGCGGGATTGCTTTCTCCGTTCACGTAAAGTGCAATCTCTTCTACCAGGTTCTGGAAGTTGAATGGATTCTTCTCGTAATGACCATTGACAACTTTTTGAGATATGAAGCAAAATGCAGCTTTGGTTGGTAAGGTGTTGGACCAAACGTTCTGCCAAATAAACGAACCAGAACCTTGAGTACATGTGCTCATTTTAACTTCAGTTCTAGTGAGGGGGTATTTAGCTGTCTTATCTTTCAAGATTTCAGCATGGCTGATCAAAACTCCGCTGTCCACCTTAATCATGCATGTTTTAAAGGACACATCCAGTAACTGCAACTTGTAACTAGGAGAGGCATCTTTGCTCATCAAGACAAAGGCAGCGGGATTTCTAAACAGTTTCAAGTGCAAATCCACTCCATTGATCAAGTATTTATCAATTCTAAATATGTCCTCGAACAATGGACCTTCTAAATCGAATATTTGGCTTTTTTAAGTAAATGCATAGCGGTTGTTAAGACCCCCGTTGTTGCCTCCGTATGCGTCCGGATTATCCATCTCGTCGTCGTCTGGATAGTAAAGCTGGGACTGTAACTGGGATTGAGAGACATCGCCTCCGCTCGAAAGAAGTAGGTTTAGGTAGGCTTTCCAAGCATAGTAACTAGTGTTGAGGGACAAAAGTTTTCCGTTCATGTAAGTGTCTATCTGATACTACATGGTTTGAAGTGGCAAATCCCCGTTTTTTCCTGTGCTGCCAAGGGCGTACCGTCTGTTTTAACAATCTTACATTTTACGTACAGACGGCTTTGTCTAAGGTCGATATACTCGTTACCTTGTCCAGACACCGATATCTCGATCGGAGCGTCCTCCGTATCGAAGGAACTTACAGGTCTGCATTCATTGAAATAGATTTTGTCCACAGCTACTTGATTAAGTGGAACGGTAAATAAAGCCAATTCTGCTGGAAGTCCGATGTCTGTAATTTTGTCGCTTAAAAAGGCCATTCTTATTTAAGTGTGATTTTTTTCTCGTCTTGGTCAAAAATACTTTTCCCTGAATCTAGCTTCCTTTTCAGTCCTTTTTGTGGTGTTTTCTTTTTAAGTGTTGGTTTGGATTTGACGGTACGTTGTCTTATCTGTGCTTTTATAGTCTTCTCTGGTACCTGAGGAATATTTTCTTTGATGGCTTCTTTTATTTCCGCTTTGGCTCTCTCTTCTACGGCCGCCATAGGTGTCACTTGTTTCCCCACTACTTGATCTGTACACTCCTTAGAGGACATGTGTGGGTTGACCGAAATCATGTAAGGTTTTTGGAAAACATACCTCCTAATCCACCTCCTGTCTGTTTGCCTCTGTATTTACCAGGTCGAAAATGTCAATCAAGCATCTTTTGATAAAATGTTTTCCACACACGTGGGTCTGATACGTAGGTTGAACCCATCATTGTATTTCAAACAAGCGTTTTTTGAAGAGTATGGTAACGGTAGTTGTACCTTTCAAATATGAAGCGGGTTGATTATTGACGTCTCTTATATACACTCTCACGTCTTGCAATTCACCCAATCGCAAAGGTACCTCATATGGGTAATTATAAATGATGTTTCCCGATTTTTTAAAGTTCACTAATCTCAAGAGAGGTAATTCTCTGCCCCCACTATAGAATCCTGACATGAATTACTACAAACGTACAATTCTGGTTGAGTGGATGTTGTGGAAAAATTGAATTCCAAAAGTGAAACTGTCCAGTGTCCCTGTAGGTACAATGGTTTGGGTAAATGAACTAGAAAGTCGTAAGGAGTGTTACCGATATGAATATGCTGACTATCGGACGATCTTAGAACCAATCTGATGCTCATTTTTGGAGATAATGACGTACAAAAAAACAACCTTTCCTATTTATACATTTTGCAGGTCTATAATGAATATGTTTCTATGCGAACTCTATAATGGTACCTTTTAAATATAACGATGACAAACAAGCTCTGTTCAGAACCTTTTCTATAAATAGCTACGTCATCACCTCTATATTCAATTCTCTAATGAGAACACGACCTCTATAAATTTACTGTTCTAAAAACACCCCCTATGAGACCCCAATAGTAACTATGTCATCACCTCTTTATTCAATCCTAGAATGAGAACACGACCTCTATAAATTTACGGTTCTAAAAATATCATCTAGGAGGCCCCCAATAGTTACGTCATCGCCCTAAAACCTCACCTCTACAAGGGCCTATATGCTGCTGATATGATTATTTTATTCTTCAATATCAATACATAAGATGCCAGATTGTGACATCCATACCATGAAATGGCCGTAGTATTTTTCTAACTTATTGTTAAAATCATTGAATGTATTTATATATTTATCATTAAAAATGGTAAAATAAAATTTCTTTAATTTTTTTTTGCTTGTTTTTCTTATCCGCCATGTTTACTTACCTTATTTGACTTATTTTGGAATCATCAACTGAAGTACTGCACTTGACTTTTTGCCAAATTAAAATTCAAATATTGTAACGGATAAAAAATGCAATAAATGTCAATTTTTCACCAAATGAAAATTCATTTCATGTTTCGTTTATGTTGTTGGTTTTCTACAGCGATTACGGATAAGCCAATAAAAATGTCCGACATAAGTCTCATCAAATCTCGCGAGACTAGACATTAAGTCTCATTAAATGTCGCAAGACTATCATGCTTATGCCCCAGTCACACATTCACGGATCAACTCCACGGTTCTACTACGGAATATTTTCCACGGTTGACACCGGAAAATCTAATTATCGTTAATGCCCCAGTCACACATTCACGGATCAACTCCACGGCTCTACTACGGAATATTTTCCACGGTTGACACCGGAAAATCTAATGATCGATAATTGATACGGAGTTAGTACGGATGCACTACGGAATGGATACAAATTGATACATACGAATTACTACGGATTTATACGGAGTTAAAACGGACTTCTACGTTCTAAAACGGTTTAGTAGGTTTTACTAAGGAAGTACTACGGTGGTTTCATCCGTAGTGGAATTTTGAACATGTTCAAAAATTGTCGCAGCTATACAAGTATTTCTACGTTTGGATACGATAACAGACGGAAAAGCCACGGGTCAATACATCTTGCCACGAATGATGCCGGATCGCTTCCGTAGCTAATCCGGCATTTAATCCGTGAATGTGTGACTGGGGCATTAAGAAGAGGACTGCAAGGTACACATGCTGGTATTTTTTTCATTTGTTTTGACAAAGAATGTTGCATTGTATAACCTAACAAATCATGTTTGCATTCACAGAAGGAAACTAACGAAATACATGTAGGATATTTACTTAAGGAACGTGCACTGTACGTTTTAATTTGCACCAGTTCGAAGATTCCGTAAAATTGTAATCATCCCCTATCAGCGGCAAATAGAAAAAATAAAAGCAAAGAACACGATTGCATCGCTGCTGTCTTCTTTTCAATAGTAAACTGCAAGTAGAATCAAACAGATTTCAAACCAAAAGCAAACAGACTTTGATGTCAATATCAAAATACGGTATGCAACAGTGCTTACAGATCAGGTTGACAAAATATAAACTGTAAATTAACTTAAGTGCAGGTATTAGATTACATTTATGACTCATACTGAGATGAACTCAGGTTTGGAGCATTGATTTCGAACGTTGGAAGGGGCAGACGTATAAAAATTTTGACAAACAAAAATCACAAAACAGCCACATTGCCAGATTTTTAAATCTCATGAAATTTTGTCAATTTATACGTTTATAAATAGTGACAAACATCAAACAACATTGTTACCCATTATGGAAAAAAGTGTATAATTCTATGCCCTATAAAAATGTATTTAAAGAAGTTATGTCAAAATATAATATATTCGTGACTGCAGCTTAAACTTAAGGGGATCAGGACGTTGAAGTGTTAAACTGTTTGTAATTTTTTTTTTTTTTTTTTTACTTTTTCACTTTTCTTAATTTTTATTATATTTTTTTAATTTTATTTTCATTTTTATTATTATTATTATTATTATCATTATTTTTACATACATGAACATTAAGGTGTCCTTTACAACAAATATTATTTTTGTGGCCACTTTTTGCCTTGCAATGGAGATATTTTGTTATGAATTATCCCCATTTCTGGCATTATGGTTTTTTTAATGACAAATTCAATTTTCTGAAATAATTCATTAATATGATGGAATTAATTTGCAAATTTTATGCAATAATTTTAAGAAAACAAATAAATTAAAAACTTAATTACAACATCAGCTTTTTTACATTGCCATTATGATAATAAATTTTACGATAAATTCAATACTTCAGAGTTTGGAATTTTTGATTCCAAATTTGAACAGACTGTTATAGCACATAAAAAATACTCAATAAAATATTCTTAAAAAATTTCATGTATCAATCTTAGCATGAGCTTTATAACATATAAACATTTTCTGGCCACTTTCTTGGCATTCAACGGAGAAACTACAATAGGAATCACCCCTACCCCTATTTCTGGAATTATGACTTTTTGTGACAGTTTCCGTTTTGAAACATCAAAAAAATAAAACACTCTTTGGATTTATTTATTAACATTAAAAGAATAATAATTAGAATATATCTATGATCAATTAATCAGTTATGATTTTGTACATCAACATTTCTAAAGTTGAAAACGTTTAAATTCCCCAGCATAAGTAATAGGAAAATTTTACATCATAAAACTGACTAGAATATGTCAGCCTACTAAAAAAGAAATAAAAATATTGTTGTTGTTTTTTTCGGGCACAAATTAAAATGGAGGTGTCTTCTTTATCTTATCTATAGATTATATGAACGATTCAAACAACTTGACTTCCACAATGTATACTACATTCTACTTTATATTCTATAATAACTGTTATATGATCGACAAAAGTCACGTGATCAACGTTCAGTCTCCCCTTTACATGTTTAACTTAACAATTTGAAATATCGATCATAAAAATATAAAGAAGTTTTAACTTTGTTGAAATCATGATCCATCCCATGGGTCAGAAAAGGAACTTAAAGGTGTTCAAAGTTTAGAATAATTTTTTATGAACCCATACCAAAAAATAAATTTAAAAAGCAACTATTTAATCTTTGTGAATACTGTTATTCGTAAAATTTAAAATGAAGCAAGATAAATATAGGGTTTGGTGTAAGCTATATATATCAAATATAAGGTAGATTTAAGAAGAAATATATTAAAGCATATGTAAGCTTAACGTGTGTAGAATTGGTATCTTTACTTTGTATACGGAATTTTTAAATTTTGACCCATTCTCACCCTTGTTTGCAAAAGGGGGGATGAGAGAGAGTCAATTCCAACTTTACATAAAAATGAAGTAAATAAAAAGTTCATAATTTGTAAAATTGAATAAAACAGAAATTAATATATAAAAAATCTTTCACGGTTTTTATTCCTATGAAATAACATCATTGGTCAGAAAGGGGTGATCTCAAAGTGGAAGGGTTGGGTGTTTTGTTGTGGGTTTTTTTAATATAAAAATGAATCCTTCTGAATAAATGGAGGCTATTTCTTGAAAAAATTAGATAGTAAACCAAGTACGTGCACAACATTTTCACATTTTGGCAAACCTTTCCCCCTGGGGGTCATATGGCCCTGGGGAATATGTAATAAAAACATCTTTGAGATACGCGGCTGAGTTCAGGCAACGTACAAAAATTGCACATAAAACTTGATAAAAAAATAAGTCATTTTGAAATTAAATGTTTTACTATTTATCTTCAGCCAAATAGCGTATTACGCATAGAAACTGTTTACACATGTTGTTGACTTTAACATGAATTTAAATTTGTTCAAACACGCCTCCTGGTGACGTCACACAGACTGGTTATTTAATGAATGTAAAAGTTGTAAAAATCGACTTGGCGCAACTAAGGACATGCAATTAAAATTTACAAACAAATTTGATATAAGGTAACGTGAAAGAGTAAGGTAAATAATAAACTAATTGCACAAATCCTAAACAAAGATATATTTAATCAGCAATTAGACAAACATACCGGCCTCTGTATTTTCCCTACATTTCTTTTCAAAATTTATGAATAAAATCTTACCGATTGAATTGCCGATGTACGTATATCATCAATGTTTGGAATTTTTTGTGTCGTATTAATCAACAATTATTTAAAATAAAGTAGGGTAACGTTATACCCTTGCGCCAGACTGTTTATCTGCTGTCGTCTACTTCTTCGAGTTGTTAAAGATAATGACGTCATAATATGCCGTCAAAGTGACTATTTGCAATTAGATGAATCAACCTATCAGTGAATAGGAGAAAGTCAGTTAAATAAATTAGTAGGGATTAAAGATCTTATTATTGCATTTTAAGTAGCCCATTTGCATAAAATTTACCGTATGCAGCCTTAACTTGAACGCGTAGTAGAATTGCTTTAAATAATATTTTAATTAACTAGTGTTTGGTGCATATATAATGACAAACATTTTATTCAAATGTGTATCTTTTTTATAACAAGGAGCATAGGAGTATCCATCTTTACACTAAAAAAAATGGCTAGATAAAGTTAAACACAACATATACTTTCCTTCAGGTGAGCGATGTAGCCCATGGGCCTGATATTTCGAAGAAAAAAATTGTCGGAATGCAAGAAAATTGTATAGTTTATTTTTATACTGTATCAGTTAAACTATTGTTTAATAAATATATTTCAATCTGCTTTCAAGTTTAAGTTAGAGATTGGTCAAGCGATAGCATGGTGTGAATTTAAAAGGCTTGCTTATTCCGGAGTGGGGGGGGGGGGGGGGGGGGGGGGGGGGGGTTGGTCGTATTGGGTCAGGGGCTGTTTTAATATCGAAGAAATTATTTGTAGCTACAAGTCATTAGACATTATGTTACATTATTTTTTCTTGAAATTAATATATTTAGTATTTATATTATCTATATTCAAACGCTTTAAGCAAATTTATTCATTTGATTATTTTATTTTATCTATTTACTTTTTTTCTTAGTTGCATTAAAGAGTAAAAGAATGTTGGGTTTTTGTTTTGGAATAATTTTACCTGTCATCATTTTTTTCTGTGCTGAATTAAATATGATATACTATGTCCTTATATAATATGTGTCGGTAATGCAAGAACTACAGAACTGTTACCAAGAAATTTTCATTAAAAAAGCAAACACCCAATGTGTGTTGTACTTCTAGAGGAAATGAGACCAACACATCTTTAGGAGTAAAATCCATTATGACGTCTTAATTGATTTCAAAATCTTTTTATTACTTAAAATCAGTAGGTAAAGGAATTGTATAGAAAATGAAACATCCTTTCTTTGTATTCAAAATAAATCGTGTTTAAAGAAATCCAGATACCTTCATTCAAGTTTATGATAATTTAAAGAGGAAATTAAAACCTTTTTGGTTACTCTTTTATGAGAAAATATTGGCAATCTGGATATCAATTATTCATCAGACTTGAAAAAAACACTAAATCATATTGAACTGCTTTTTATACTTCAATGAAAATGAGTTAATAACAAATATATACAAAACGTTCACTCAGAAATTGTACCTCTACTGATACACTCGTTTTATCAAGGCTACATTGATTGAGCCTGTAAGAGAAAATGTTTCAAAATATCACAAATTTCTGAAACCTTTAGGCTTCTTTACTCAACAAGATCTTGACCGTATAAAATCGTATCAACACAAGTTTTATTTTACTTTTATTTTACTGAATTTTAGTACAGCAGGGTTTTAAATAAATTTTGCCGCTTGACTGCATTTGGTCGAAATACCGATCACGCCTGGATTTGAGAATACAAAGATTTTTTATTGATTTCCCTTAAACCGCTTTCTCCCAACCTTGATCATTATGATCCAGGAATGCCATAGAAACCAATGATTTAAAAAATGTGCTGAATAAAACTCGAGGTGAATAAAATTCATAACAGATATTGATCCTATATCATTTTACTGATTTATTAAAATATTATCGCAAATGACAATTGTGGAGTGACAACTTTACAGAGAGGTAAAGGTCTGTGCTTATTTAGACTATACGTTTTGATGTCTGGGTATATACCTTCCCTCGGGGCAAATGAGAAATGGAAATTTGGTCATCAAAGCAATACAACGAACTGGTCATTGTGAAAAATTTATCAGCAACCATATTAAATGAATAGGCGATGGTCAGCTTTGTACGTGTTCAGATCAATAGCTGTTACCATTGTGTAAGGGTATGTGAACTTGTGAACAATCAGCTACGATAGATAATTGATTATACAGAAGCCTACAATGAATTGCATGTCTTTTTCAAGCTGAATCTAAAATAACCCAAACATCCTTACTCTGCCTGTCTTACTTATTTTCTGATTAAAATTTACTAGGATTTTTAATCAGTGGTGTTTTTCTAGGTAGTTTGTTGTTATGTGTTCTTTCGCTAATTTTTCAATACCACTATATCAAGTTTATTATTAGAAATAATGTATTATCCATCTTATATAAAGAAAAGTCAAATTTCTGAGAATTGTTTAATTCTAAGCGTATGTTGGGGTTGGTACCATAACTAAATAAATAATAAATAAATAAATAAACACTTTCTTCATTAAGTTTATCTTTCTTTTAGAAATTCTTTCCATACGAAGGTTGACTAAATGTGGAGGGTAAAGAATTAAGGGAAAGAAAACCACCAAATCAAAAACAACGAAATAAGAATTCGGTTGCTCTAAGGTTCACATCGTAAATATATTTTTAATTTTTTGATTTTTAATGGATCTAAGGAAATTATAGCAATCAGAAACTAAATTGTATACCTACCTTTATCCGATGTCTTTGTTAACTCCGACCCTGTAGAAACTGTTACACTGCAATGCCAGTAAGCTGCATGGAACACATTGTACATTGTTGTTTACATATCCTGTCCCTAGTTATTCATTTCTGCGTAACCCCATTGCAGCTACAGTATACGCAACGCAGATCCCGTATTTAACCCCCTTGGTTAGTTAATCCTTTCCGCGTTACACCATCGCGGTTAGTTAATCCTTTCCGCGATACACCATCGCGGTTAATCATTGTGGTCCTCGCTGCAGCCATGTTTAAACCGCGGCTGTATGACCTACCGTTAAACAAGGTGATCGGAGATTTTTACCTGTTTGCTTTTAGACAACAAGACGGCCACCTAAAATTGAGAGTCATTCTTTATATACGGGCCATGTCAGATGTTTTGTTTTCATTTCAAGCAAAATGATAACGTAGTTAATGCACGTATCAATGTTTTAAAGAAATGTTAATGTAATCTGCACCCGTAACAATTTTCATGTAACTGTGTATATAGCTATTATTTTAAAAATACTTTTATTATTTTTACCCGTCCCTACTTTATATAATCTGCATAAAGATGAGGGTAAGAACTATAAAATAGGGGTTTTTCCTCTATTTTTTTTTTATGATTTTAAACATTTCCGATTCCAAATATGTTTTTAATCTATATCAATTTGCAGCATGTTTTACGGCACAATCTTTCGATGCTCAGTTAATCTAGTCCGTAATCTAGTCCGTGACAAACACATGCTACACAGTGAACGTATACCATACGATCAACGTAATAATATGAAAATTTAACTTTACCCTTAAAATACTAAATGATATTGATATCATTTTATGTGTGTTGAATATGAAGCTACTGCATGCATGCTGTCTCAGTGGCGAATAACGTTTTTCGTAACCCCCTCCCCCTTAGCGTACTATGATTGTCTAAGTAAACTGTTTTTGACTTTAGTCACAGTTGTTTTACACAAAAGGATCGACGACACTCGTATTAATCAAGAAACCTATTCTGTAACAGTTTAAGATAGAAAAGGGGTGGTGTTGTACGGTTAGACGAAGCCGTACGCAGTTTTTTCTTTTGTCTTGAACAAGTGTGAAAACCCCCAGGGCATATCGTTTTCTGCCCTGCGTATGTTAATCACTATAGACAGGAAATGATCGCGACTTAAATTTAATATACACAAGAAAGGAATGTGTACATAAATAGTTTGCAATTGATTTTTTAAAGTATTTCGAGATGTATGCATTTAGTAATATGTACAGTTTCCCATATTGTTTTTTGATGCAAAATAATTACCTCCTTCCATTTCTTGTAAAGAATAACACCTTAAAGTGTCGAGTGCTAATATAATAAGCAAATAAGGTTTAAATAAAAGAAAGCACTAATCATTTCAATTTGATCAACCTAACTCTGATTTTAACCTAAAAATTATCCTCGCGACCTCAAATTGCCATGAACAGTGATAAAATGATTCGCGAATATTCTAGCGGTTAGCGCGCTGTTTTCCAGACTGCATACATGTACCGGTATTATATCACTTGTACAGAAAACCTTGCCAATTAACAAGTAGAATAAGAACTTCAAATACATACAAAATACAAATATAACCAATATACATTGTAATACATATAAATGTACCTGTATACTTTCTAATACGATTGCAAATGTTTGTTGAAACTTTATCGCACGGACAAAGATCGGCAACAGCATTTCATTATTTGAATTATGCAGTGTGCATAGATTAAACAGAAAAGTTTCAATACTTCTTCCCAATTTAATAAAACTGAAGAACAAAAAAGAACGAAATGAAAATCCGACTGCCATGCAAGCTTATCCTGAATTTACTGGTTTGTAAAAATACATCGTCAAGTAACTAAATGAAATAGCATTGCTGAATGATTTAAAACACACGCTATCAATTTAACAATTTTAAACAGATAAAAAAAATCATCTGTTATTTTAGATTCATGTAGTTTCATTAATAGTATGATATATAGTTACATGTACGTGTAGCTGTCAATTTTTTTTTTTATTGAACTTTCACATTGTCACATAGCAGAGTATAAGCATAGCGCATAAACATAGATATATAGTTGCAATGTATACATATACATTTATAGTACTTGTTTGATTGATACATTCAATATTTAGATATAATGTATATGTACATATACATATTACTCCTTAGAAGAGTTACAATGTAATTTAAACAAGTGGTGGTAAATAATATATGTGAAGATTTTTTTTTTTGAAAAAGAGAAAAATCTAAAGATACAAAAAAAAAGAGACAGGGACATTAAGGAGAGAACACAGATGGTGATGGACGTTCCAAACGGTGAAATATATCCTTCCAATTAGTATCAAATAGATGATAATTACAGTTTTTCAGAAGCAAAAGTTTTTCTATAAACAGTCTTCTGGTTATAGATTTCTTAATGCTATTTACATTTAGCCTTGATGTTTTCATTTTACTTTGCAGAATATATTGCTTTGTGAAAAGAATGATGAAATTTTCTAGCCTATGAATATCTCTACTATCATATTTTCCAAAAAGGATTGAATATTTATCAAAATTTGTTTGTAATTCTACTACAGTTATTGCCGAGATCAAAGAGATGCCGCGGACATTATTTTCCAATATACCACGAACGTCATCAGTAAATTATCAGATCAGAAATACCTATTTGTCTCGCACTGATCATGAAAGTACAACTTCAAACCGTAAAAAGTTTTAAGACCATGTCATTTTCACGTGTTAGTTCCAGTCAAAACGATGTGTATTGCCTCAAATGTTTATTTTTAAGAGATCAATGCGGCTGTTCCTAGGACCTCCCTAGCACATTTTCACTGCGTGTTTTTACATAAAATATATAACGTGTAGTAGTAATACTCGTATTAAATTGCCCTTAAAATATTAGGAATATGATTCAAACATATTTTATAAATAAGAGAAGAGTATTAAAAATCCAAAGAAAAATTCTGTCGTCTGCATGTGATTCCTTTGATCGATACACATGTAAACATTACCAACAAAACCGTTGGGGTTACACGGAACAGCCGTCAACATGACCTAGATCGTCTCTCTATAGGAGAAACGATCTGTAGAAATACTGGGTTGTTAGAAGAATAGAAATAAAGTTCTTGTTATCGTGAATGTTGCAGGATAACCTCCTCGGTCTCGAAATGTTGTTTGAAATATAAAAGCCTCGGCTAACGCCTCGGCTTTTATATTTCAAACAACATTTCTCGACCTCGGAGGTTATTCTGCAACATTCACGAAAACTCGTACTTTATTTCTTAAACCAAAGATATCTA
>WFKH01011925.1:84389165-84404368 GCA_016163765.1 Magallana hongkongensis
TACGACTTTCAAAAGTCGTATTAACGAGATAAAAAGTCGTTATTACGCCTTTCAAAAGTCGTTATTACGAGATAAAAAGTCGTTATAACGAGATATTAAGTCGTTATTACGAGATAAAAAGTCGTTATTACGACTTTATAAAGTCGTATTAACGTGATAAAAAGTCGTTACTACGAGATAAAAAGTCGTTATAACGAGATAAAAAGTCGTTATAACGAGATAAAAAGTCGTTATTACGACTTTCAAAAGTCGTATTAACGAGATAAAAAGTCGTATTAACGAGATAAAAAGTCGTTATTATGAGTTAAAAAGTCGTTATTACGACTTTCAAAAGTCGTATTAACGAGATAAAAAGTCGTTATTATACGAGATAAAAAGTCGTTATAACGAGATAAAAAGTCGTTATTATGAGATACAAAGTCGTTATTACGACTTTAAAAAGTCGTATTAACGAGATAAAAAGTCGTTATTACGAGATATTGCTTTTTATATACCGTTATATACGGAAGCCTATTTAGGACCTATCAAAAACATCGAGGGCTCTTAACGCAGAGGCTGAAATTTTCAGGGTCATCTACGAGTGGTATATATACCACTACCACTGTGAAAATATGGTGAAGTGGTCATCTCTAGTTTTTGAATTTGGGTCCCCACTTGTAGAACACTATATTCAATATTATAGGGTTTTAAACATCGGGCTCGGAAACATCGAGGGCCCCTACTCTGGGGGCTAAAATTTTCAGGGTCATCTACTAGTGGTATACCACTAACACCGTGAAAATATGGTGATGTAGTCATCTCTGGTTTTGAGGTATGGGGCCCTAAAATATCTCGTTAATACGACTTTTTATCTCGTTATAAAGACTTTTTATCTCGTTATAACGACTTTTTATCTCGTTATAACGACTTTTGAAAGTCGTAATAACGACTTTTTATCTCGTAATAACAACTTTTTATCTCGTAATAACGACTTTTTATCTCGTATAATAACGACTTTTTATTTCGTTATAACGACTTTTTATCTCGTAATGACGACTTTTTATCTCGTAATAACGACTTTTTATCTCGTAATAACGACTTTTTTTCTCGTTATAACGACTTTTTATCTCGTTAATACGACTTTTGAAAGTCGTAATAACGGCTTTTTATCTCGTTATAACGACTTTTTATCTCGTAATAACGACTTGTTATCTCGTTAATACGACTTTTTAAAGTCGTAATAACGACTCTTTATCTCGTTATAACGACTTTTTATCTCGTAATAACGACTTTTTATCTCGTTATGACGACTTTTTATCTCGTTAATACGACTTTTTTAAGTGGTAATAACGACTTTTTATCTCGTAATAACGACTTTTTATCTCGTTATAACGACTTTTTATCTCGTTATAACGACTTTTTATCTCGTAATAACGACTTTTTATTTTTTTTTTAACATTCCAATTTGACCTCACTAGGCTTTCGTAAAAATCTGTCATTTCGTCATCCAAAATTCTAGAATTCATCAAAATTTCCAAGTATTTGATGTTTTGACAACCAATGTAACTATTTAATATCGCCGAATTTTTATTTGGATTTTGTAGGTACAATGTATAACAAATTTGCACTATTTTTACATATCATCACAAGCGATAAACAGGCCCAAAAAAATGGTCATATAAAGCTTCGTTCGTTGTTCATTTTCTTGACTCAAAATAATCAACTTTATTCATAAACTGTTTCCTCATACAGATTGAGAACCAATGGAATAAACTTGAACCTGTTTTAACTGCGTTGCTTAGACTCTCTCTCTCTCTCTCCCTCTCTCTCTGTTGTATCATAATACATGTTCTATTTTCTGTCCTGAATATTATCCAATAGTTATGACATTTTTTATATCAAAACGTACAGTATTCCTCTTGGTTTTATGTACAAATCATATGAATTCTTTGTTAAAACTTTAGTTTGTGAGTACCCATTACTACTAAGTCTGCAAATTATATATCTGATTCAACTTGTGCACAAGTAATGCTGCTATCTCTGTTTCTGTTTCTACATGTCTTCAATATCCAAAATTAGATCACATTTAAATATATACTATACCTTTCATATTTTATTTCTATAAAATTTATTCAAAAAGTAAATTATACTGAATTACACTCAATTTTACACGCAATTACAGTGTTTGTTTAGTATGTTGGTTTACAATGTTGGTTTACAATTATATGATAGACATTCTACACACCTTATCATATGCACATCCCGAAAACAAAATTTTTTACTTAATATTCTAGTACAACCAATCGTCATACCTCCAGACCAATGGAAAATGAGCATTTTTAAATAATTATATGACAGTAAATATGACATTTTTAATGATATGACTGTAAATAAAATTCTAGTACACATATTTTGCATGAGAAGAGTCTGTATCTTGAACTCAGAGATTGGTAATCTTCAGCAGGTTCAGAGCAAAGATGATGGAGCACACCAGCATTGTCAGCAATCCAATGTAAGCAAATGCTCCGCGAATCCTTTTGCTGGGATCTGAAAACAAAATCCGCGAAATGTAGCTATAATCTAAAATATGTATTTTGCTCCACCGCCCTAACACCCCCCCCCCCCTTCCCAACTTTATTGGTCCTATACTAAACAACTCTCCTATACGGTAAAACACGCTTATTACAAAATGCCAGGGACGGGCGATTTTACTTCGTTATAAGCGTAATTCGTTATATCCGTCAAGTTTACAACATGAAATTAAGTCACGGGGAATACAAATCAGTTCGCTGTAAGCGTCAATTCATTATAAGCATGTTTGCTATAACTGTGCTTTACTGTATACCTATAACCTACCTGGGTAATTTACACTATTTCATAATTTCATATGATTTTGTCTATCAACCTTCATTTAAATTTCTATACATAGTACATAAATTAAAACAGTATATTCCAGCAGTATTTTATTCTAATTTTTTTTGCAAAAAAACGGTTTAAAAAACCTAATACAGTACTGTTTCATGATTCAATAATGCAATGGTTTTTAACTCAATTTAAGACTACAGTCTATAAATTTCACCTCCTGTGTAGTAGCCAATGGCATAAACAATTCTTCCGGCACACCAAACAGCACCAGCCAGTGCTGCAAGTCTCTGAAAAACAACAAACAATTATCAGTTTAAGCACAAAATCCATGCAGCTAAAAATCCCTTTTCAATCTAAAAATTCTCATGAAATGGATATGCTGCATCTGCAGGCGTTAAACAATTAAATTAGTTTTGGGAGGGTTAGAAACTTAGAATACTGAATTTTATTTGGACTGACCATGCAATACTAACTGTATTAAAGATAAAACAAAAAAAATTATTTAAATGTCATCATACTACCAAAACCTTTACCCTAAAACCAACAGAAAATGGAAACAACACTTACCGGGGCATATAATCCACTCAAAACTTGTAGAAGTAAGTAAGTAGGATAATTTTCAAGTCTATAAAAAAAAATAAAGAAATGAAGAAAACACATTATATTAACATTGCATCATGAATAATTTTGACATGCATGTGTCGAATTTCTGATGAAATCCCACAGTGCACTATTTAACACAACTGGTGCTGCAGCAGTACTTACGTGTTTTGGTGAGCTCTCTGGACACAGTTAAATCTGTCATCATGATCACTGTACATTTTGGGATACTATATTAATGAATGAAAATACAGTCAAAGTTAAATATAATTTGCATACTATGCAATTTGGGTAGTACAATATGACATGTGCGAGGTGCATGTCATAATATAAAGGTGGGGGTTACCGTTAGAGTCAGAAGAATTTCAGATTAGAGCCCTTCATGCATGTGAAAGTCAGCACAAATCAAAATTCATGCACATATTCATGTTGAATAGAATCTGATGTTAGATTCTGTTCTTTCTGATAGAAAATTATATATGTACTACCAAATAATAAACAACTTCTTGGTATATAAAAAGGTGGAAACTGTTTCAAACCTGCAGATGTTTCTGACACATTAATTTGGTTTTCGCATCCAGTATTTGTTTAAATTCACTTGCTATCAAATTTAATCATATATAACATAAAAGTGGGGGTTAAAGTCAAAGGAATCTCAGATAAGAACCATTCATGCAATATTTGTGAATATAATTAGCGACATGACCTCGACCTTCATTTGACATCTTCATCTGTGTTATATGGATTTATGTTTATGTATGCAGAAGCTTTAATATTTAAGGTACATCAAAAGAAACCTTGTAACGTTAATTTATTTAATAAATTGTATGTGCATGCATGTAAATTTGCTGATTACAAACATTAACACTTCTTTTAATTATTTGTCATACATTTTTGATAACAGTAAATTTATTTATAAATATAAATAGAGTGGGATGAATTTATATAACATTAACTCCCAGTGAAAAAATACAAACATCTTTACATGTATATTAGGTCATCCATTTTAATTAAAGCATATAGAAATTAATCTGTTAATTGGGTCTTGGTATATATGATATATTCATATACATGTACCCATCAATTTTCCCTTCTTGATACTGTCAATTTTACAGAGTGTGATCCGATTTTCCCGTTTCCGTATCACCACTCTCTGAAACTGATGAAGACAAGGGTATATAATAAATTTATCATTAAAACGGTAACTTGATCCAAAGAGCTGGATCACGTCTCGTTGCCAGGCACGGATCATCAGATCAAATGAGATGCGAACCCTTTGGATCAAGTTACTGTTATAATAATATATATTTATAGATCAAGACCCAATTAACCTGTTACCATAATGTTAGGAACTCACCATCAGTGGACAACTTTAGACACGCTATACATACCATCAGCATGTCTGAGATCCTACACCACTAAACTGTCGATTCTTAAATTTTTACCCCTTTTAAATGTACAGTTTACCACGGAATTACTGGAGTATTGACACTCAAGTTGAGTTAACTCCATAAACGGAAGAAGAAGATGAGTCTAACTTTAAAAGCCCGAATATGCTTAAAGTATTGTAAACTTGGTATACTATTACTTACAGGGACTTCATACTTCTTTCTTGCACCCCCGACTTTGAATCCCATCCACATGAGCATAAAAACTGAAAATATCATGACAAGGACAACATATCCAAAATCTCCACTCAAAACAAAAGTAGATGCATCCATGTTTCCAATAATTAATAAGTTACACGCAGGTTTATAACTATAGTAGGGTGTTGTCTCTCGTCCCGTACATAAAGTGACGCAGTAAAAAAGAAAGTAGGGGTCAAAATATGTGATTTGTGTCTACCAGTCCGGTTTTAAATTTAGTTTACTTTATTTTATTTCCTGTGTAGTTTACGCGCGACGCGCGAATTTCATCAACAATGTCTGGTAATTCGCCAAAATGGAAAAGACCTTCAGATGTTATGAAAATTCACAGAAAGAGGAAGAGACTCTCACAAAATCGTTCATTTTCCGAAGAAACAAAAGTTTCCGGGGTTCTTCAAGACAGTACAAACGTATTTCTGAACTCGGCAAGCTCCAAGAGAAAAAACCCATTTTCTAATGAGGGTTTTACTGATGGACCATACAAGCGAAAAAAGTCGGACACAGAAGACAAACTTCCTAATTTTAACGAAAATACACAGGCATTCTTTGCTATTTTGGAAAATGTTAACAAAGTAAGTGAATGGTATATTGAGGCATACCTATGATGATGAGGCATGGTATGCCTGTCCACTTATTTGGATAACATTTTTTGGAGAAAACATAAGCATAATAGCATATCAAATCAGGGACATACAATTAAACTTCAATATCTCGAACACTGATATCTCGAATACAATGGATATGTCGAAGTGATTTGTAAGTCCCAACCACTTATTTTTTAAGTATTTTACCCTCGATATCTCGAATACTCGGATATCTCGAAGTTTTTAAACAGTCCCATCTAGTTCGAGATAACGAAGTTTGACTGTATATGTACTATACTCTGTCCCAAGTCTGAAGATATCCTCATTTCACATTTTGCTTAATTACTTGATATTTATAAATACCTCAAGGTTCCAATGATGTTCAATTAAAAGTATGAAAAAATTCTTAGATTTCTCTTTTGAAACGCCCCCTCTAGCTCATCAGGTTTCAATACACTGCTAACAAAAATTTTTATGTAAGAAATCTGTTTTTCATTCCTGTGAATTTTTCCAAGTGAAAAATGATAATTTGTCAATGAAGATATCTTGGATATTTTCCCTTTGATCTGCAATTTCAATTGTACTTCTTTCACAGGTATGTGTATTTTTATTAAAAATCGCCCAAATGTGACAGTACAATAACTTGGGGCAGACTATAATAGTGTATACAGGTATATACATCCCAAATCAAAATGCAACAACTTTTGGTTGGCAAGTTTTCCTATAAGGCCATCCTTAAAAAAGTGTTTGTTTGGAACTGCCGCCTTGGGGTTTCCAGATCCAGGAAGGAGGGAGGAAATTTTTTTATTTTTCAAACTGGAAGTTCAACTAATTAAAAATTGGTAAAAAATAAAAATCTGAATGAACTTGTTACTATGTAAACATTGTACGTCAAAAAAAAAAAAATTAAAAAAGTTCTTGATTTTTTGCAAATAAATTTTATCAGTGGGGGGTATTTCAGTGAGGCGGGAGCGTACTTGCCAACTGACCCGATTTCGTCGGGTCACACCTGATTTTTCAACCCTTCACCCGATTATTTTTTATGACCCGGCGGGTCGTGCTTTTCACCCGATTTTTGTCGAACAACTGAAAATCTCCCGATTTCCGGATTTGGTTCGTAAATTACGTTGCGCGTTTGATTTCCAGTTATGAACCAAGCTTGAAATGCATGGTACTGAATAAACGTTAGATGGCGTGCAAAGAGGTATCAGGAGAAATCGTACTCCTGATACCTCTTTGCACGCCATCTAGCGTTTATTCAGTGCATGACTGTTGGTTTTGTGATCGTTTGTTTTGCATCTGTGTCTGTTGATTTTGCAAAAGAGGCTGTTGGTTTTGTTTTAAGCTGGTCTGTTTCGTATTTTAGCATGTTTTTAAAAATAAGTTGTTCGTGTTGCATTAACATCTTTTTTACCCTTTCCGCCGCCCATACAGATACCCAGCATGTCTTTGTAGAAAGATTGAAATGAATCCCATTCTGTTATAAATTGGTCTTTATGTCATATATTGTATTGGCATAATTGAAATTTCTTTGGATATGTAGAAAATTACGGAGGACATTGCTTAATGTGACCAATGAAGTTTTCTGTAATTTTATTTGGATCATATTATTCGCAAATAGACAGATGGAGATGTTCCACACATCAAAGTAGAAAAGGCAACAGAAAATGGACCGATTACCCGGGATCTTCTGGTAGACGACGATGAAGAAAAGTCCCAGTTTGATTTCATTGAAAAGTTCTTCAAAGCTGCTCAGACCCACAAACTCAAGGTATTCTAAACAAGTGAAACAGATAACTTTTCTAAATACAAATTATGCTTTTGAAGACACCAAAAAATTCTTTCTTTTGATTGTACTGTTTTGGAAAGATTAGTCATAAATGTTATTGGAATAAAATAAAATTCATGTGAATTTGGTAGGATGAGTCACCAAAACCAGTAAAGACAAAGAAAGACAACCCTCCTTCTACTAGACCAGTTCCAGTGGATTGGTCATTGAAAGTCAAACTAAGAGCAGTGTCCAAATCCTCATTACTGTGGTGTACACAAATCAAAACTTGGGAGGAGGCCAAGGGGCTGAGCGACTTTGTCTCAAGTATTGATCAGGTACTTACTAACTAGCCAAAGCATCGGTTAAAACATTATCAAGAAAACAATTCCTGATCAACCATACAACACAACCATATCAGGGATATCTTTCTTTGAAGTACATACATAGATGCATTCTTATCTCCTTGCACAACTTGTTGGAGTTGTTGCAGAGAGAAAATAGCATCATCAGAGTGTACTTTTGTGTTAGTGTGTTAGTGAACTAAAGCTGTGTACTTGTAGAAGTGATTCAACTTTACATTAATCTTAAGCATTATCAATAAGTCAATTCCTATTCATGTTTGAAGTTATTGAATTATTTCTCTGGAGATATTTCAGTATATACATCTAAAATTTCTATGTACAGTTTAACAACAGATTACATGAAACAAATGACATTTGTTCACTTTTTTTTATTGAAAACACACAGAAACATTTCCTTTTGCCAGGAAATGATCCACTTGGCGTTAATCTGGTTTGCATTTTCTTTGTACGGTAATATTTTAATGTATCTTATGTACAGCTTCATAATCATTGGACTTCAGTTAGTGATCATGTATTGTATTTGATATTTTGGAATTATTATCTATGTACTGATTGAATCTTCCAGGTTGACTTGGTGGATGATAAGTCAGACTTCCATAGCTGCTGTATGTATTGGATGTACCCCAATCTTCCATGGATCAGACTTTTTCCGAGAATTGTACCAGACAGCAAATTAAGGTATTTTCGTACTTGGTTGAATACATAAAGTATTTCCTTATATTTGGAGGAGGCAGAAACCTCATCACAATATTCATGTGTTTGGTTTCACAAAAGTGTAACAATTTATTTGAATACATTATTTCAATGTTTTTCCTTGTACACATGTATTATCCTTTCTTATTAAATTTATTTGAAGTGAATGAATGCAGGGTAGATGGGTACTTTTTGTGTCAGACAGACTAAAAAAAAGTAATCAAGATTTCATCATGTTATTTCTTGGTTTTATTGATATTTATAGACATGGAGTTTTCATGGATTTAGTAATTTGTAAATTTGTGAACTATGTCGTAACCTATTAAAACTATTGTCACATTTCTTATCTTGATGAACATTTAATTTTGTGCTTCAACTCAATAAAAAAAAATATATAAAAAATTGTTTTTCAACAAGTAATGTTGAAAGGGAGTGTTTGTTGGAACTCCTGTCTATTGTTGTCTATTACTACATGTATCTGTAAATGTTCAAAGTATGTGTATTTATGAGATGATTTTACAAGGGACGTTGTTTTTAGTGGAGATAAGTTTGTGAATGCCACTCAGTGGGCTTATATTATATCCGTTATAATTTACTATAAGTTGTATAGTCAGCTCATGCAATGAGTTTTTAGGAATTAAGACCAAGTAGAGTTGATAATATTTTTCAGATCATCATTTAATGGATTACTGAATGAAGACATCCAGAAAGCCCTAACAGAGGACTGGTAAGGTTTGGATTCTGTAAACAAATTTGAAAATAAAGAAATCAAGAAGTGAGAGAAGGATAAGCTTCATGTCTGCTTATTTTCAGGACGGAGAGTTTTACTTCAGTCTTCCATCAGCTGCGGTCCCAGCACTGCCCCTATTTCTACTTCTGCACTCATCAGTTCACAGTTCTCTTCCGAGCCGCAGGGGTGGCCGGTCAGTCAAGTCAGAATGCATTCCTCACCCCCACTACCCGGGGCCTCAGAGAGGCACTCAAAAACGAAGGTCATATTTTATTTGTGTTACTTCAATTCATCAGTTTCAAAATGGTTTGTGCTTTTATTGAAAGCAAATTATATACTGTAGCTTTGTTAAAATTAGAGGGCATCAAGTTTTATGTATTTTGTAAAGCATGCAGTATTCATGGATTGTGTAAAGCAAGAATTTTTTGAAGACAAGAATTTGTGGACATTTACTCTGGCAATACAAATTGTTGCAGTGTTTTTTATTTAGATTAATATTTGATTTCATGGATCTGCTCAACAACAAATTCCATGAAAATTAATGCTCAAAGAATGATAATAAAACTACTGTATCTGTATACTTGCATTGTATTCTTTCTTAAGAGAAGTAGATGATATTTAATCTAGATACTGTGCAAATTACAGTGAATTTGATGACAGATTTTTCTATTTATATTAGGTATTGAGTTTAGCATGCCAGTACTGGAGAGGAAGAGAGAAACAAGTTCTGAAAAACTGCAAAGTGAAAATTCAGAGTAAGAGATTATTTTCTGTGGAAAAAGCTTTAATATTCATTTATTGAGTAAATCCACTATTAATGGATTGTAATAACCATTCCTCATATTTGGTTTTGATTTGTTACATCAATATTAGAATTAGTACCAGTATTTTACAAGATAAAGTTTCCATTTACAATACGGTAATGTGTGTAAAGTAATATTTGCAGAAAAACCAGTAACTTATTTTGAAAATATTACCAAATGATGATTTTTATATACTTTGTTTTCCATTGTTTAAAATGTTACTTGTCTAACAATTTTGCAAAAGTTTCATCATGCAAATATTTACAGTATTTCTTTTCACCATGCAAATATTCCACAATTACCAGTACAGTATTAATAGGAGTGAGCAATGCATGTATAACTACTGTATTAACTACTTCAGTTCAATTAGTTTTGTTGTATTGTCATTACACAATGTTGCACCAGTTCACAAAATGTTTCAAATTCAACACCTGAAAAGGGGCCTGGAATTTTATAAGCTTCTGTAAAATCATCATTGTTTTTAATATATTCGATCAGTGCCTACTATCTATTCAAGATATATTACTAAAGTCAGGTACTCTTTACACAATTGCGCTGAAAAATATAGTTCTGTTCATGATCAGCAGATACAACATTACAATAAATGTTTAGAATATCGATGTATATGTAATACATGGAAGAAAACAAAATTTACGTAGAATTATTTTGAAAAAACACCCCACCCCAAGAAATGTAAATGTGAAGTATTCATATTCCTACGCTAGCTGCCTCCTCAGTCTTTTTCACGAAAATATAGGTCATTCTTCGATTGACAATTTTTTCACTAATGAATATTGCTTATATTATTACAATAATTATATTACTTTCACGATTATTGTTCATTAGTTATCACACAATCTCTTTTAATTATTTGTTGTGTATGAGTGTGTGTTATTTCTTTTCTTTTTTTTTAAACGACGGAATGGTTATGCAACACCTGCACCAAATTTCTGACAGACAGATGTGTGCACTGTTTGCTAATGACGGGTGGCAGTGTTTAATACGGACATGAACTATATACGTCAGTTTCTTAACAAGTTCAGTGATTTTAACTTAAGAGATCGGCTGAGCAAATTCAAGTAATTTATAAGTCGAATATCTTGGATATGGGGTGACACCAGAGTCATCACCCTTGTTGTTACACAAAGTCATGTCTTTTAGATTCAGAGATTTTTAAGTCTCCCAAACGAAGTTTGGGAGCCTTATTGTGTTTGGAGACTTATTGTGTTTGCTCAGATTCTTCTTCTTTTTTAACTCTGAACTTGTTCATCGCATTTCTCAAAGATGGCCAAATGGAATTTTACAAAACTCTAGGGTATGATAGGCCTGCATATCTAGTTGTGCACTCTGTTTGATTTTTTGGGGGGGGTCAAAGTGGTGTGGGGTCCAACATAGAATCCTGTGGGAAAAATCATAGACTCTAATGTAAATGGGTATAACATGAAAACAGTCAAAGATAATGACATGGGGTCTTCAGAATCATATATTGACTGTTAACGGCAAGATATGGGGTATATTAGATCTGGTCCTTGGGGTCATCCCCACCCCCCAGGAGTTGAAAATGACAAATATCTCAAAAACTGTTGGGATCGTGATCCCTAAACCAAATATATTATTGTTTCTTTTGTCATGGCGCATCAAATGGCATGTAGGTTATGAGCCCCAGGGGTGGTCCTGACCCCCCTGAAACAGAACATGACCAAATATCTTGAAAACCATTGAGATCCTCATCCTAAAACCATATATATTCTCGTTCCTTGTGTCTAGGGGCATCAAATGGTATGTAGGTCATGAGCCCGGGGGGTGGTCCAGACCACCACCCCCCACCCCCCACCCCCCGGAACAGGTAGTGCCCAAATATCTTGAAAACGGTTGAGATCCCCGTCCTAAAACCATATATATTCTTGTTCCTTGTGTCTAGGGACATCAAATGGTTTGTAGGTCATGAGCCTTGGGGGTGATCCTGACTCCTCTGAAACAGGAAGTGGCCAAATATCTTCAAATGGTTGAGATCCCCATATATATTCTTGTTTCTTGTGTCATGGGACATCACATGAAATATAGGATACGATCCCTGGGGGAAGTCATGACTTCCCTGAACTAGAAATAATCAGGTATTAAATCTTTTTTATGTGTAGAATTTGAGCCATGTGACCCCCAATAATGACCTCCCTTCATTTGGGAGACTTTATAATTGCCCCAATTATAATACCAAAAATAATTGCCCCAATTATAATTACATCTTGTTTTTACTACCCATGAACATTTGCCCCACAACTACAAATAAAAACGAATTTCACAAATAATGAATATACATGACAATAAATGAAATGCTTTTACTTATGAAGATACCAAATAGATATTTTTTGGAGTTGAAATATTGAACATCAAAGCATCGGAATCCCTGAGAGAGATGTGTGAAAAATATATCTGTGTTTATCTAGATCTAAGCCTGTCCAAGCTGTTGATGAGATAGAAGAGGAGGAGGAGGAAGATGAGTTTTTGGACACTGACGAAGGAGCGTCTGTGTGGCTAGAGAGTATAGGGCTGGACAAAAAGCAGTTCCCCTCACTGGATCCCAACAAAGTCAAAATGTATCCTTTATATCATTTACTGATAAAAAAGGGGTGTCCTAAGGCATGGATCAATAAAACCATCTTATCTTATTTCCTAATTTTTAGGAATGTTATTGTTTATAGGAAACACAGATTTGTGAGTTTAAATAGCCGTTCTTGAGATTGATGCAGACCTCAGACTGATTTGATTTTCTCCATTTGACCTCTGATAATCAAATCACAGAAACAAACTCCACTTAAAACCTAACGGTATTACATATAGTGTTGAAGAAACATTGTTTAATTTACCTTAAGTTTTCCTGTGATAATTCTTAGTAAAGGGCTTCTAAGTTTAAAGATTTTGTGCTGCCCTATTTTTTTATTATCAATATCTTACTTACGTAATACTTTTCATGCATTTCTGCACATAAGGCAGCTTTTATCAATATCTAAACAATAGAATATGTTCAGACCACATATAGATATTAATTATATTAACCCTCTTCAAAAATGATTTTTTATAAGTACTAAATATTTTTTGTTGACCTCATTTTGTCCCAGTTGACGTACATGTACTATCTGTCAACATGTACAAGTTTCCTGAAACAAGGAGAAAAAACTTTTATTTACTTCCTCCCCTTGTCAGTGGTTTGTTTTGTCTCAAGTACTGTATATTTACTGGTACTTGACAGAAATTGTGATTAATTTTCAATGAAAATTACAGGTATATTTTCCATGCACAGCAAAAGTAAAATTTATGACTAAATAAACAGCATTTTTATTGAATTTAGCAAATTACTGTCTACTTTGCTACGTTTTTTCCTTAATTTGCTCTCTAAGACAACGTGAGGGATTCCGGGTAATAGACAATCGACCAGAGTCTCTGGTTTATGTCCAGGGCGCTGATGTTCAGGCCCTGTTCAACTTCCTGCTGAATTGTCGCAGCTGTGTGGCCTCCAGTGGGCCCCAGGCAGGGGTTCCCCCCACCATCTTGTGCCCCGCCCCCTTCAGGGGAGCTTCTGTACAGAGTTACAAGGTTAGCACTGTAAATTATAATTTGCATTCAAGGAATTCAATTTTAAAGTAATGTTATTTGACAAGACTTGCAAACTTATGAAATTAAAGTTCTTGCAAAAATATTTTTTTATATGAAATATGCAAGCTAATTTTGTGAAAATATTGAAGAACAAATAAAAACAGAACTGTACTCCTTTTAAAATAATGCATCTTTTAGATTCAAAATACTTGTTCTTTGATGTATTTAAGAAGATGATTGTTTGACATTTCACTTTGATGGAACTGTCATCTTCACAATGTCAAGGGTAATTGTTACATAACGAAACATTAGATGCCTTGAAATTGTGAGGATTATGATCTGTGAAATCTAGAAATCTCTTGTACATTGTAGGTGAAGCATTCATTGGTGAAACAGACAGAGATGGATGGAACAATTAACCATGTCCACATCCTGGAAATCTCTGGGCCTGTACTCCCTCACCATGTCCACCAGATAAGGAAAGTCTTGGAGAGGACTCAGAAAGGGGAGTTTACTCTGACGTTTAACACCCATGAACCGACCGTACCGTTTAATGCAAAGCTCCCTGTGAGTGAATGTAACCCAGAGAGGGAGAAGATGAAGATGAGGGAAGAGCAATTTGACACTTTCTTTGATGTGTGTGACATTGATGATAGGTTGACGTGTATAAGAGAGTTGTACTGTAAAGATTATAGCTATGATTGGGCAACCTGATTTTATGATGCATAGTTAATGTGATTTTAATGTCTAGATATTTGATATAGCAGATTTTTAAACATTTCATGTGTATCAAGAACTTGATACTTTGTGGGTGAAAAAAATCAATGTTTTGTCTCTATTTATTATGATGAGAAGTTTTGTTCTCATTGATTTTATGAAAAAGATTTTTTACTTGTTGTATGGTAGAAAGAGTATCAAATAAATGTGGAAAAAAAACCCTGCTGTAGACAGATTGTTAAACTTCTTTTTGTTTTCCTGGTAATTGATATCATTTAATGATGGCTGCAGATACAGGCAGAGATCCAGAATTTTTTTCAGAGAGAAGGGATGGGTGTTGGAGAAAGGTTTTTGTTTGCTTAGGGGATCCAAGGCCAATTTTTTACATAACTTAACTAGATTAATTTGATTAGTATAAATTTTCTTGGGGATTGTTCCTTCTCCCTCAATATTAGCCCATGATATCCAACTTCTAGATCCACCCATCACCCTTTCAAGTTCCAAGCATTATATCCCCCCTATAGATCTGTGCATGATATCCCCCTTCTAGATCTGAGCATTATGTCACCTCTTTTAGAACTGTGAATGATATACCCCCTCTAGATCTGTGCATGATATCCCTCATTCTAGAACTGTGCATGATATCACCCCTTTCTAGGTCCATGCATTATATCCCCCTTTCTTGATCCATACATGATATCTCCCCTCAAGATCCGTGCATTATATCTCTCCAATCTAGATCAGGGACGTAGCATCAGGAGGGGCCTGGCCCCCCCACTTTTTGTCGCAGCAAAGATTTTTTTGGGACCATGTAAAAAATTGAATTGAAAATAAGGAAATGAACAGTGAAATTGAAGTTTTT
>WFKH01011925.1:84425700-84450265 GCA_016163765.1 Magallana hongkongensis
AAAAGTAGGACTTTGAAAAGCAACAATTTGGCAATTGCTGCCATATTAAACAATATCAAAATTCAGGGCCTTAATACATGTATATAAAGCATTTTATTCTTTGTCTACTTTTAATGAAAAACACTTAAACATCTGCTTGCAAAACCGATGACTGAGGATGAGAAAGTCTGAATGAATGGTTAACAAAATATGTATAAGCATCAGTACTTTTACTTAAGACATACCGTATATCTGCTTGCAAAACCGATGACTGAGGATAAGAAAGTCTGAATGAATGGTTAACAAAATATGTATAAGCATCAGAACCTTGATTTAAGACATACCGGTATTTTAAAACTGTTGATGGATACCATTATGTCTGTGGTTGAATTCATTGAATAATGATGCTGGTATCTTATGAACGAAATTATGTCATTGGCCTACTCTCGAGACATATATTTTAAGTACTTATAAGTTGTGGTTTCTATGTCAAGGAGCGTGGACTAAACAATTTTAAGTAGAGTAAATGTGTGACGACAAGATTAAGATCCGTTATAGACATGCCTTTAAAACACTGCATCCCAAGATGACGTTTGTTAAGTTAAGTATCGTCTAGTCTAGAGCTTGTTTTACTTAAAAGCCTTTGTTTACCCTTTTTGAAAAATAAATAATTGGACAAAAAATAGTCCAAAGTTCATAGGGTTGTTTGCACACGGGAGAAATCGAGGAAAACTTTTGTGTTGTAGTTCAATATCTGTGTGTTCCTACAAAAGGTAATGACCTCATGGCTTTCTGCAATTGAAGCTACAGAAAGTCACAAAATATTGTTGGGCAAACATCTTTCTAGCTACAACGTAATGTAACTCTCGTTGAAAAGCATCAATCTAGTAAAAGAGCGTCAACACGTGTTTATAATTAGAAGAAGAACTAGACACGATATCGTTGCGAGCAACGAGGAGGTCTTCTTTCGGTTTTTAGAAGGTGATATGACCTTGACTTTGATTTTTGATAACGAAACATGATCTGGAGTCAAACTTTTGGACTTCAGCCCCTTAAAATATCTAATTATATAATACATGGGCACAGCAAAGAGCTATGGATTAAATACTTTAAACCCCTCTTAGTCTGTAACTTGAGGGTCCGGTCCCTTATCTTATTTTAAATGAAAGGGCTTATGAATTTAAACATATTTTGTCAACATGAGTGTATAAATATGTTACCGTTATTAAGTTTCCTGGGAAAGAACGTTTTAGGGGCTGACCCCTTATCTCCTTATTGGGACCATTTAACGAAATATTGGTGTTGCATACTCTAAAGTACATTTTTATGAGCATCTTCTTTTCTATATTGCTTTTTCAAATACTTTTATTTCTCCTATTTGAGATTTTAAAAAATTCTGGCCCCTAAAAACCTTTAATTACGTAACACATGAGAAAATCATTATACTTTATGGGTATTTAACTGTAAGATAAACATTTTTGCTTCTTTAACCTATTACAAAATATCCCTTAGTAAAGGGCTTAGCTGCAGGTCTGTAGCTCCCGGTCTGAAAAAATTCGGATGGACGACCTGGGAGCTACAGGGCATCCCATTGAAAAAATTGTATATTTATTGCGCAGAAAAACGTGCGCTAGTTTTCGACTAATTAACCTTATTTATACGCAAATTCTGTGAAAACAATTAGTACCATTATATTCTTCATGCAATTTACTACTGATATCGTCTCTTCACTTGCCTCAGACTTTCTCCGAAACATACTACCGACCTCGAAAAATCAAGTATGTTGAATTTTCATCGAGATCGGGAGTCGCCATTTTTACATGTAAACAAAGTTGACCACATGAATTTACGGGACTGGTGATGGTGTTGAAAAGACTATCCGAGGCAAGTGAAGAGACGATATCAGTAGTAAATTGCATGAAGAATTTAATGGTACTAATTGTTTTCACAGAATTTGCGTATAAATAAGGATAATTAGTCGAAAACTAACGCAAGTTTTTCTGCGCAATAGATATACAATTTTTTCAATGGGTGGTCCTGTAGCTCCCAGGTCGTCCATCCGAATTTTTTCAGACCGGGAGCTACAGCACTGCAGCTATAAAGGGCTAAGATAAAAGATTTTAGACCCATGTGAGAGCCTAATTTTAGAAGCCAGCCCCTTTTTCTTGATTTCAAATCAAAGGTCATTTAATTTTAAACACATTTTGTTCAACAAGTGTTTGAAAATTTTTACCGTTTTTGAAATATCTGAGAAAGTACCCTTTTCTCCTTATCGGGGCCGTTTAACGAAAGTTTGATGATTGCATTGTTGAATACATCATTCAGAGCATCTTTTCTTTTAAACAGCTTTTCAAAATATTTTTCCTTTTTGAGATATAGGTAATCAAAATGTTGGATTTCTGATCCATAAAAACCCCTTATTATGTAACACATGAGAAAATCATTATATTGTATGGGAAGATAACTGTAAAATAAACATTTTTGTTTCTATAACCTATTACAAAATATCCCTTAGTAAAGGGCTATGGATAAAAGACTTTAGGCCCATATTGGTCCCTAATTTTAGGGGCCAGACCCTTTTTCTTGATATCAAACGAAAGCTCTTGTAAATTTAAACTTTATTTACATTACATGTTTTAATAAAATATTTTCGAGAAAAGAGACAAAGAGAAAGAAAACAAAGAAAAATTGCGAACTGTTTTTAATCTTAATTTTCGGGTCCAGGCGAGCTTCAACGCTTTTTGAGCATGACAAATATGAATGCCAAATGACACATCTACAATCTCTTGTCTACAACCCCTGAAAGTTTGAACTCAATATCCTTTACCGTTTAGGAGGAGATCCCTGGACAACCCGATCCTCTGAAAATCGCTAAAACATCAAAATCTCAAGAACAGAAATGACGTCACCAAAATAAAAATATGTATTATAAGTTGAGATCAATATCTATCAGATCTGAAAATTTCAAGAAAATCGGATGAGCCGTCTCCGAGAAATCGCGTGCACAAAATTTGTAAAAAAAGAAAGAAAAAAGAAAGAAAAATAACTAGACACGATCTCGTTGCGAGCAACGAGGTCTTCCGTCCGATTTTAAGAAGGTAAAATGACCTTACATTTGATCTTCGTCAACAAAGATTTGAAGGGCCATCCCATTTTTCTTGATATCAAATAAAAGGTCTTTGAATATTAAACACATTTTGTTCTACAAGTGTTTAGAAATCCTTTACCGTTCTTGAGCTATCTGGAAAAGAACATTTTAGGAGCCGACCCCTTATCTCCTTATCGGGGCCATATAACGAAATTTTGATGGTTGAATATTGTTTAGAAATCAATCTATGCATCTTTTTCTCCATATTGCTTTTCAAAATATTTGTCCGTTTTGAGATATCAGTGATCGAAGTTTTGGACTTCTGGCCCCTTAAAACCTTTAATTACGTAATGCAGGACAAAATTTTTATAATGTATAGTTAAATAACTTTAAGATAAACATGTTTGCTTCTTTAACATATTACAAAACTTTTCTCAGTAAAGTGCTATAGAAGAAAAACTTCAGAGCCATTTTGGTCCCTTATTTAAGGGAATAGCCCCTTTTTCTTGATATCAAATGAAAGGTCTTTGAATATTAAACACATTTTGTTCAACAAGTGCCTAGAAATCTTTTACCGGTCTTGAACTATCTGGGAAAGAACCTTTAAGGGCCTACCCCTTATCTCCTTTTTGGGGCCATATAACGAAATTTTGATGGTTGATTATTGATTAGAACATAATTCTAGGCATTTTTTATCTATATATTGCTTTTCAAAATATTTGTCCTTTTTGAGGTATAAGTGATCAAAGTTTTGGACTTCTGGCCCCTTAAAACCCCTTATTACGTAACGCATGAGAAAATTTTTATGAGTTATAGTTAAATACATGTAACTGCAAGATGAACATTTTTGCTTCTATAACATATTACAAAATATTTCTCAGTAAAGTGCTATAGAAAAAAGACTTCAAGCCCTTTTGGTCCCTAAATTGAGGGACCAGCCACTTTTTCTTGATATCAAACGAAAAGTCTTTTGATATTAAACACACTTTGTTCAACAAATGTTTAGAAATTCGTTACCGTTCTTGAGCTATCTGGGAAAGAAGGTTTTAGGAGCCTATCCCTTATCCCCTAATCGGTCCATTTAACGAAATTTTGATGGTTGAATTCTAAGCATTTTCTTCTCTATATTGCTTTTCAAAATATTTGTCCGTTTTGAGATATAAGTGATCGAAATTTTGGACTTCTGGCCCCTTAAAACCCCTAATTACGCAACGCATGAGAAAATTTGTATAAAGTACAGTTAAATAATTGTAAGATGAACATGTTTGCTTCTTTAACATATTACAAAATATTGTCAAACGAAAGCTCTTAAAAAATAAACTTTTATTGCTCTACATGTTTTAACAAAACATTTTGGAGAAAAAAGATAATAAGGGAAACCACGAAAAATCACGACCTTATTTTAATCTCAATTTTCAGGTCTAGGCGAGCTTCGGCGATTTTTGAGCCAGACAAATTTGAATCCCTAATGACACATCTACAATTTTTCATCTACCATTACTGAAAATTTGAACTCAATATCTTTTATCGTTTAGGAGGAGTTTCAAGGACAAGCCGACCCTCTGAAAATCGCAAAAATGCCAATATTTCCTAAAGGGAAATGACGTCATCAAAATAAAAAAAAATCCAATAAGGTTCAGATCAATATCTATAAGATCTGGAAGTTTCATTTAAAACGGCCGTGCCGTTTCCGAAAACTCGCGTGCACAAAATTTTAAGAAAAACCCCCAAAAATTACAATAGGGAAAAAGAAACAAAGCAAAAACAATAAGGTCTTCCGTTGTAAACGGAAGACCTTAATAATAAAAGAGAAAAAGAAACCGAACGAAAACAATGAGGTCTTCCGTTGGAAACGGAAGACCTTAAAAATTTACCGCAGTGCAGCCTATCGTGTAATGTTGATGACCGCTTGGAAGGTCAGACGGGACTTATTCATTCTTATATCTTCCAGTATTTTCAAAATTGTTTTTTCTCCGAAATGTGAAGATTTCTCGACGGCGAGCGAAGCGATCTCTACCGGCAACGCGTGTGTGAATAGAAAATTCAGACCAGTTGCACATTCTTTCAGCGGATTTTTTTGGCGTCAGTTACTCGGACCAGTAATGCCCTGTTTTTATCGGACCAGCACTTCCCTGTAAATATGGTTTCCCATTTCACGCTCTCACGAGAAGATGTAGATGCATTGTAAATATACTGCTGACACAACGTACACGGATATACATAATTTCATTACATAAGATTAACGGAGTTATCGCCCTTTAACCTCTGTTCCCTTTCAAATACAATCGAGTGACGTCACAATGGTTTTCTTGCACATTGATCCGTCAGATTTTTTCGGCGTCAGTAGATTTCGACCCACAATGCAATTCCAAGCATTGAAAATGGCGTTCTCACGTTCTCGCGAGAATGAAAGTAAAACTTTTGAGAACCAGATAAAATGTGTAATTGCAAGAACGTCATGCTTTTTAGGTAAGTAAAACAGTATACTATGCGTAGATTTGATAATCAGGGGATTTTTAAAGAGCCAGACGACACAAACCGACGTGAACTCTGACGTCACAATTATGTTTAAATAAGGGGAAATAACTCTTACTGTAATTACTGTAAATTGAATAACCGAAATCTGAAACCCTCTCAAAATCATAAAAAAGGTAACGAATGAGAACATTTCTTCAGAGATATGAAACAATTGTTACTTGCACTCATTTGAATGTTCACATTTAATAGATTTTAAGAGGATTCCAGTGATTTCCGCAAATTTTGGGTATTCCTGATCCTTGGTTTTCGGAGGGGGGAGGGGGGAGGGGGTTACAAGTCAAGCCTACCAGACAACACTATAAAACCTAACATGCCATGGTGAACTGACGTTACAATCACTTTTAAAAAGGAAAAAATTTCTGAATTAAACATTATGTTAAAATCTTTATTATTCAACGACATTTTATCCGAGATTAAGTACTCATAGAATCATAAATTAATTAAAAACTCGAAGTATTGCTTATATACTGTAGCGTAAAAATTATGGATAATAAAAAGAAGATATATTAAATTTAATTTGTATTCAAATTCATTTACTTTTTTTGCATCCATTTGTAAAATCATACTATTTTATAATTAATTTATTATAATGATACGTATATACATATTAAATCGTAGGCTGCGCTCGCCCCAACGGTCGCACCGTAAAACATATTAATAATTTCAATGGAAAAGATAGTGTATGACTTTATTTATAAGCATTGAATATTATTTCATTTTGCATGTTTCATGTATAAGTAAGGAAAATCCAAAATATATAGCTTGGTAATGTACCCTGATTTTTTAATTATTTTTTTTTTTTTTGGGGGGGGGGGGAGGCATTAACAGGAAATACGAAATACATTTATGGAAATTTACCTAAAATTAGGGAACGTCTCGTGTGTCCTTAATATAGTTTATAAACTAAAAAGCCAACGAAATGAAATTCATGACCAGCTTGTATGAGTTTGGAATAAAAATGTACTTTGAGATAACACTAAAAAGATTAAATTGAAAGGTTGCATCAGCATGAAACCATGGCAACATTTGACGTCATTTCCGGTGCTGCAACATAGTATTTAGTAAAGTTTCAACATCTGTCTGAAGAATTGTAGCCAGTCCGCTGTCACTTTTAGTAGGATGTGATCTTGATTCAGATAAATTTGAAACTAGATTTTAAACTTAACAGAAAAAAACCCCTTATGTTTACCTCACAAGCACGTAACTCGCGCTCAAAAAGTTAAATGCACTACTTAATGCACTATTATACATTTATGAATGTAATGGTTCAAATGCAGGGCCTCGGGCATTTTTGCTAGCCCCGAGAGGTATCGAATAACGAATCCGATCCTTTGCCAACCAAGATCGGTCTTGGAACAAAAAATATTTTTACTTTGACGTGTTATAAGTTTGAGACAATTGATGTAAGCTCGTAGAATCAATCATTGTGAAAATCAATTCAGTGATTTATATTTATTTCCTTTTCAGCTCAATCAAACACAGTTCGACTTGTAGGGGGAAATTCCTCGGCAGAAGGTCGGGTAGAGGTGTTTTATAATGGAGAATGGGGAACAGTGTGTGATGATAATTTCGATGACAAAGATGCAGCTGTCATCTGCTCAATGCTGGGTTTCACCAAGTAAAGTACCTAAGTAGTGTAACTTTTCTCTTAAGAGAGGGGAAGGGGAAGCGTCTAGACCCCCACTCTGGATCTACACTTTGACAACTTTGACTCTGTTTTGTTAATGATACACCAATAAAAACATTCTATAAAATGTGCATATATGTATAAATAATTATTTTCACAGTCATAGGAATAATGTAGGTGATTGTTGTGATGGCGGTGTCTTGAGTCACTCAAGTGACCTATTGCAATTAGTTTCCGTCCGTCGTGCGTTACTTATTGGACTACATGACCAATTTTTTTTTTCAAATGTGATATGATGCATCTTAATAGTAAGAGGAAGATAAATTGTAAATTTCATGATTCTTGCTCCACAGGAACCCAAGATGTAGGGCAAAAAGGGACAGGGGTTTTGATTCTAAGGCGGGGCAAAAATGGTCATATACATGTAGTGTTAATGAAATCGTCTTCTTTACTTTTACTGGTGCTGAATAAAAACTGACTGCATCTACCAAAATTGTAAATTTCGTGTACTCCGCGGTAGGGTTTTCGACTCTAGGTCGGGGCCAAATTAGTCATATAGTGTTAAAGTATATAATGTTTAAAATATTCTTTTTTTCTTCTGCTGATACTGAATAAAAACTGGCTCCATATTTAGAAAGACTTTAATGCTCTTTACCAAAATTGTGAATTTGATGTGCCCTGGAGTAGGAGATAATTTTTGTTTTTTAAAGCTATATATGCCGTTTTTAACGCTGTTTTTGCTATGTTGGAAACCCGGCCCAAACTTGGTCATTGTGATGATCTGTATAAAAGAAAACACTTTGACGAATGCGCAAGGTTATTCATTGGTATTAATTGAATATTATGATTATTTTATGTAAGGAGAAATGAAAATGTTCTTATGCATATTTATAAACGATTTACGTTAGTGTAAATCAGTGCATGACCGCTGGAAAAGTAATTGAGAGGAACAGCATGGGGGAAGAGGATTGATAGCAAGTTTGTTTACAAAATTAGATAGTGAAAAACGTTGATTAATAAACAATTCCTTCAAAAATTTTTGTTACGAAAGAATAAGCATTTTCAATAAACCATCATTTTAATTCATAACTGATCAGAGAATAAAAAAACAGAACGTCAGTATTACCACCTTTGGGGATCCCTCGACTCAAAACATTAGTGTCTCTGTCTTTTTCTTTCTTTTGTCTACGACTGCGTTCGCCTGCTACCATCATGCCGACCACGCTTTCGCGTCCACTTCTTGTTTACATACTGAATAGACTTGCAACATCACGTGATCAGGTAATAATGAATATTTAAAACGGGGGCATTTACAGACCAGGTCGGTCAGTAAAAGAAATCATTAAAAATGATGTTCAATATATTTAAATGCGATTGAATTGTATAACTTGTAGAATGTCTCTAACTTATGTAGATCATCACACTGACAAAGTTTGGGTCGGGTTTCCAACATAGCAAAAACAGAGTTAAAAACGGCATATATAGCGCTAAATATGCTAAACAAGGGCTAAATTTTGTTCTTTAAATACGCTGACATTAGAATGAATGCAAATTAAGTGAGGAAATAAAGCATTCTACCAATTTTTATTTTCATTTTTAAATGCCCTAGGGGAAGAATTTCTGTCTAGCCCCTGGGGTGGGAGTTAGGTAAGTCGTGTTTACTAGGCATCTTTAGTTCTTTTCTTAACAAAGTGCATTTTTAGAAATAGGATAAAATTCCTTTAAAGATATTCCATTAATGAAAACTTATAATAACAAACAGTGAACAAATTATTAGGGGAAATTATTTGTTATTATTAGAGTCTTGAATCAGTAATGCACTCTTATTATTTTAAAGTTTTTCACCAAAATTTGGATTTCAGTCAAAGATTAGTTGAGGCAAGATTTCAGGTGAGGTAGAGGGTCATTACCATATTTTATGGGTGGGGGTTGCCCCTTTGGCTAATAATTGAATTCCAGTATGAAGCTTAATTATATGTATATATGAAATTCCCTGGCTATACTACCCAGGTAACTTTAAGGCCTGTTGGTCTCTTGGTTTTTTTTTATCTAATATTTTTACATTTTTCAGTGTCTTTGCCTGTGATAACACTACGTATCGATTTTGTACTATACAGTCCAATAAATTCAAATGACGTATAATTGTGGTGCAAGCGGGGTTTGCTTATTTATATTCAAATATTAAATCGTACAATTGCTGAAAATTATATAAATATAAATAATAAGGAATCTTTCTTTGAATATTATGAGGTAATAATTTCGGTCGGGGTGTGATCAAATCTATCATAAAACCCTTCGGGCTTTGTTGGATTTGATCACGCCCCGACCAAAATTATCACCTCATAATATTCAAAGAATGATTCCTTATTCCTTAATTAATTACTAATCATTCTCTATTTTTATCTTCTTGAAGAATGAATGCTAAAGCAAAACAGGAAGCATTCTTTGGAGAAGGAAGTGGTAGAATTTGGATGGACGAGCTCCGCTGTACAGATGCTGACATCGATTTATTTTCTTGTGAAAAGAATCGTTTGGGTACCCACAACTGTGCTCATTCGGAGGACGCGGGTGTGGTGTGTAAACACATATACGCGGGTATGAAATTTTGTCTAATCGTCATAACTATACATAATTTAAACTAAAAAAAAATGCTTTCTTTGGTGATTATTGCGGTTTTGAAGGGGGTCTCCCGACCCCCCCCCCCCCCCCCCTCCTAGATCCGCGCATGGAATTAATCATTAAGAGTAAGTTAGAACTTGATCGTGTAGATTTTAGCCGTGTCAGTTTGAAAGCTACACGATCCAGTTCTAACCCGTTTATCGATCGGTCAAAACCTTTAGAAACCTGAGGGAAAAAATCGATCACGGACTGCACGAAATAATCGTGTTGATGTCAAACTCAAATTTCTATTTAGGACGAATTGGTTATTTCTTCTATCAACCGTACTGATGCACATTACCAATAACTCAGATACTTTTACTTATTCTTATGATTATTTCAACGATTTTTTTAAAAGAAAGATGTAAATATAAACAATAAAATGCTTTCTTTGATGATTCATGCAGGCTATGAAGGTAGCGATCATTGAAGAAAAAAGTTAGTTTTGTTTTGTTTTTTGTTTTGTTTTTTGTTTTGTTTCGTTTTTTGTTTTGTTTTGTTTTGATCTAACGTTTATATGCCATTGAAGCTCCAAATATAAGACTGGTTGGTGGAGCTAATCCAATGGAAGGGAGAGTGGAGGTTTATTATAAAAATCAGTGGGGAACAGTGTGTGATGACTCATGGGATGGCAAGGACGCGTCTGTCGTCTGTTTCATGCTGGGATATTCAAGGTTGCTTCATTTTCACTCTTTTTTTTCTTTTTATTTAATTATTTCTTTTTTTTCTTTTATTAATTTTAGACTTGTACTTTTATTTTTTCAATTCCGTTCTTTTTTCCCCCAATCGGTTCGCATATTTCATCTGCTGATTGTTGTCAGTCTAAATGTATCATCAGTTAAAGAAAATTGAATCGTTTAAACAATAAAATGCTTTATTTGGTGATTCATGAGGGTATGAAGGTAACGACATAGCTGCAAAGATGCATAACCTGGGTTACCGGGTTATGTTAATTATTTCTGCAATGATCGCTACCTTCACATTTGTTGTTTATATTTATATCTTTCTTTTAACAAATTAATGGATTAATCGGAAAGAGTAAGTAAAAGTAATTAAATTACTAGAGTATTGCACCGAGTTTTTGCTTCCTCCACTTTTTGCTTGATATTTCGATAATCATAAATACCTTTGTGCTCAAACTACGTTCATCCACTAATATGAAAAATGTCCAGATTATCTGTTTTGAAACACCCCCTCTACCGCTTCAGGTTTCAATACACATCCCAAAATAGAAAGTCTACGGGGATTTTGCATTGCATCAGCTACGATTTAACCCGGATGATAACGTTGAAAAATTGCGCGAGGTGTCCCGAGTACTTCCGAATGGAGAAAAGATGTAAACATTTCCCACTATAAATCTCCGTAAGAAATTTGTTTTCGTTCCTGTGAACTTTTTTGAGTGAAAAATGATAATTTTTCAATGAAGATATCTTGGATATATTCCCTTTAATAGATTTCAACTGTATTTCTTTCACAGGTATGTGTATTTTTCTTAAAAATCATCAAAAAGTGATGGAAGCAATAACTTGGGACAGACTATAGGTACATCGTGCAGTCCGTGATTTTTCTTAGGTTGCTGAAGGTTTCGACCTGTCGATAAACTGGTCAGAACTGGATCGTGTAAATTACAGCCCTGTCAGTTTCCATAGAGCTATGAATTACAATCGGTTTTCTTAAAAATACAGGAGAAAATACTCGGTTATTGTAAATATATACTTATACATCACTTGCTTCTATTTGATATCGAACTAATAAAACCAATTATTGTTTGACATACTGACCTGTCTAACGGGAAAGTAGTTCGCAAGGTCGTGTTTACATGGTTTAAAGGTGAGGTTTAACTCCCCCTCACACAATTTTACTGCTAAGAGGGGTTCTCATTTCCCGTTTATTACAATCTCTAACTTTTTTCTTTATATCATCTCGGTCTTTTTCTTTCTTTTGTCTCTGAATACGTCATGTTGAACACGCTTTCGCGTCGACATCTTATTTGCAACTTCGTTTAATGACCAAATGGAACAGTTAACATATTGATGGGAAATAATCATCAATGCTTTTTATTGGGTTTAAATTAAAATTTATAATTTGGAAAAACTAAATACATGTAGCTTATGCAGATTGATGAAAAACACAAACACACCTTTTTTTGTAAATATTTATCAAATACGGCATATATATAGCTTTTCAGATTTCAAGAATAAAGTGCTTTTTATTAAAACAAAAACAAAATCCTTTTATTCCATTTCTTAATTTTTTCAACTGTTCTAAATTATAATTAATACAAGTCACCACTGATAGTTTTAGATGTGTTTAAGTTGTTCACCGCATTAACATTTTTAAAGACTTTAAAAGAATTTCGTATCAATGTATAAATTTTAATTATTCATCATGATTAGCTTTGAACTAGCATAATATTTTATGTTGAATAACTTTACTAACAGCATTTTTCATAAATCGATTAACAGTGAATGTTAACTTGTAAATCACCAAATTGCACGAAAAAAGTTACGTCATTTCCAAGAAGTATGTGTAAAGGTTCGCATGAATGTCGTTACACATTCTTAACTAGACGTAAGCTTATTTAGTATAGCTTCAACCGTTTGAATTTCTACGTACATAAAGTATTTTGTTTTAAATGTAAGACTGTTACTAGAAACATCAGTTGTATCAGTTGTAGGGTGTCCTCTGAGTTTGGAACGTCCATTTCTTCGAAACACTCTGAAATACTAAATATAAAAATGTAATTAACAAGAGGGATAAAGATAACACTTTTTGTGTCATTTCTGTCGGTTAATAAAAGTATGAAAATAGCGAGCATTGCAAAAAAAGATATGCAGTGATCAATAACTTTAAGCTATGTTTATACATGTATGTATATTGTATTTGATAATGTAAAACTATAAGCTATTTTGGGAGTAAAATTAAGAATAGACGTTGTTGCAAAGTTGTTACCTTCTTGTTTTGATTTGCATGAAATAAAATACCAATATTATTGCTTTTTGACTTTAAACAGAGAAAACGCCATTCCAAAATCGTCAGCACATTTCGGTCGGGGAAGAGACCCGATTTGGATGGACGACGTTTTATGTGAAGGAACAGAACGAGATCTTTTTGACTGTAAAAAGTCACCCATGGGAAGACATAATTGTGGTCATTCCGAGGATGCAGGAGTAACATGCTCACTGGGTACATATTTTTTTAATCATTATAATGTAAAAAAAAAAATTATTTTAAACATATTTAATAGGGATGGCAGTTGATTTCAAAATTGCCAATCGGTTAATCGTAACTCGTATTGACCGATTAACCGGTTACTCGTATGAAAAACTTTCTTTTTTAGGTCACCTGAGGCACTCCGGTGACCTATTGCAATTGGTCTTCGTCGTGCGTCGTGCGTTAACAATTTTACATTTTTAACCTCTTCTTAAAAACTACGAGGCCAGTTGTTACCATTTTTGATGTAAAGCATCTCTATGGTAAGAGAAATTAAAATTGTGAAATTCATGGCTCTACCACCCCTGGGGAAAATACTAATGCATTGTAATGATGTCCATAAAACCCTCTACCAAAATTTTGAAATTCCTGGGTCCTGGGTCAGGGGTTTAGGCCCTAGGGCGAGGCTATTATGGCCATATAGTAAAAGTGTATTAAATCTTAGAAAATCTTCTTCACTACTCCCATATAAATTTGAGAAAAACTAAATGCATGGTTATGATGTCCATGAAGCCCTCTACCTAAATTGTGAAATTCATGACCCCTGGGACAGGGGTTCAGGCCCTAGGGTGGGACCAATATGGCCATATAGTAAAAAAATATTAAATCTTTAAATATCGTCCTCTCTACTCCCATATACATATTTAATAAAAACTAAATGCATGGTAATGATGTCAATGCAGCCCTCTACCAAATTGTGAAATTCATGGTTCCTGGGTCAGGGGTTCAGGCTAAAGGGCGGGGCCAATGTGGGTACATAGTGAAATTGTAGTGATTTAATATTTTCTTCTGTACAGTTGTGGGAGACAAAGTCATGCATTGTTATTATGTTCATAATGTCCTGATGTTAAATGGTGAGATTTGTGGTCCCCAGCAGGCCATGGGGCAGAAGTTGAGGCGGGGGGGGGGGGGGGGGGAGGTAAATATGACTATAAATTGAACAGGGTAATTCCTGTTTGTCATCCATTAACAATTTTAACTTCATTTTGAAAACTACATGGTAATTTGTCACTTGGCAATATTGAATTGATATGAAATCTATTTTACTTTCAAAAATCTTCTTCTCTACTCCCACACATCTGTAAGAAAAACTGAATTCATAATTATGTAGACCAGGAAGCCCTTCTACCAAAATTATAAATTTCACGTCCTCCTGGGAAGAGGTTTTGACTCTAGGGTGGGGCCAAAATAGTCATCTAGTGTTAAATTAGTCCATATAATGGGTGTGGTGGGCTGTATATTATGTTAAAAATTTTTATTATTTTATTCAGCTCTTGAATTTTAATGAAAGAAATGAGTACATATTTAGAAAAGAGAATGAGTGAAGCTGTCTATCAAAATTAAAAGATATAATGAAAGCTTTTGGAAGGGGGGGGGGTCCGGGGGGGGGGGGGTGTAACAGTTAATGGAGTTATCTTCCCTTGGTTGTTCATATTTAATAATTAATCATCGTAAAATAATGTAATTAAGAAGTTAAAATATTAAAAGAGTTAAACAAGTCTTTTTATTAATTGAAAACAAAACAACTAATTAAAAACAGGGTTTTTTTTTAAGTTTTAAAATAAACAGTAGACTTGTTAATAGTAAAGTAAAAATTGGCTAGCCAAAAATACTGAAGTGTGGTGTGTGTACAATATTTTTTTTTAATAAATGCCAGATGGTGTCATTGTATGAGTGGCTGTTAACTGAACATGTAAAACATGAGAACTGATATAACAAAATAACTTATCAGTGGTTTTTGTTTTCGTATAAATGTCCTAAGGGGGAGAGTGTCTGTCTGGCCCCTGAGGATGGGAAGGGGGTATGGGTTGTTGTTGGGTTTTTTAACCAGGTTTTCCAACGGAAAAATCCGGTTATTGAAATGGCGGGCGGGCGGGCGGGCGGCTGCCAAAAGGGTACCCTTATTGTACGGGTAACTCCTCCTACAGTTTTCAAGATAGGAAATTGTTCTTTTGCAGATCAATAGTACATATATCAGAGGTGTGCATATTGCTAGGATTTTGATTTCTGATTATTTATAAAAAAAAATACCAGCTTTTGAACTTAGTCATTTTTCGACAAAATATTGCATATAGGGTACCCCTATTGTACGGGTAACTCCTCCTACAGTTTTCAAGATAGGAAGTTGTTCTTTTGCAGATCAATTGAACATATATCAGAGATGTGCATATTGCTAGGATTTTGATTTCTGATAATTTATAAAAAAAATTCCAGCTTTTGAACTTAGTCATTTTTCGACAAAATGTTGCATATAGGGTACCCCTATTGTACGGATAACTCCTCCTACAGTTCTCAAAATAGGAAATTGTTCTTTTGCAGATCAATAGTACATATATCAGAGGTGTGCATATTGCTAGGATTTTGATTTCTGATTATTTTAAAAAAAATACCAGCTTCTGAACTTAGTCATTTTTCGACAAAATGTTGCATATAGGGTACCCCTATTGTACGGATAACTCCTCCTACAATTTTCAAGATAAGAAGTTGTTCTTTTGCAGATCAATTGTACGTATATCAGAGATGTGCATATTGCTAGGAGTTTGATTTCTGATAATTTATGAAAAAAATATCAGCTTTTGAACTTAGTCATTTTTTAGGCAAAATATTGCATATGGGTTCTCCATTTCTCTGGATACGGTAGGCAGTGTTTATCAATTCAGGGTTGACATGGATTATGGATACAGTTCACATAAAGAAAACCCGGTTTGCTGTCACATTGACAGCTTTTCACTTGTTTTATAATAAAACATGTATACCAGTCATCTTTAGTTTATATATGAAAACATATAAACATAAAAGCTATCTTGAAAGTTAAAAATATGGGACAATTATTTCCTATCAATGTCCTTGTTGTAAGATTTCAGGTAGGAAGGTGGTGGTCATTACCATATTTTAGACTTTATTTTACTCCAGAATGAAGCTTAATTAAATGCATATATGAGAATCCTCAAAAGGTCTGTGTATGGGCTATGGTACTCAGGTGACTGTTAAGGCCTGTTGGCCTCTTGTTTAAATTAACTATCACATAAACCACAGAAAGCACAATACGGACATTGGAATATTTTATCTTTATGTGTTGATCAAAATGTAAAATGGAATTCATTTATTTTGAAAATTATTCATAAAAAATTAAAGAACAGAAAAACAGTCGTAAAATAATTTTCTTGACTAAGTGTCGCTATTTCGTAGTAAGTTTAATTTATCAAATAAAAGATGATCAACAAAGATCAAGATCTTTTCAGCTAGCTGCAGGTCTGTAGCTCCCGGTCGAAAAAAATCGGATAGACGACCTGGAAGCAATAGTTCCGTACGTGTAAAAAAGTTGCAATTTACGGCGCACAAAAAGTTGGACTGATTAACATTATTTACACACAAATTCCGTGGAAATAATTAGTACCATCAACTTCTTTAGACAATTAACTACTGATGTCGTCACTTTACTTGCCTCAGACTTTCTCTTAAACACGCTAACCGACCTCGGAAATTGAAGTATGTTAAATTCACGTGCAGATCGAGAGTCGTCATTTTTTCATGTAAACAAACTACACCACTTTATGATCTAATTCGTTTCACTCAACCGAACATAAATTATTTACAATAATAACAGAACACATGATTAATAGTGAAGGAAGCGCTTATTTGCTGCATTTATTTACACGTACAAATACATATAAAGATTCTTTAAACTACTTTCTGAAATAAAACAAATTACATGTTATTATGCACAGTCCTTTGGTTTTTAAATGTCACTGAAATAATAAATGGGTGGGTGGGTGGGGATAGTGTAAATGCGGCAAAGAAAAGCCTTCGAATGAGTAAAAATTGTGCTTAACTTGAATACCTGTTCTACAGGTTATACGCTATAAATAGTAGCCAATGGCTACAGGTTTAATTATATAAAAGAAAAACATATAACACGTGTTCTTGTACCTATGATAAATTATGTTCTAATTCGTTTCACTCAACCGAACATAAATTATTTACAATAATAACAAAACACGTGATTAATAGTGAAGGAAGCGCTTATTTGCTGCATTTTCGACAATAAAGAAAACACAGTAATGTGAAAAGTGGCAAAAACGATGTTATTAAATACCTAATTTTTTTCGAAACTGATAACTTATCTAACAAATTTTCCTGAACATAGCCATCTTTGGCTTTCTCGGACTTCCATCTACCATGTTTCTTAAACAGTCTATCAGTAATGCCGTTGCTAGCAGCAGCTGTAGCACCCCCCGATCTAAGACTATGCAAACCAAAATTACTGGATTCTAAACCTTAAAACTTTAGTGCGTCGAGCAATATTTCTCTTGCTCGAGTATACGATAATGGTTTATTAACATGTCTAAGTTTGCATATATTGGATCTTTTCAAATTTATCAGTTCGGAAAAACGCAAAAATCCAGCGTATGCTATTAAACACATGCAGCACAAGCGTATATCTAGTAAGGAATCCGATTCTTTCCCAAATTTTTTCACTAATTCTGATAACACTTCCGGTGAAATCGGCTCTTTTTTCTTCACGGTATGACTGACTGATCTGGTAGCTCCTTCTTTCACTGAATTGACAAGAGTAGAATCGCACGGATTTTCAAAACCTCCTAAAGAATGAGCCCAACTTATAGAATAGACTGCCTCTTGAATTTTAGCTACGGAATGGAATTTATTCGACAAGTGAATAATGTATATAGCGACGTTTGACTCTGAAGCTGTTAAAGGGCTAATCCGGGGTTTGAAGGAAGAGTACCACTTGCAAAATGCGTTAAAAGCATATTTGTATTTTTTACATGTGTTTTTCGCTTTAGATTTTAAACAATACTCTGCGATTGCATTTTTCAGAGCTGATATGCGCTGATCCTCGTTATCATTTTTATCAAGACTTCCTTCCATCTCCCCACAGAAAAGATGTCTGAAAAACGTAAACAAAAAACACCGATCAATATGACATATAAATATATATATATATATATATATATATATATACCCCGTTATAAACCATAAAAGTAAGTATAATATACACTGAATCTCATTGGCTATATACCAGGACTTGCTCAATTCCACTAGCTACACCATGCTATGTACCAGGACTTACTCAATTCCACTGGCTACACCATGCTATGTACCAGGACCTACTTAATTCCACTGGCTACACCATGCTATGTACCAGGACTTACTCATTTCCACTGGCTACACTATGCTATACCATGATTTACTCATTTCCACTGGCTACACCATGATACATGTATGTACCGGGACTTATACTACAATCAACATTTACCAGCATCTAATCTTACGGCCAACACAGGAGTACAAAAATTGTTGGATCCAAATATAGAGTTTTTGTTTAATCCTTGCTGAAAAATATTTTGGGGGTCTTTTAATTCGATTAGTTCTTGTACGTAATCACGAGAGCTGAGATTTTTTCCAAAATTGAAAGTCCAGAAAGGTGAAGAACTCCACTTTGGAACAATAAGAGTGCCCCTGGCCTTACAGCTCACAAGGTATTTGATCGTCTTAATAATCAGAATAACAGGTGGCACAAGCCAGTTATTTTTATCACACCAATTCTGACAAAAACAATCCACATTTTCTGAACCTGGATTCTAAAACAAGGCGTTAAATCTCCCAACTTTTTATTATAGGAATTTGCAAAGCGATCTATTGTATGCGGACCCCAAAATGCATCCATGAATCGGAAAAATTCCTTAGTCAAATCCCAATCTTCAAAGTCTATGATATTACTTATATAATCAGCTTTGATATTTTCTTGTCTTGGAATCCATTAAATATCAATATTTATACCTTTCTGAATACAAACAGAAAAAATATTCATGGCTAACTCTTGTAATTCCAGTTTCATACTCTCATATTGCACAATTTTTACACAAGCTTGATTATCTGTGAACCACTTAATAGTCTTTGTTGCAAATCTGTCTTCAAAACATTTGAAAGTTTGTTCAATAGCTCTTAATTCACGCCACGTAGAACTTTTCTTAGCTTCATGCTCTTTCCACATTAAATGAAAAAACTGTTGATTTACATCAATAGTATAAGACCCAGCTGCAACATTGCTTGCATCAGAATAAACAATATCTTTCTCAAAAACACTACATAATTTCTTTTTGTTAGATACAAAAATATTCATTAGCCAAAAATTCAACTCTTTCAAAATATGTTCCACTTTCTCTGAATTGAGAACACTATCCCAAGACGACCTTGACACTATTTTCATATAACAATAGCGTGTCATAATTCTACAAACATTCCCGAAGACGGGAGAGAGCGAAATAATTCTACCTGTTGACTTCGCAATTTTTTCCAATTTAAGGACCTTCTCTTTTAGCCCTTCATTAAACTCGAACTGTATCTTGTTACCCTCTAATTTCAGCTTATTTCCGATATTTTCTTTCACCTTTTTCTGCAAATACTCAGAATTCTGGGACTGCTCCGTTTGAAGCTATTCTGACAACTCTTCAAACTGGTTTTTTATAACCGTTGTAAATAGATAAACATCGTCAGTTAAGTCCGGTGAAGATTCATTCTGTTCATTTTCTTTCTCAATGACTATATCCTCAGAATTATCTGGTCGAGATATATTACAATGTACGTGTAAATGCGGCAAAGAAAAGCCTTCGAATAGGTGAAAATCGTGCTTAACTTGAATACCTGTTCTACAGGTTATACGCTATAAATAGTAGCCAATGGCTACAGGTTTAATTATATAAAAGAAAAACATATAACACGTGTTCTTGTACCTATGATAAATTAATTTACTTTAGGGGGCTGTTGATGGTGTTTAAAAGAATACAGAGGCAAGTAAAGTGACGATATCTGTAGTAAAGTGTCCGATGATTTTTTTGGAATGAAATATTGTAAAGAATGTCTTCAGAAATAAGATTAATCAGTCCAAAACTAGCGCAAGCTTTTGTGCGCCATAAATTGCAACTTTTTAACACGTACGGAACTGTAGCTCCCATGTAGTCCATCCGAGTTTTTTCACACCGGGAGCTACAGATTTCAGCTTGCCTATGACAAGTTCAGTCGCCCTATGTCTCCCATTGGACGCAGTGGATTTAGTCAAGTAAGACCATGACAGGCTTTAGATCATCCGTCTGAAATATTATCCTTTCAGGTGGTTGTTACAATGTCTGTAACCAATACGCATTTGCTATTTAATAAACGTTGTCGTGTTGAATGATTAAAATTAAATCATTCACGACAGCAAAGAAAAAAATAAAAAAGATTTATATGATGTACATTGTACAATAATTATAATTGTAACGTTATTCAACAGAGATTTTATCATCATTTATTAATGATTAAAGAAAAGTTAAACTTGCAGTGCAGTGACATGTTGTTTTAAGGTGGATCTCTACACCAAATAAGTGTAGGAGATTTTTGTTGCATGCATTTGTTGCTAATACTAGGTACAGTATTCAACAATAATAGACCTTAAAGTACAATACTCTATTTTCTAGAGAATTTTTAAAATATCAGTCTGGTTCCAGATAACCCCATATTTATCAAATTTTTAAACATTTCTGTTTTAAAATTCTTATGAAAGTGAAATGTCATTAAGTTTAGAGATAAAAGACAAAATAATCATGAATGAAGTTTGTTTGATTTTTATTGGAATCCACATAAATATAAAACTAAAATATAAAAAAATTCTTTTAAAGGACATATCGCATGTTTTTCAATTTTCGGAATTTTTTAAATAAAATCATTCTATACTCATTAAAAATCAAGTTTATTAACGTTTTCATAAAATATTCTTCCTAATAGGTGAGTTTGAAAGCGATGAAATTCAAATGTCGCGATATGCATATTTTCTCTCTCGATCTACCCGCCATGATGTGTGACGTCATATGCGACCTCGAGCGAGAAGGTGCTGTTAGCCATCTTTGTAATTGGATTAGATTTAAACGACAATTAAACTAATTATCACCTATTAAATTGCCGATAACGGGACATGATGGTGTTCTGTGCCTCCTGCGGGTGATTTAGCCACCGAAAATGGGGATTTGGACTGTTGTTTTTTTAAGTTTCCCTTACGAAAGTATGCGGAAATCGGGGTCTATCTGTCGACGAGAGGATTTATAAATAAACATTCAATTCATATATTATTAATTATATGGTACATTTTTGTAATTATAGTTCCATAAATAAATCGTATTCATTTCTCAAAAAGAAAAAAATAGAGGTTTATGCACAGGGGCATGTGTACAAAACGCAAGTTCATCGGAGAAAAATAAGAGAGGGGACACCATTTTGGATACCGCCTCGCTTCATTAGCTGTTTTCTTTTTCTTATTGTTAAACTATACGTTCCATGTATGCATCGGTTTTGTATACATGATTTCTTCATTCATAAATGTAGCTCACCTCTGCAGAAATCAAAATGTTAGTGCAGTAGGTGAGATTTCTGTGAGTTTTATGTTTTGTGGGAGAAGTCATGGATCGAGTTGTCGATATTGATTGTTTACGCGAGAAATAGACAAATTTTGTTGATATACATTATTTTATAAGTAAATGGATAAAAAAAATACGGAGATGGGATCTTACAGAAATAAACAATTATTAAGGAAAACGTTCTTGCCTGCTTTTATAATCCAGTGTAATATAGAGTAAACAACCTTAGAAAGTTGTGATCAGTTACTGCCGAAGAAACAAACTTCTTGTGCACCACAGTTTTACAATAATGAACATTCTGAGTCGTTAGGAACGCCAAAAACCAAGACTGTTGTAGATTTTAATATATAAACACCTTTAACAGATTTATTTGAGCTACAATCCTTACTAAGTTGTGTTTACAATGTTTACACGTCGATCAATTTGATCGTCATTGCCGACTTCATCGTCGCTTTTTCGGCAATATCATCGTTTTTTATCCGTACTAGTGGCTAAAACATGTACGACTGAATATTAAGATTCTTTTAATTTAGTCAGCATGTAAAAAACAACTTACATGGTGAATGCATATCAAAATTTAAAGAAGATAATGCTAATCCTACAATTTGTTTACAATCAGCTGTTCGAAGAAGGTCGCATGTGACGTCACTGTACCACGTGACACGCTATCTAATTAACGAGTTTTTAAACGATCGGGGCTATAATTTAAATTGATATTATGGCTAATTACCGCTGTTAACAAACTGTAAAGAGTAATTATTAGATACACAAGGAAGCCCAAAAATGTTAAATGTCGTATACTTTAGAAACATGCGATATGTCCTTTAAGGCAAACTGCTGGACAAAATCCCACAAAAATCTGAAAATATAAACAATATTCGTTGATTATTAGGATGAAAAAAGAAATTGAATGAAATTGAAAAATTAAAGAAAATACTGAATTATTGCAAAAATCTTGGTATGAAAGATCCTGTTTAAGAGTTGTCTTTCTTTATTTTACATGGTCTCAAATATCTTGGGACCAATTTTTTAATTAATAAAAATCACGAAGAAAAATTAAAAAAGGAACAAGTCTATGCTAAATATGTAGATATAAGATTAGTAGTGCTTATGATAATATTTGACGATGAATAATTAATAATATATTTTTGATGAACGCATTATATATATAGATATTTAACCAATTAAAACAAAATATTAGTAGTTAAATTGCCTTTTACTTGTTTATATACAATAGCTATTATAAACAACAACCATACGCATATCAATACATACATCAGATGTCCATAGTGATAAACATGTATGTGTGGAAATGAAAATCACGCTCCTTTTCAGAATTCTGTCGTTCCTTCATTTGGCTTGCGAATACGGGCTTCCACTGCTATTGCTACATGTACCTAGCTATATCTATTTAAATTAAAATACATTAGTTAGTGTCAAAGTTTAAATGCAAGTCGTTTACTGCAAATGTTTTACATTTGGGAAATTTGGATGAATTCAAGAGATCGTACAACGGTACTTTGTTTTATATTCATCATACATATATAGTTTAAGTGAAAATATTATATCTGCTTACCTATATCGATAATCCGTCACAAGTGTATGATCGTCTGTTGCAGATGACATGACAAAAATGTATTGCCAATAGCGGGGGAACAGTATATTATTTAAATTCCACGTTTTCCGTACAAAACAGCTGATAATCAATGTTAGTTGAAAGCTTTAAACAGGACGAAAATTGACATATTTTCTAAGCGTTTTGGTGATTTCATTCCTATCTGAAGAGTTCAATTTAACGGTGCATAGCTATTTTGTACCACGACATAATGTTATCAATCCGGAACAAAATGGCGTTTCGAACGGATGTCAGACATGTTGTGACGATGTAGCCTTCCACCTTAAGGAGGCTGGATGAAAAATAATTAAACCATCAGATCTACCTTTAAATTTTAGACATTTTTTTTAATCACAACATTTAATTTAGTAAAGGAAAAGTGCTATATATTTAAGCTTTAAAATTTAAATATTTTCTCACATATTAATACAAAGCTCTTCTTTTAATTAAAATGAGAAAATATCATGAAATGGCGTTAAATTAACATTATTTTATTAATAGGACTAGCCAATTACTGAATTCGTAACCGGATACCTTCATTCCGACAAAGTAACCGGTTAACCTGTTAAAAGTTGCAATCCCTATATTAGAGGTCATATCTTGCGACTGATATGAATTGCTAGTTAAGTTATTTTTTCCGTTACAAAACGAATATACATGTAAATGTGACATCCTGCAACTGAAAGGAAATAATGTAATAAAATTTGGTTATTTCAGAAGATGTATTAAACGAATTATGACTTACTACTAAAATGTTCAAATATTTGGTGTTAAGAAGGGAGTGTGCGTTTGGTCGGTGGATCTTCCCCTCTGGAGGGTCGAGTGGAGATATATAGCAATGGCTCCTGGGGCACCGTCTGTGACGATTCCTGGGAAAATATTGATGCCGCGGTCGTATGTTCCATGCTGGGATTCATAAGGTCAGTTGCTTTTAATTCCAATTCATTTTATTATAAGCTTTAAATCACACATTTATTTTACAAGTCACTTAAAAATACAGCAACTGCTCATTTTCCACGCCTTAACCTAGATATGAGTTAATTGAAGGAAAATCGTTGTTCTTTCAAGCTCTGACAATAGAAAATAAAAAAGTTCGTGACATACGTTTTTAGCTCACCTGAGCTGAAAGCTCAAGTGAGCTTTTCTGATCACATTTTGTCTGTCGTCCGTCTGTCTGTCTGTCTGTCTGTCTGTCTGTCTGTAAACTTTTCACATTTTGAACATCTTCTCCAGAACCACTGGGCCAATTTCAACCAAACTTGGCACAAAGCATCCATAGGCAAAGGGGATTCAAAGTTGTGAAAATTAGGGACCACGCCCTTTTGCAAGGGGAGATAATTAGAAATTATTGAAATTTTTTGTGAAATTTTCAAAAATCTTCTTCTCAGGAACCAATCAGCCAGAAAAGCTGAAACTTATGTCGAAGCATCCTCAGG
>WFKH01011925.1:84460209-84480750 GCA_016163765.1 Magallana hongkongensis
GTTGAATTTTTACATAGGAATATATAGAGTAAATCTTTAAAAATCTTTAAAAAGGCTGAAACCTGTGTGGAAGCATCTTTAGGTAGGGTTAATCAAATGTGTTCAAATCATGACCCCCGGGGGTAGGGTGGGGTCACAACTGGGGGGGGCAAATTTTTAAATATATAGGAATATATAGAGAAAAATCCTTAAAAATCTTATTAAAAACCATTTGCTTAGAAAAGCTGTAACTCTAGTTTAATCAACTTCAGATAGTGTAGATTCAAATTCGTTAAAGTCAAAATCTTGAGGAGTCGGGTGGGGCCACATTGGGGATCCAATTGTACAAAGGAAAACATTTTAATTATTCACAAAAACTGAAATGTTATCACATATGGTTTTAGTAAACTTTTATGCAAGCATTTTGACATATTGCTGATTCTTTAAAATAGTTTAGACTCTGGCACCTGGACAGTTCTTGGGTCTCACACTGGTTTAGAGTTTGATGTAGGTTTGTATCCCATATAAAACAATTGTTGGGAATTATTTTGAGAATTGCAATGCTAAACATTTGATATGACTATGAAATCATCCTGTTAGAAAAGGGACTTTATTATAAACATAAGAATATCCAGGGAGAAAATGGATTTTTATTTATACAGGATCGACATGTATTATATCACATTGTCCAGATATTTTGTATTATGACTCAATTAAGCTGATTTTATCATACCTATTGTTGCTCAGGTGAGCAATGTGGCCCATGGGCCTCTTGTTTTGTTGTTGCCTTTCTACACTTGCAAACAGTTTCGCCTGTCTTAAATTTGCCAAGACAATGGAATATTTGATAGATACTCTTTTTAATTAACAAAGTAATTTAAGAATTGTTTTGAATTTGCCTAGTTTAAAATTCACCCAGTGACAAGGAGGGGGAAAGGGGCGAAAATAAAATGGGGAAGAATATTTTCCTGTATACAGGATATCAATCATCAATTATTTTGTTAGTTTTATAATATTAACTTTGTATATAGTCAATTTTGATTTTAATCTGTAGGTGTTCAACTGCATTCCCTCTGACTTGGTGTTGAGTTTTGCTGAGCTGAATCATCACTCATCAGAGAAAACAATGGCTGAAACGGAGCCCGAACAGGCTCGCAAAGAATTGAAGAAAGTCCAGGGTCAAATAGTGCTTCTGCCATTGCACTTCATGGAAAGTGAGAGCAGTATTATTCCAGCAATGGGAATGGAAATGTTCCTGCCTGTGGATGTTTGGATATAAGACTGACTTTGTAAGGGAAGAATCAAGATTGCAGCTGGGCTGTGCTCTGAGAGAGAGAGAGCGAGAGTGAGCGAGAGAGAGTTCTGAAAAAATGAAATGCATATAATAGTCCTATGTTTAGTCAACAGATATAGGAATTGTTATGGCTTGGCAACTAAATTTCATAATTGTCTAGTCAATATTTTTAATGCTTTATTCATACTTTTATTTACTGTATGTTTATGATTCTTCCTTTTTTGTTAGAGGGACTGATTTTGGAAGAAGAAAAAAACTTGGGAGTTCTGCCTAATGATAACTTGATTCTGACTGTTGTTTTGTGTCATTCAGGTTTTATAAATGACTCGCTGATTTATTTTTTCCATATTTTACTTGTTATTTTAATTTTTTTTTAATGAATGCTGTTAATCTGTTTGCATGGGTTTCAAACCCTCTGACCAGAAAAATATTTAGGCTTTTATTTTTGTTATCTGTTGATCTATGCACTATTCCTTGTAATCCAGAACACTAACCTCAGGTATACTCTAGTTCAGAGAGCGAGAGAAAGAGAGAGAGAGAGAGAAAAAAAGAAAGGAAGACAGAGAAAGAGAGTCCAATTTGTTTAGGAATACTTGGTACACATTAGGAATGTGTTCAAATTGATTCTATCTAGTGTTCTATCTTTAAGATTGATATACACACTACATGCAAATATGAATTTTGACCAAAATATTCCACTAGTGGTTTGCATAAAAGGAAGGGGTGTAAAAAAATTTCAAGAACAGAGGGAGCATTTTTCTATGCTTATGGGCTTTGTTTAATTTAGTACATGGGGAATGGTGCTCAAAATATGCATACTCAGAGATTTCTTGTATATTTTTATCTAATCTGTAGAGACATGTAGAACATTCCAGTTATCATATGATTGTGAACATGTACAGTGTATAGGGTTCCTCCACATTTTGGTTTGTTTTTTTTTTTAACTGTAGAATGAAGTGGGTGATATTATATTATTATTATGCTCTGCCAATGCTCAGCGTGCTCTCTCCATTACCGCTAGGTCATTTAAATTAATGTGTGTTGTGTTCTTTTTAATAACCAGACAAAATGTGGCATTGGATCCCTTCATTTTTTTTTTCTTTTTTAAGCATATTTAATGACTTTGAAAAAGGGCATACATGTATTTATCTTTTCTCTTGAAAACCTTAAACCGTTATGAAACTGAGTATACATTTACATTGTTTGTGAAATGACACACATACTGTTGATGCTGCTATCAAGAAATATAAAGTATTAGGAGTACATTGTGAAAAGTAGAAAATTCTATAATGTATCATGTTTACTGTACATTACGTTCAATTATAATTATGTATACATTGTATTTACATCTATTATACATAATTGTAAATTAATATTTTTTTCTAATATAGACACATTATCAGACATTGCATACATTTACATGTATTTTTATACATGTTATAAATTAAAATTGATCATGTATCTGACACATACACTTTTACTTATTAAAATCATTTATGGCGTCAATGCTTGTATAAACTTTTGATTTTGATAACTTTTCCTCTGTAGATGTTTAGAGATGGGTAATACATGTATTGTGATTGTCAGCTGGGAATAGTTTTTTTTTATGAAGAGCTTTATGAAAAGCTTTTTTTTTAATAACAGACTGGTGATTTAATCTATGCAGGGTAAACACATGTTCATTACTTCAGTAGCAAATTCCAATGCGGTACCAAAGAATGTATTACATGTACATATATTGTGTTTGTTCGTTCATAAGAAATCATTCATGATCAAAAGGATTATACTTTTAAAATGTACATGAACTCTGGTTTTTTGGTTGGTTTCATTTTCTCCTGTGCATGACCAAAATCTCATCATTTAAAGACCTTTATAAAACATTTTAATTTATATATAAAAGGTTTTTTTTCAAACTCTTGTTAAATCAAAAATCAGGGACATACATACTAGAATATAGCAGTAGCTGTCCCCTGATTAAATGCAAACCTGCAAGTAATATAATTATGTCAGCTTATGGCCTACATTCTCTTTGGGTAATAATGACTTCACAAGATTTGTCTTGAAGCTGATATATGTCAAGAAGCCATCATCACCAGTGCAAACATAAAAAGAATTTGTTTTGTTGAGTAGATAAGATATGAATAGTCTATGACAGTGTATATGATAAACGTTTATGACAGCGATTTGCTCAAGTTATGCAGTATTGTGCCATGTTTGGAGGTACTGGTAGTTAGAAAATGAGATAATGTTTAAAACATTGGGTGGCATATTATGATATGTTTTATATCATAATATGAATTAATTGTTTTTCCTGATTTATGCTGAATTTTCTTATATTATTTTCTAGTTTTTAGTAGCATACACTTTTTTAACAGTAGTTTTTAATTCAAATTCTTTGTTAGTGTAACTGTGTACAGGTAACTATTTTTTAAAACAATCATCCTGTTTCAATACATGCATTGAAATTTTTACTCGTGTATTCCACATTGTCTAAATCAAGTACTGTATCTCAATTATGCGAGTTATTTTTATTGAAAGGGGAAAAGGCTTAAAAGTATACTGCTAGTATATGAAATGGAAATTATATTACATGTAATATTATAAATCTTGGGAATATTTTGGGTGTAAACATAGGCAGGAGGGTCTCTGTACTTCTGGCCTTTCTGTTGATCTCACTTTACAGACATATCACTGTTATGTAACTTGTGTTTGTACATATGGTACATACATGTACATTTCCTCTTTTAACTAAAACAATGCTTATTTTCCATCATGTAAAATTTAAAATCTGTTTTCATAGCATGTTTAATTCTTTAGAATCGCTTTCGATTTGTTAAAATATTTTTCTGAAGTTATATTTGTTTGGTCACAAATTTCCTCATAATAATCATTTCAAGTACATGTATGCTAATGTTTATTAATTTCTCAGAAGTTTTGCCAGTTTTCATATATATTATGTCTATATTTATTGACTGGGTCTTCTTTGAAAAAATAAAATCTAAATAACATAAATGAAGATTTGTTTTACTTTCATTTCTTTCAGTCATTACATCTCTTTGATAGCAAAGTGTTCAATTCAATTAAAGGATGTACAAGTCATAAACTGTTGATAAAAGATGGTTTAATGAAGTGTTGGTCTGTACAATGCACAGCCGATACTGACTTCAGTTTTCACCGATTCTACTCTTTAAACTGGCTATTTAAGGCTGACATGCCATTTTTTTTAGTTTTGTTAGGACATCAGTTTGCAGATTCATTCTAGTGCCATCTACAGCTGTACTTTGAAATTCAACATGGGAAATTTTGAGGGGTAAAAATTTGAAAAATTCATTCAACAGCATTTTTCTGTTAGGTAAAAATAGAACGAAAATTTATCATGCCAATAAAACTAAAAATAATAATCTTAACTGTTTGCTTCGTGATAATTTCCAGGTATCTCACAAATCATAAATGATGCAAAACCCTAATGGTTGTGACATTTACAGGAATGGAAAGAAAATGGGGCAAAAATTCTCTGTTCACAGTAAAACTAAGACTACTGGGTAAATATGGAATAACAAAAACTTCACATGCTTAGCACTGATTAAATTCTTGTCAATCACAATAATAACTATTATATAAAATAAAATATATTTATTGGAATAACAAACTTTCAATGAGTAATACATCTTGGGAACAAATACAGAGGCATTGTAGTGTCTATGAAACAAGCATATTAATGCATGTACATGCTAGGTGATCTGGTTTATTTATCCCACTAGTCAACTCAAACCTTTTTTGAAAGGGTGAGAAAGCAAGTCAGCGTGCACTTGGAGATGACATCTGAGCAAGTAATTAATGGAAACAATATTTCACAATGCGTACTCTGTAGGCTTTAATACATATTCATATTAAATGATAGCTCACTATTTAACTTGCAAGGAGAAAATTATCAAAACTGAAGTGGGGAACATAATTTGTTTACTTGCCTTTGCAATTTACATACATGTATCATCATGATATAACATTTTTAATGCAACAAAAATATTACAATGTCAGGTAAAAATATTAAACTGTGAGATTAGGAAGTAGTAATGAAGAAGATCAAATATGTTTTCAATAAAGTTTAAATTTTTTCATTACATACATGGTCCATACACTTATATTTAACAGTTTACAGGGCAAGTTTACATAAAAAACATTCTGAACAAATATTTCTATCAAATGGATGTTGCCATAGCATCAGAGTCACTTGTATCGAGGGTGATTTTGGTGTCAACTTCCTGTTGTAAATAGGCCGGCTCTGTTATTTGATCAGCATTGTTATTATCACTAGGAGTCGCTGTTACTGAATTCGCTAACTCCGCTATATCCCCCACCTCCATAATCTCCTGGGGGACAGAACTCTCTTCACCAACAATTGCCTCCATTTTCTCCACAAGCTGCTGGTCATCTGCAGAAAAAATTGTCTGAGCAGGGATTGGCTCACAGCTGTGCTGGATATCCAAAATCTCTGATGTGATAACTCCCTCTGATACAATAGGTTCTTCCGATGAAATGTTACTGGCGGCCATGTTTTCCCCGGTTTGTACTTGCATGAGAACATCCTCTATCGTTGTGGTCACAGTGTCCTGGCCATCGTTTGTGGGTTCTTTGTCTGCGTTAGCTTCCTGTGTATAACCCTCTGGAATCTCTTCAGCATTTTCTGTTGGCTCTACCTTTTCTATAGGTTTTGTTTCTGCTAATCCTTCTTGATTAGTTTCCTTTAGATCCCCGCCTGAGGAATCTATCTGGGATAGGCTCCGACTGTTGTCTGTTATCATGGTCGGAGCAGAGTCATTATTGGAAGTCTGTGTTTGGACTAGGGAAGTTTGAGAATCGCTTGCAATGGAACTCCCTTGATGATCATTCCCAACTTCTGCTAGCACAAGTTGGTTGTTGACAGTTTGTGGGGCCTCAGTCACCGACAAGCCAATCTCTGACTGCACAGTACTTGTTGTGGGAACATCTGCTGAAACCAAGTTCCCAGCATCTTCTGTACTGATTTCTACTTTGTACATCTCTCCATTGATTTCCACAAAGTCTCCAGTGGACAGACCCATCAGCTGGTCGGTGGTCAGCTGGTACCCAGAATCCTTCTCCACTTCCTTTTCCTCCACAAACTCCACTGGGTTCTCCATGGTAATGACCTCTGTCTCCATAATGTCCTGTTTCTGGGACTCAATGGTGAACTGAGTGATCCCTGGCTGCCCTGCCAGAGCCTGTAAACCTTCAATGGCCTCCGCTGCCTCATGCTCCTTTACCACCGTAGCTATCCTTGGTTTTACTGTGGTTTCTTTAATCAATCGAGTATTAGGCTTTGGATGGGATACAGCATAAGCTAGGTCCTCAATACTGATAATATTCTGTGTGTTACTGGCATCATCTGTCACAATCTGGAGCTGAGGAGCTTCTTCTGAGGATGTTGTGACAACATCTCCAACCGTGAGTATGTTATTTATTGAATCCTCATTAGAGGGAATGCTGTCTGTCACAAAACAACTGGTAGACCCGTCATCACGAATCACAATTTCAATTCCATGCTTCTTTTTCATATGCTGGAAAAGGTTTCGTCTCCGAGGGTTCATGTAGCGGCAGAGAACACAGGAGTAAACATGGGAGGGTGGAACTTGGTCTTGGAGATTGTGTTTACGCATGTGGACTAGAAGATTCTTTTTACTGGAAGTACGGAAATCGCACACTACACATAAAAACTCCTCCGAGTCTTGGGGTAGGACCTCCTTGTGCTGTCCATGTAAATGTTTGTACAGATTTATTAACTTAGAGAACTTCATCGAGCAGTGGTTACAGGCAAAGATCTTCTCCTGACTGCTGTAATCGGATTTATCGTGCTGTTTGTCAGCTGTGGAACTGTCTTTAGAGTCTGAGTCCTCCACATCCAGCCCTCGCTTACTTCTCTTCTCCACATAAACCTGGTGCTGGGTCTTCATGTGCCGTAACACATGTTCTTTCTGTGACCCCCGGTAATCACATAGCCCGCACTGGTAGGGCCGCTCATGGGAATGGATCAGAACGTGCCTCTTGAGTCGACTCTCGCAGTCTGTAACAAAGCTACACTGCTCGCAGAACAGCTTAAGCTCCGGCCCGTTCTTGTGGAACTTCATGTGTTGACGCATGTCCTTCTTGCTGTATGTCATTAGCCCACACTCTTCACAGCTGTAGCTCTTCGCTTCCTTTGTGTCGTCGTCTTCCTGGGGGATGTGTCGCCTCTTGATGTGAACCTTCAGGTCCGGGTTCTCATTGGCACACACATAGTCACACAGGGGACATTTCACAGACTTCTCCTGTGAAACATAAAGTATGAATTTTCAGTTCTCTTTTCATTTTATGAGGGTAAAAATACAAAGCAAATTTTTCTTTTAAAAAAGTGTCTAAAATCTGTATACTGAAGTTTTCATAAAATGTTTTTCTTGACAGTCACAGCTGTTTTGTAAACTTAAATATTAAATATATTAATGTGAATTCCCTCTTAAGTGGAGTAAATAGCCACCACTTCTACTTTGAAAATATATCATGACATGGAAGTAAACGTATTGTATATGACCTGACCTCATGTTTGTACTTGATGTGCCGCTCCAGGTGTATTTTCTGTCGGAATGTTTGGCCACACTGGTCGCAATGGTGCTCTCGCACGTCCAGGTGAATGTTCTGGTGCCTCTTCAGGTTGCTGCTGGTGGCAGCAACATAGTTGCAATATTCACACTTGTGAGTCTTCTGACCTATAACAGTTCAAATCTTCATTACAATTTCTGTAAATAACGGAGAGGAAACCTCAGATTTTATCTTTTGGGGACTAATGACAAAAATACAGTAGATTCCAAATTTTACATGATGCTTAATTCCATGTTTCCCCTGTCTTGCATCAAATTGAACAATATAAAATCACAAATGCTGGATTTTATCTCAGTTTCAAGATTGGTAGTTCACATCTGTCAGGAAAATAAAAGTGAGATTTTAAAATCTGTGAAGTGTGCTTCTTGCAATTTTACGCAGTTATTAATTGAAAGGAATCTACAGTACTGTAAAAGTGGTTATTTTCGCTGGTGGTTACTGTAAGTACCCGTTTTCTGTAGTCAAACAATATGTGTGGATATTAAATAGGCGGATGCTTGATTACCACACTAAGTTTTAATTTTTTACCATATGCGTGGGAGTATTTTATACAGTTTTATGCGTACCGTGTAACTAGACAACATTGAGATGGTGACCATCTCAAAGGGCCCCAGTTATATAATGGACAATAGGCTGAAAAGAATTTCAGAGAATTTTGCTTTGACCTTGACCAATAACTTAGAAATTTTCCACCTGGCATAGAACTTCTAATTTAATCTCATTACCCCTTGCATACTGGCATTTTGTTCAATCTGAGCAAGATTAAGCAAATGGGAAATAATCTAAGGTCTAAAACTGATTATAAAGAGATCAACTGTGACCTTTACATTGACTTGGTTCAAGGTCACTTTATGCCATTAACCAAAAAGCTCTGTATAAGTAAAGTATTAGCCAAATAGGGCTAAGTGGAGAGTATAAATATGCTCTTAAAAAAGGGATTTTTGTGGGATCTGGTATGACCTTTACACTTGACCTACAAACATCATTGAAGGTCACTGCATACCCTTTGATCAAAGGCACCATGTGGGTGAAGTGTGAGCCAGATTGGAGCAAAGGGAGAGAAGATATGCTCCGAACAAGGATTTTTCATATAATTCTGCTATGACCTTCACATTTGACCTTGAAAATGGTTTAAGGTCACTACACACCCTTTACTCAAAAGCTCTGTTTATGTGAAGTATGAGCCAAATAGAGTTAAGTGGAAAGTATATATGCTCTGAAAAAAGGATTTTTGCGTGATCTGATATGACCTTGACCTACAAATTGGACCAAGGGGAGAGAAGATATGCCCCAAACAAAAATTTTATATATAATTCTGCTATGACCTTAACCTTAGACCTAGAAACATGGTTCAAGGTCACTGCAGACCCTTTACCCAAAGGCACTCTGTGGATGAAGTATGAGCCAGATTGGGCCAAGGGGAGAGAAGATATGCTCCAGACAAGCGATCTCAGACGGACAGATGGACGGAAGGATGGACGGACAGACTGATCACCATAGCAGAGCGGGGCCCTGACTAGTGTAAATTTCCCCCATGCATAAATAACCACTTTAACAGTACACTGATTCAATCACTTGCCAGCCCTCTCCCAGACCTACCCATGTGCTTTTTGCGGTGTTTGTACCAGTTACTCTTCCTGCTTGTCTTGTAGTTACATACTCCACAAACATATTCTCCATCCTCATTAATCTCAAAAACTACATCATCTATTTTCTGCAAAAAAATATAAGTGACACAATATACATCAGCAATTACCAGTGATTAAGACTTAAAGACAAACAATTCATACTTAACTTGGCAGGTAATTTTTTTCATAAAAAAAATTGAAGTCAATTTGACAAAACATATCACTGCTTATAAAGAAGAATAATGTTCTTTGCTTGAATTTTACTTGAAAAGACCTAAACAGGGAAAATAATAAACTTGAAAATGAATGGCTTTATCTTAAATCCATGTGAGATTCATGTGTAGCTTTGTTGGTGTGCTATCTTTGGGCACCTTTTTCTTGAAATTTATTTTTGTGAAGTCTATGTGTGCACCTTTTCACATGAATTTGGCTTGAAAAATTCATTTGAGGCACAGCTGTAGAAATACCTTGGGCTTGAAGGGAAACTTCTGTTTAATCTCCTGTCCCTCCGGTAGAGACACCAAGATCACCTCCTGGTTGTCGTTGCCCATCCCCTGTGATTTGTACACAGCATTCCAATTGTCCTGAGATTTCTGGACCGCCTCCAGAACAATTCCCTCTGGCCCCTCAGTGATGACATCACTGTCAGGGGACATGAGGGTGGGCTTGACCTTGTTTAGTAACTCTGGATTTGCGTTTATAATCTTTAGGCCTGTGGGTCCCGAGGGAAGCGTAATTCTCCTGATGTGTGCTTGTTTGGAGATGGTAGGTTTAGAAACGGTCCTGAAAGTGAATGCTGCCTTGTCAGTGGAAGTGACGGTCAAAGACCTCCCATCAGGCATTGTAATGATGGTGGGGTTCTTCTGGTTGTCTCCAGAGGATTTCTGACTCTGTGCAGGGTTTTCAGCAGAATTTATCTCATTTTCATCCACCGAAGCTTCTCCTTGGTTGTCACTATCACTGAAATCATCAGCTTGAACAGACATGTCTGTCGTCTGCACAGGGACCTTTCTCTCCTTTTGACTGATGACCTGAATGGCCACTGTTTCCTGTAGCTCTGTACCACCTGCAGTCTTCTTAACATTGTCTTCCACTCCGGTCTTCTTACTTTTTTCTTCCTCTTCTGCAAGGAAGTTCTCATCTTCCTCCATCTCGTCCAATTCCTGTTTACAGATTCGACCCGGTCGTTCTCTGAGTTGCACACACTTGTTCACACTATCTACCTCTAATGTCTCCCCTGTCTCCCCAGCTATTTCATTTACTTCCTCAGTAACTCCCTGTATTTCAATACAAGTCTCTGTAGAACACTCCATTACAACATCAGCTGAATCATTATTAGCTTTGGTCTCCTTTTGGTTTGACATCTCATTTTCCATTTTCTCTTCATCTACTGCATCCACACTGGATTCATTATTGATATATACCACAGACATTTTTGTTATCTCTAAATCAATTGAGTTATCTTTCTCCTTTGACATTTGGGTAAGCAATTCCTTAATTTCCATATCTGTATCTCTTTCATCTACTAAGAAATAATTGAGTTTTTTTAATAAAAATGTCTTTAAAAATCAAATAACAGTGTTCCTTTTCAATCACATGTAAAAATATTAACTACCAGTACATTCGATTCAAAGAAAACATGCACCTTTGCTTTTGTAAAGAGATATATTGCTTATCAAGGGAATTTTTCCCCCCTTTAAATAGCTTAAATTACTGAATATATATGTACAAGGATATGTGTGCCCTATTCACCCTCATTGTCAGAATCGCAAGCTAATATCTAAGTCATGTAAACCAAGATTTACTCCCATGCCAAAATATTAACAGAACTTTGTTGTTGCCATTATTTCTTGTGATGAGCAATCCTTTAAAGTCCTTTTATTTTCAACTGGAGGAAAAAGATCATGAAATATATATATAATCACGGTATATATACAGTATCTTTAAACTCAAGGCGAAACCAAATCAGACCTATACTAGTATCTTCTTCAAGGTGGTATGGGACACTTCCATGTTGTGACGTATTGTTTATCGAAATAAACAATAAAACCAAGTGTAATTATATAAGTAGTTCCTTTCCGAATATTGTCACCCAACAGCGTAGCGCAGTGGGTTAGAGGGTTTACTACAAATCTGTACATGAGTTCGAATCCCGCTGGGGGTTTTACAATTTTTACCCCTTCATATATTTTTAAAAGCTATTTTTTGGTTTAATATTGTAAAATTTGAAAATTCTAAACCAGTGAAAGTATTTTAATGATAATATACTTCAATCCACATTAATATCGACAGATGTCCCATACCACCTTAACAAATGTTACTGGGTGAAAATAACACACTAATGCATACAAAAAACTTTCTTAATTTCAAACTTTATTTTGAACCAAACACATGACTTACTGCTGGTTTCCTCCAGAGCTTTAGAGTGCATTGTAGATTTTGGAGCTTCATTGACGGACTTTTCCGCTGAGGGTGGAGCGTCAGGGTGTAAGGTTCCTTGGGCAGTGGGCAGGGCTCTAGAGACCCCGCCCTCCTCAATACCTTCTGTTCCTTTACTGGTGGACTTCTGAGACACAGCACTAGTTTTACCCTTTGGTGTAAAGGTCAATGCAGGGCCATCTACCTCCCATTTTATGACCTCCACTCTGTCTTGGTTGTAACTTGGTTTTGCCTCACTGAGGGAAAAGTGTACAAGTAAAACTTGAAATTGAAGAGAATAATAAATAGTTAGAATACTTTTAAAAGACTTAAAAATTAAATTACACAAAATAGAATAGTAAAAAGTTTATTTAGAGAGTTAATGCATGAAATTTAAATATATCAGAATGTTATGAACATAAGCATGATTTAATCTGCTCTGGAAAGACTAAATATAGTAAATTACATACAATCTACATGTACATGTAGTGTCATGTATTTATAAAATCAATAAGATAAACTTACACTTCATTACTCTTCCCGAGTCCTTTTTTGGAAAGTTTTGATTTAGAACCTAATGTAAAAAAATAAGGTGGAAAACTCAGTTGTTACACATATGAGAAAAAAAAATAATATTTTTACTGGTCTCTTGGTCTTTCTACTAAAAATTTTAATGGTCAATTTTCACAACTGCACAGCCCAACAGAACCTATATGCCATCACCTCGTTTCTTCAATAATTTTCAGTTTTTTGTTTATTTTCAGTTTTTTGTTTATCCCAGAGTATAATATAATAACACTATTGCCATAAACAAGTGCCTGAGCTGTATGCATATATGGAAAAGAAAAAAATCTTCTCAACAATTGAAAATTATCATTACAAAATTTAGTCATCATATTAAAGTATCAAAAGTGAGCAATTCAACTTCTTACTTTTTGGGGTTCTTTTTGAGGGGTCGATGAAGTTTTTCAGGTATAGCGTGTTTGGAATGGACCCTCTTTTGCTCCGCCTTCTTCCTCCACTGTCTTCATCCATACTGTCTTCAACTTGCTCCACATGTTTTTCGTTTCTTTGTCTCTTTGGAGATATTTCCTCTACTACATACTCAAAGAAAGCAAGTTTCCTCCTCTTTTTAACATTTGTGTCATCTTTTACTTCCAGACTCTGTTTTCTTTTATGACGACCATCCTCCTTCTCTTCACTATGACTTTCATCTGACAAACTGGTAGGTTCCGATGACTTCTGTAACTTTTCCTTCCCCTTTTCACTTGTATCCTCTTCACTGGGCTCAGTGTCCTGTAATGCATCTGCTGCTTTCTTAGATTCTGAACCCGAACCAACCAATGGTTTCTTAGAGGGACTCCCCTTTTTCGGAGATCTTGGTTTAACCTCTGGTGTCTTCAATTCATTATTTTCCAATTCTTTAGAAGTCTCAGGTTCCTTTTCAGCCTTCCTCTTATTTCTTTGAGACAATCTAGCTGCAGCAGCTGTCTTCACTTCTGCTTTTGTCAGTTTTTGTGATGATTTAAATTCCTTTAATCGTAAAGATGCACATACTGCTGGGGATTTAGAAGATCTTGTTTCTCTCTTGCTATCCTGAACTTTAGACTGTTCCTTTGCTTTTGTTGAGTCAATTCTTGGTGACCCTCTAAGGATTGGCATTTTTGAACTTCATAGAAAAACTGTAAACAACCAAAAAGCAAATAAATGTTTAAAAAGTTGACATTATTTACTAACTACATGTAACTAACTACTCTAAACACACTTTATCTAGTTGTAATCATTTTAGTGTGTTTTGTGCCGCTTTTTTCCCCCTCCCAAATCAAGAACATGCAGAGGTTTTAGATAAGCCATTGTGAAACTTAAATAGTAGTACATGTAATTTGATATATGCCCACTACTCGGTACCTGTAATCATATAGTACACTATATTCAGATAACATACAATTATGGGTTTCCCCATAATAAATCATTTTAGGAAGCCTTTTTGCTAGAGTTTAAACAGAGAGTATATCTTAATTCATTTTGTTGTTCCAGAACACTTTTGTTTATTCCATTTGCTTTCATTTATAAAATAGGAGGATTAATTTGTCATCATGATATAAAGAGTACAAAGTTATTTTATGCTGGTATATTGAATTGAATTGTATATAAGTCCTTAATATTTAGAACATCATGTGCAATTAATTGTTGTCTTTGTTGTTATTCTAATCAACCGGTTAAGTTTCTTACAGCCCACATTCATATTAATAGAGTTTGTATTGGACTTGAGGCTCATGTTAATATATCAGTGAAGTCTTCCTTGCAAAATCCATTACATATAATACACAAATTGATATATATAAAAGCAGACATATATATTAGACTTAGTATATACATCCCTGATAAAAGCTAAAGGCACAAAATGTGATAATCTATGGTCATGAATCATGATAATTAGCGAAAGAGGAAGATTGTGCGAAATATTTTTCGTTATGTTATTTGAATATGTACTTGTACAGTATCAAAATGTAATATGTTAATGCAATGCTGAATAAGGTTTCTGCACTCAAGCCTAATCATCAAAGTTGTGTGTGTAATGGGAATGGAAAAATAATGACAGCTAGACCAGACTGGGATTTGAACCTGGCTCCCCTGAATCTCTAGTCAGGTGCTCTACTAACTGGTGCCAGCACTCCAAGCAGTCTGACAGTCACATTTCTACCCTATTAAATGATCGATCTTCTCCTTTGAAGATCAACATCCCAGGTTCTTTTTACTGGCAAGAGTTATCCTGTCAGTTCTAGAAGTTGTCCAAATCACAAAATGTAACAGGATGGGAGAAATAGTGACAAACCAGACTGGGATTTTAACCCAAGCCCCCTAGTAAATCTCGTCAGGTGTTCTACCAACTGAGTTATCTGGCGCTGGTGATTAATATAAACTGGTTCACGACGACTAATTTTCACGAGTAAGCCTTATAAAGACATACTCAACTTTGAGTTATTACACTTTGAGTTATTACAACCATACGACAAGGGCTGCATGGTTCGCGGCGAGAAATATTCGCGATGACGGTGCTCTCGCGAACCTCATGAAAATTTCTCGCTTGCAAATAAAAGTTGGTTTACAGTAGATTGTTATTAGTTCAAATTATATACTATGTTAAAAATTAAGCCATAGCAAGAGTGCACTAATTTACAACCAAAAACAAAATTAAAGAACTAGTGAACTTCCCAATATTCTTACTAGGGCATTCTAGTTATTTCAATTTCTACTTTGTCTTTCCATCACAAAATAAAGAAAAAGTAGCGTTGTGTATGCAGACTCTTGTCTTCTTTACGGAGCGAAGTTTTCTGACCCTGATGTAAAAAGAAAGAATACAATCATAAGGTCATCTGCTTTTATTTCTCGTCTTTTTAAAATACCGAGGTAACAATTTCTTAAATAGTGTCCTTGCTAAGACAATGAAGTTTTCTCATGAAACCCTACGATAGGAACGTTCCTGCCTACAGTAATAACGTTCATCGTTGTATTTTTGCTACAGAAATCTTTTGCGCGAGAAGGAAGAAATTTCCAAAATGGCCACCGATTGCACCTCCTTGGCTGAAGATTCTATGCAGACGCTTCTGACATATTTTATGTTTCTTGGTTTTCATAGCACGACATGAAATAAAATGAGTAAGACATACCTTTCCAGGAACCGATATTTAGAATAAAATGCTTTATATCTTCTTGGATGTCGTGTACATGAATATGGCTACAAAGATTAGGCGCTTATGAGCAAACAAATCGCTGCATTCCGATTGGACAAAATTTGAGGAATAGAGGAAAATAAATTGGAGTAAAATAAGTTCTCTAATAAAGAATCAATCTTTTTAAGTTTTAAGAAACCATATAATAATATAATAATGAAACGATGTGAGATTATAGCCTATTTTTTTTTAAACTGCGGTTACATGTCATATTCGCTACCCGAGTATTTCATACACCAACGTCTCCAGCCTGAAAACCAATCTAATTAAAATTAGACTTTTCATCTCGCTTTCTGTTATGTATGGTTACCGCTCGTGCGAGATGAAAGGTCTAATTTTAATTAGTTTGCCTGAAAACTGAATACATAATATCAGTTTCAGGCATTGCAGCTTGGAAAACTTATTTTAAAATATGTGTATAGGAAGTATATGTCTTTTCAAACTTTTATCATACATTATAGGTAGAGCTATATAATTAGTTATGATCGCAGCGTTTATTTGTAATTATATGCCTACATGTGTACGTTTTAAACACAAAACAATCAGTTTGTGATGTTTTTGTGATGAGTTATTCAGTGCTCCTTTTAAAAAAAATGAAATCGATAATAAAACATGGATTAAAATAAAAATATCCTGGATCTTGTGATCAGTATTGTTTTGATTTAATTATCAGTTTATCTCGAAAATTTTCACAACACAGTATATACATGTACGCATGTTATCATTTGTTCGATAAGATCTAAAATAAAATCTATAGTTTTCTAAATATGATTGTTTATATATATTCAATATGGGTGGGTTTATTTATATGTATTTAATCTGCAAGATCGCTTAGAAATTTAACGTACCAACCGTTGATTATTTATTACATAATTATGTATAAAGAAATCATTTTATGCTGAATGTTTTACTAGTATTGTCGGGCAGTGACTTTATATCATACTTAGATGTTCGTGGTATTTATTAATATACGTAAAAATTATAAAAACGGCAGACATAAAGAAGATTTAATTTAAACTAGTGTTATACATGAATCTTAACAATATTTCTTTTTGACATGATTAATTACAATCTAAATAAAATTAGAACTTCCATCCGCTCCCCGGTTTTCGATACGTCGCGTGGAACAAAATTAGATTGGATTAATTAGAATTACGTTTTCAGCTTAGACATTCCTCTTCCCCGTCAATTTTAACGGGTGACATAAAAAAATTTTAATAGACTTCTAGAGTTGAAAAACAAAGAGCTGTTTTTTTTATATACATGCATGGTTAATGTAAGTCTTTTTTCAAACAAAAAATTACAGACAAGCTTTATACATATACATCAATACTCCATAAAGTGTTAAATCATAATGAATTATTACATTGCTAAAAACAAATTTTTTTGACTTATGACTTAGTGAAATGAATTAGCATTTACTGAACTAAGTTCGTCTGTTTATTCCTATATGTTAATGTGTATTGATGGCTGGGCAATTTAACATTGTTTTTCTTTGCCATGGTGCACTGCCGACTGCAATTTGGATAATTGTCATTATTGACATTTTCGAACCGCAGCTAGAACACTGAAGTTGTAATTACATATATCGGCCATTTTCTGATTCTGTTAGAGACCAGTTTGACTCTATACCGCTTGTGTTGCGTTAAAAGGTAAACACACCTGAGCGTGTTTACCTGTGTCGTCCATGTCTGGCTCGGTCCGTATGTGACACAAGTACACCGTGCTAGTTAAAGTGATCGTCTCTCACAAAGCCGAAAAGTCGTCCCATTTTGTAAAAAAAACCTCGTGTTTCTGGGGTTTGAAATTTTGGACTCGTTTCAAATATTCTGTGATAAATCCTCAAGATGGATAACCAAGGTTTCTGGTTCATGTGCATTGTGAGCTTCATGGTGGCGTGTTTTTTAACAAAGGAAGTCTCCAGTGATCCGTGTAGGCCAGCTACAAATGCCATCTTGTGGTGTTCAGGAAAGGAAGTTGACCAAGCCTTTATAAACAATAAATTGAAGGGATTAATTACAGCCGATCTGAAGGAAATCCATATCAAAAATGGCAGTTTTAACGAGTTGCCGCCCAACGCTTTTAGTAACTGTTCCCAGCAATCTTCTTCCACGCTAACCAAGTTGACAACGCTGGTATTGTCTAGCAACAATATTACGAAAATCCATGGGAAAACATTCCATTGCATGCCAAACTTGGAAAAACTTTTCCTCGATCACAATAGTTGGCAGATTCATAAAGATAGCCATTCCGGATATTTCAACAACCTGCCCAACCTAGTGGAGCTAGATCTCACCGCTGCATTATTACCCAATGAGACTCTTCATGTAACCCATCTGAGATATGTATTTGAGAGTACCAACTTTTCCAAGCTCGAAACCTTACGACTAGGTTGTAATGGTATACAATTTTTGGATGAGGGACTAGGAAAATCACTCTGCAACATGGACAGATTGAGGCACATAAATTTACATGGAAACAGTCTCGGGAAGCTGCAATTAACAAACTGCTTCCAAAAATCCAAACTTTTGGAGAAAATAGACTTTTCGGACAACGTCTTTACCTATGTAGACAAAAGAACCATGGATGTTCTTGATACCATACACAGTGAAAACCCAGACGTAAACTTGACAGTCAACCTGCTGAACCAACAGTGGTCATGTGACTGCGGCATCAAACCGTTCAAAGATTGGATGACCACGACCAAAGTTCACCTCTTGGGAATGTACAAATATCGATGTCATGATGGAGCTAACTTCCAAAAATACATCATCAATCTGTCGGATAGCGAAATGTGCCAGAACCACGTGGACAGTTCCATACAGGCTGGGGTGGTGGTTGTCATCGTATTGCTGGTCATCATAGCCTTGGCCCTGGTGGGGGTGCTTATAGTCTACAGAACCCGTCTGACGTCACTTGCACGTGGCGTCAGGAAGTCCCTAGTGCGCAATAGTCACGCGCAATACTCTTCTGTAGACAACTCCCCACTTACTGCAGACGCGTAGGGTACAGAGAGTCGCGGTACAAATTGATTAAACTTTGTCAGAGTTCTTCTTACAGGCATTAGAATGTGTGATGTAAATGCATACAGTATATAGTATTCTAGTTATATGTCAATTTAATAGAACGCCAAGTGAAGTGATTGTTAGCTTAATAAATGCTCGTATTAAAAAGAGAGGCTTGCAACGATCGAATGAAGAATGCATTATGTGATCAGGTGTATACGCTGTATTGACGGTAGTTTATACATGACTCATGGCTAACGAACATTTAGAACTTTTTTATACAGTCCCATTTCAATGAAACGTGTAACTTTACAGATTTCTTTATTGATAATCGTAATCATGTTTAAAGATCTGATCCCAGTGGCTTCCTCAACCTTCCGCTGTGTTTACCAGTAGTTAGACCGTATAGAAGTCTAATATCTGAAGCTATATATCTAGAAATAAGAGAGAAAAAGAGAAGAAAGAAAAATAAAACCCACATTTTTAGTGTTCATTAAATCTTAGCTCTCTCAAGCTCATTTTAGACGTTAAATGTTCACTTCTTCTCCTCCCGCCTTTTCGTCACTGTGATTTTTTTTTTATTTAGGGAGGGGGCTGACGAACGATCTCTCGTCCTAGGGTATTAACCGGCAAAAGTTGTATGTTGTTTCCAAAGTTATGTCGAACATTCTTCCCCTGTTATTATATTTTATAATAAATTATCAGTCGTGTTCATATTTTTTCTATTATACATCTGTATATTTGTTAATATTTTGTACTGATATTTTTATAAGTAGGTATATATATATATTTATATTTAAATACACCCATTTTGTCACATTTTGTATTTTTAATATGTTACATTTTCTGCATTAAACTCGCTTTGTTTCTACAACATGTTCTTTCGTTTAATTCTAAATGTACGTGTAAAACGTCATGTAGTCATTCCATTTATGTAAAAAAAAATGGCAGCACCTCTGGAGATACGGGGTTTCGTACTCTTTCGTCAACCATCAGTCCTAAGATGCATGCAGTTCACTGTATGACCAAGTGCATGGTCAAATTGCTCGTTCCCTGAGCGGAAGGTAGCAAGTTCGATCTCCGGCGGCCATAGACCTGTAGGGTAAGAAACAGGTCACTTCGATATATAAGAGCTCGACATTAGAAGTGAATGTTGGGGATCAAACCTTATACCGGAATATTATAATAGACAAAAATTTTATACTACACAATAGGCGCTGGCATGTAAAGAACCTAGGCTCAGTGGCCAAGTGTGCCAATGACAGTTTTTAAACTTACTACCAATATTGTGTGACATCTCAAAAATCTCGACGGAACTTAAAACAACAATATATATTTGACGTCCCCAAATTGCTTAGAGATGTCTTGTATATATGTTTTTATGGTACATGCATTAAACACGGTGGTGACATCCCCTTTTTTCACTTTATTTGCATCGAATGCTTGAGAAATTCGGATGGAAAAAAGAAGTTGAGGGTAGGAGAGGGGTCGGTTTTTATCAAACTGTGTTTCATATATTAGCGGTATGTCAGAACATTTTTATTTATACACTGCAAACGTTATAGCCACGCACTGTATTTAAGTTGATACTGGTTTGAAGATAATAAAAAAAAGAAAGATTTAAAAACTTGTAAAATTAAAATTGAAATAGTACAATGATTTTTTTATTATTCTGCCCTGACCATAAGTTTTATTTATAAAGATATCGTAACCTTCCGATTTGGTCTCGTATTCTGATAAATACATGTATTTGATTAATACTAGGTAATCTAACAGTTTGTTGAGCTATGATCGAAGACAATTCAATTTAATATATTTATATACTAGCGGTC
>WFKH01011925.1:84489490-84501800 GCA_016163765.1 Magallana hongkongensis
GCACTTTTTTTTCAAACTTGTTTATTCCATTATATCCATCGTAGGCAAATTTGCAATAACTTTGTAAAATGCATGGATACCATCTAAAAATTTCATTTTATTTCATTTCATTTATAAAGTTTAAAAGAAACATCACACTTTCATGATGAAAAAAATACTTTGAGGCTGAGGATCGGAGAACCTTAATTATTATGATATTTGTTGGTGTATTGTAGTTATGTATATAATATATACTTGTATTGTGCACAGTATTATGAAATATCTATTTTTAGGAATGTCAATCAATTGCAGAATTGTTAATCGGTTAATCGCAATTCATTCATAGCGATTAACTGGTTACTCGTATCAAAATATGCAGAGTTTTTTTTTTGACATATTATTATTTTTTATAATTGCATCAAGAGAAAACTGAAGAGTTAAGGGGGATAACTGGGGGTAATACTGAAATTATATAGACGCATTGTATGGGTAACTAGAGGGAAATTGCAAATAGTTAAGGAGGCAGGTAAGTTGAAATATTGAAATGAAGGATAATAATTCAAAAAGAAATCTTAAACAACAAGCAAACAGTCATGAAGTATATCTCTGACTACATGTTGCAATTTCACAGTCAGTTCGACTTCTCAAAACAAAGTCTGCTCATGTCAAGTTATAGATCTCCATTTGAAATGATTATCCTGTTGGATAGTAGTAATATGTATGTACCCGCTTTGGACAATTGTATATTTTATGCATTGAATTGATGTCGCATTGAAGGAAAATAGTAAAATGAACACATTGAACGTAGGTTGCGAATGATAGTGTAACAGTACTCCACCGTTACAGTGATATTAATACCCTGTATTAATGATTTATGAAAAGCTGAACAGACAAGGCAGTGACATGTTGTTTTAACAATCATTATAATTAACACCTACTGACCAATTTTCCTCCAAGAGCTCAACCCTGGGGTCTTAATGGTCTCCAAATTATCTTGATTAGATAATAATCTCAAAAGACAAAAAATAAAATTTAATGTGAAATTGCGTTAAAATATACATTATTATCTTATACAACTAACCAATTACTGATTTTGTAAATGGTTACCATGTTCCGACTGTGTAATCGGTTAACCTGTTAGAGATTGCCATCCCTACCTATTTTGTATACTTACTATTATCATATCTACATGTAGTATACACATTTTTTATTTCATATTATTGGTACAATATTTAGTATGTTTTAGAATGTTTTCTTACATTTCCATTTGTTTTCTTTAATTTTAGTGCTATAAACTAAAAGTTCACTCTAAAGGATTTTCATGATTGATATTTTTTTAAAATTCAGTCAAAAGTGCATGACTCAGCATAAACATGTGTACAGTAGTATGGGTTTTTTTGTGTTTTTTTTGTTTTGTTTTTTTTGGCTATTTATGTTGATACTGTGAAATCATTAATGTTTATGGTGTTTTTGTTTCATGGGCACCCCTGACCAAAATTTACATTATCAGTGAATTATGAAACATGATCTTTATTTGTATGAGGGAATTCACAAAATAATGTCCCAGCAATCTTAAAAAAAAACACCCGGGCAATCTACTAATATTGGCCATCGTAAAATTAAATGATTTTACAGTATTTAGATAATTATTTCTGTAGTTGATTTGATATTTCTTTGATTGAAGGTTCCACAAAAAGTGGTGGTGGGACCCAAGGTCGAGAAGTCAAGATGAAGGCTACAAAGAAGAAATACATGAAAGGTAAAGGCGACCAGGGAGGGGACTCCGATGAAGAGGAAGTGTCCAAGTCCCGTGGGGTGGAGATACAGTTCATGTCCATGGAGGAAATGGCAGAGGAGCTGAAGAAACAGCCAGAACTCAGAGACTGCCCAGAGGACTTTATCATGGAAATTGCTACACAAATACACAGGTGGGGCACGATATATAGCCTTGAAATTTACTTAGATTTGAAATGTAACATTAGATTGTTAAAGATTTGTTATAGTACATGTAGTATAAATAAACCTCATAATTTTTATGCCGGAAGGTAATAAATCTAACTGTATACTCTTCAAACAGTTTTCTCAGTATAAGTTTTTTAGGGTGGCTTATTATCACAAACTGGGTCCCCTGAATGATGTGAGAGCCCTCTTTGTAATGCTTGTCAGTTACTAGCAATCCAATGCGGAACTATGTTTTAGGCCCCTTAGCAGAGAGTATCAGGAGAAAGCTGTGGATGTTCTGCGATCTACAGCTACCCAGGGTTCGGGGTCAGGGAAGAGGAAGACCCACAGTGACCTGCAGGAGAGGCTCTCTGGTCTGTGGACCAATGTTCTACTGTTTGAGAAAGGAGCCAAGCTTTTCCCAGGTAAAATTATCTTTAAAAATAATTAATTTGGCAGAAAATAAATTCTTTTGTATAGAGCAATGTTTCTTGATTCATGCCTTGTGTACGTAAATCTTCAAGCCTACAAATAAAAATATCTGGTTCAAGTATTGGTAATGCTAAACTGATCAAATCTTTCATGCTTACATTTACAGTGTCATTCGGTGTACTTACATGTACCAGTATTAAACAGTTCCCCATCGAACATGTCTATAACTATTAAGTTTACTTTGCATTTATATTGAACTAAGTTCACAAGTGTTAGTACCTATGTCAAGGTAGAAGATTTCTTACTGTGAGTTGAAGGTCATTCATATAGTTCAGAGTCAGAGAAAAAGATACGGTATTGGCATTAAAATTTACGATATTTTCAACGTCTTTGTCCGCGCTATTGATGTTGTGCATTGTACTAAGTATGATATTAGCTAAATCCTACAGGCACTAAAATGATGTCATTTTTCATTATGACGTCACTAATGTGCGCTAAACATGGAATGCTCATTCAAATGCGTTACTATATGTTGTTTTATGAGTAGTTTTCGTTAAAATTAGACACTTTCAAAAACGACAACCACTTTTATAGTTTACGTGCAGGCTCATAATTTCATTATTTATTCATATAATTAAAATGGTGTTGGTTGTCACATGTGAACAATATGAATTTCGTTAAAAATGAATACGGAAAATGATATTTATCGACGTCAATTACGCTTTTATCTATTGTTATTGACGTCAACAACGCTATCGACGCTGAGTGAGAAGCTGATTAGCAGAATGTATTAATTGATAAGTTATTATTCTGTTAGCTCTTAATATTGTTCCACTGATTCTTAAATCATACATACAGTACAGCTTACGAAACACGGTGCAACACGGCTCAACAACGTGTAACACCCGGTATATATATGTGAAAAATGGAGTATTCAAGAATAATACTTTTTTGTTTTTATTTAGTTATTTTAAACAAACTTAATTAAATATTCATTTATTTACTTAACTTATTTACTTAAGAGAAACTAAAGGAAAAGAAACAGAAAACAACAACAACAAATTACAAGATAAGCAACGTTTAGACCTGCGATTGTTCCGGTGGATTTCTGTTGAGATAAAGAACGAAAATAACCGCCGACATATTGAAAGGCTTAATCACAACACTAATAATTTCTTATTTGTTTAAATTATGTTTAAGTCAATTTGTAACTGTAATATGTGATCGTATACGTAGTTGTTTGATCAATTTAAATAGCGCATAGAATCATAACGGTAGAACAAATATTGTCTTCCGTAATCTGACCTCACTAACTCTATTCAATGAAATCAAATCTAAAGGGCTGATGAAAACAACTGTACTTTCTCAAAAGGAATAATATATAGTTTTATATTTTGTGTAATTTTAAGGGTTTTTTTTCATAATACTGTTTAACATGTTTGTGATGTACATGTACATGTCACAGTATAGGAACGGAAGTGTACAGTTTTGGGTAGCGCTGTTTGTCAAAGCGAGAGAACAAGTAGCCCTACGTACAGTATTTTGATCGTAGATGAAAATTACGTCAATAACTAATATCTGGATGTACAGTATCTATCTCGATTTTTATACGGTAGTAAACTAGAATAAGTTTATACTCGTCATATCAATCTTAAAATTTCTCTTTGGAAAATATTTTTATTGGATTAAAACAGTGCAAATATTCAATAAGAAATTGAACCAAAATTCAAGAGAAGTGTTTCTCATTTCTTTGACAAAAAATATTGTTTCTTGTCGTGAAAATATTTCCCCAATATGATATCTTTCAGACAAAATACTACATATATGAAAAAAGCAATACATTCTTTGAATTTGAAAGTTTTTTTTTCTTTTTTACCATGCCTTGATATTGTTTACTGTACGCGTAGCTCTTATAAGTATGTACGGGTAGGTCTGATTTGCAAATGAACATCTGTATGCGTAGCTTCGAACATTACAATGAGCTAAGATATTTCTGTTGACGGAAATTACGTTTGTAAGATTCGTTTTTAAAAAAAAAGGTTAAGAAAACCAATTAAGAAAAAAATCAGACACAAATAAATGTGTACAAAAAACACAAAGCCCATTAAGGTGGAATAGCACACCATGGAAAAAGTCACTCAAATTAACAGTAAATTTTTTGATTAGAAAGATATTATGATAAATAAACTGTACATATGTCAAATAAGCGTAAAATTTGCAGTTTGGGGATAAAAAATGAATATGTAAAAAAATTCAATTCAATAAGTAAAAAAGCCCCTGCGGGATTCGAACTCAGGATGTATGGATCACAAGCCCGAAACTTTATCCACTTGGCTATGGAGTAAGTTACATGTTGCTGTCGATAAAATCCTTTTAATAAAACGAAATGTCGTTTCGATCAGAGGTCAGCCATTTTGTGATGATGTGTTATTCCACCTTAATTTGTAAAGTGTTATTTCCCATGCTTGCGCGGGATGTCATCTTGTTATTTTTATATTAAGGGTTTTGATATCAATTGCGTAAACTGCAAATATATTTTATATAAAGTTTCTGGTCTGTTTGTCAATATAAATACATGTATCTAAATACTTGTACTAGTACTCCGCTTTTAAATCTCATTAATCCAAAACCTATATAGTTGTCTTCAGTTTAGCACTCATGTGTATATGACAGCTTTGTAAAAGGATGTGCAAGGCCGATTAAAAAACTACTAATTACAAAAATAATTGCAGCAAAAATATTTTTCATCATTGAAATTTTTTTGAATGAGTCCATTCATACAATGGTCATTCTATTGAGTTAACTTACCATTCGAAACCAATCCTTAATCAGAGAACTATGCGTACAGTAAAATTCTAAATGTATGCTTAAAATTGCGTTACGCATACAGTACAAAATAATGACAACTCATGATATTCTGAGGAATTTTTCTACTTTTATTTGCAATGACATCAAACTCCAGGTCAGATTACTCTCTTGAGGTATATATCTACCTCTACATGTCCCCTATTCAGTCATAATGATTGCATTTCATACATAATAATCATTTCAATTTTGGAATGTGACTGTCAAAATGTTCATTGAAAATCATGTTGCAAAAGGAATACAACTTTTTATACTTGTCCCAGTTTATTATCCATAACGTATTGAATTGTTAAGGAAGTTTTTTTTTACATCCATTTATCAATTCATTTGATTAAAATCTTCGACTGTTCGCAGAGCTACGTCTTCTATTTGTTTATTCGCGTCAACAAACAGCACTACCCAAAACCGTACACTTACATTCCTACATTGTGCATGTTAGTATATTCATTTTTATAGCTCGTAGAATCAGTGGATCGGTAGATTAAGTTCCTTCTGTGATCTTGACTTAAATTTTTTGACTTAATCTTTATAATACACTTTAAACATTTAGATAAATTTCCTTCCATGATCTTGTCTTAATGTTTTTTACTTCATCTTTTTCAGACACTTTAAACATTTTGTTTAGACATCATTTGTCTGAAGAAACTAAGAGAGAGAGAGGGAGAGAGATAGAGAGAGAGATGGGGGTACATTTCACTTGTAATTCACTATAATTAGACATTGTTTTTAATTCAGTTTCCATAAATAAATAACCCTTTTATCGTTTAAGTAATGCACATTGTGATAGAATCAAACAAAGCAGTTTCACTCAAGAGTCCACGTGCTACACCTGTCAATCAAATCAGCCCGCGAGATGCACCACGTGCACCTTCCATGATAAAGTTTTTCAAGTCCGAAGAAAATAGAAATATGTTTAACAATAAAGTATTTTACAGTGTTTTTAATGTATAATATGATTCTTACACACTGAGTGTGTGAAAGTTGATTTGTATACTATGTTGTTTAAACAGAAAACTACACGTGGAACACACCCTCTCTCTCTCTCTCTCTCTCTCTCTCTCTCTCTCTCTAAGTGAATATGTGTGTGCAAACAATATTGGGAAACATGAACAGATCCAATTTGTTTTTAACATCTTTCAAGTCCAGTCCAATCATTCCCATTTCCATTTCTTTTTCATTCATTGATATAATTGAGGTTGCTTATCAAACTTGCTGACAGTCGAGGACCCCCCCTCCACCTAAAATTAAAAATTGTGATCAGAAAGGTTATGAAAGCTTTAGAAATTTTTTTGCTTCCTGTACTTTGGTGAATAACCAATGGAAGCCGTAAGGTACTTGTTTTTAACTGACTCACTACACCTTGGAATAGTTTCTCAAATTAACAGAAAATTACTTGATTATAAAAGATACAATGTAGCATAATGCATCAGAAGTTTATACATGTAAGTCATACAGGCGAAAATATATACAATTTTGTATTTAAACACTTATAATTTCAAAAGTTCAATGAAATAGGCTGCATGCAGGTTTAAACTTGCGGTTCACAAGCCCGAAACTCATGCACAGATACCGGTATGTTTTTACATGTACAACACAGATAAACAGCAAATCGGCAATTTCTAGTGTAAATATACATGGCGTTGCGTTTAAAATTTTGACGTCTTGCTAAAAACGGAACAGTTTTCAGCAGAAATTTCATGATGTATATGTTTAAGTCACACATATAAGTTATATACCATTGGATTTGATAAATTCAAGGCTTTTTAAAATGTTTTGTGCTGTGCATATTTGACGCGTATTTCGTCCAATAACGTCCCTTGTTCTTAATAATTACAGTACTTGAAGTATGTTTACTACTTGTACGTACTGTTGCCTTGCTCAGATACATATTACATGTTTTTTTAAACAAGCATATTGTATGGCATAATGAACTGTATTTTTTCTATCAGAGGAGACAGAGGCAATACTGACTAAACACCTCCTGAAGACAGTGTGTAGTGACATCACCAACATCGTGGTCAATGTTCTGGGGCATGAACACATGCTGTCCAACTCAGAGGAGGAGGAAAACTTCACCCCAGAGGTCAGTATATGAAGTAGAAAAGGGGGGGGGGGGTCAATATACTCTGTTAAAAGGTACGTACGTGTACATTTGTATTTGGGAAAGATTACTGGTAGGAAATTTATGGCCTTATGCTTGACTGAACTTTATCTTCAAACATAAAAGTCCTGAGCATATATGAGGATAGTATTCTGAAATACTACTTTTAAGACTAAAGACTACATTTTGATTTTTTATACATTTTCATTCAAAATATCCGGTATATGTAGTTTACTATTTAGATATGAAATATATATATTGTAACATTCAATTTTACTTGATGACTTGATGTTAATATTTTTCATCATAATTTTACAGTCTCGTCTCAAGATGATCAGTAAACTGCCAGAGAACGTTCAACAAAGCGTGGCCAAGCTGAACAGCTCTCTGAATGGCAAGGTGGGTCATACACATGTACAAATAATATGTGTTAAAAAGAGATACAAGTTGGTTACTATTTGAAATTTATTGATGTATGTCAGCTTGCTGTACTAAAGATCTATGTTTTATTTGTAACTTTTCTAGTCCTTAGAAGAGTTTTACAAGCAGTTAGATGCACTGTGTGGCCCACAACATCTGGGGATTCTTCTAAGGAAACCTGATAAAAGGAAAGAAAGGTAAGAATAATTACCGTCAAGCAACAAAGATACCTTCTTCGCCTATTACCAATCTGATGATATTGGATATAAATCAGTTTAGATCTAAGAATTATATCTCATGTTCAGGTGAGGTCATCGTTGGAACCCATGGGTTTTCTATCTGTTACACTGGTTGAAAGCAGTGTAACGGATAGAATGCCCATGGGCTCCAATGATGAGGTGATCGAGGTACAAGATGGAAGAGGCACATTTGATTTTTGTACATGTAGACTTTACCAAAAAGTTAAAGGCATACCATTTCTCTTTTTAATAAAAGTAATTTTAAATTATTACAAACATAAATTGTTATATTTAGTTAGTTTAAGGTAAGGGGGAACTGACTTCGTTGTAAGTGCAAAGTGTAACAGTCATTTTCTCTGTATTGGTGTTTTGAGTGTATTGTGTTTTTATAACACATTTTCTGTATTGATGTTTTGAGTGTGTTGCGTTGACCTTTCAGACAGCTGATATTCAACCATCGTCAGGCCCTACTAGAACAGCTGTCTCAGGAGACGGACGCCGCCATGCTTCTACACCTGTCGGTGGTCGTTCTGTTCCAGACCTTCACGTCCAATATAGTTCACGCCCCCGGCAAATGTGTTCCCCAAATCATCACCTTTCTCAAACAATATCTACCACCTGAGCAACATGATCTACTAACACGCATGCAGGGTAAGTCAAGAATGGTTTTATCAAACAGGTTATCCAGTAATTATGCAGGGAGAAATAAATTACTCAAATATCCTAATCTATCAATTACTAGGTAATAGCTTCTAATATCTTAACAGTTTCGGAATCATCATGTATGGTACCAACATGTGTGTTCATCTGTTATACTAAAGACTCTGTTTCACAACTTTGTTTCACTTGTACTTGCCACAAGGTTTGCAAGTAACTTAAGTGTGTGTCATAAGGTCATAACTCACAATGTTATTAAACAACTGACCTATGTTGAATACTGTTTAACCAGTATTGTTAAATTTTCTGCTTGATAGTCATCTGGTGACTCCAATCAATTTTAGTTGATTTAGTTTATTATTTAATTAATAAGAAATTTTAGGCTGTAAAGTGCTATGCCTTTCACATTTTTATATTGTTTAACCATATAGGGTAAGGTGGCATACCAAGAGTTTGGAGGGTTCTTTGGTTACAATTTCTTGGTAAATACATGTACATGCACATACATGTATATGATGTGTTTGGTGTCTTTCAGACCTTGTGATACAACAGATGAAGTTACAGAGCGAGGACAAGGATGGGTCAGAGGTCATGGCAGAAATGGACCAATTAAAACCTCAGGTCGTAGACATAGCTACCAAGACAAAGAAAACAACACAAAAACAGGAGGAAGAAAAGTGAAAAAATTACGGACAAGAATTCGAAAATGTGATAGAATATTTACCTGGTGAAGGGACGAAATATCACTAGTGAGGGTGGCTATGGGAAAAACATTATTCATGAATAAATTTGATAGAACTTGTAGTAAGAAATGTAAGTAATGAGTTGTTGGAGTATTATTTCTCATATTTATTGTCCATCTTAAGTTTCCTTTGTGATGACTTTCACATATAAATTAGAATAAAAACTGCTGAAGTGATTATTTAGAACTTTTCTCTCATTTACACCTACTAGTATTTAGGTGAATTCACAGGACTGTAAACTTCGATGGTACACGTATATGTAAAACTTGAAATTTATATATGTAATGAAATTTTTTAAAAACTTTTATTTACTGATACTGATTTTTCCAAGTATGCTCTGATGAATGTGACTTTGGATGATACATGGACAAATTGATCACTTCATGGAGCCTGTAGAATGGGGCTCTAATAATAGACAGGTTTTTAAAATTTCCCAATGATATAATGTGTAATTAGGAAGAGTAGAGTCATTCCTTATAAATTAAATCATAATTTATTTAACTTGTGTACTTCATAAAAGATGCGTTGATGGTTTGATAAAGTCATTTCAAAACATGCATGTATAGTATAATCTACATCTGCAGCAGTACCGAGTGAATGTGTGCAATGCCACCATATAGGCACAGATTGTTGCTAGCCTTTTTTAACTCCATTAAGGTCCATGTATCTCTTGTAATATAAATATAACTTTACGAATAACTCAAAAATTTAGATTTTTTTCAGATAGATTGGGGGTTGTTACTAAAGCAATTTTCATACATAAATTTATATACATGTACATGCATCAAGTTTGAATGATACAAAGCCTATGTGTTTACATGCTTGAGCGAACACCAAATTAAATCCAGGCGTTGATCAAACACAAAATTTTTTTTTTTTCTCCTGAAATAGGTGTGTGTGCTAAAATTTATTTGTGCCAATGTATAAGCAACAAGATGTAATTATAGCCTGGAAGGTTATAAAGTCTCCCAAACGAACGAGGCCATCGTTGGGGGTAGGGATGACCCAAATGGGTCAAACTTTACAGACAAAAAGATTTAATACTTGATTATTTCTATTTCTGAAATTTGATGATGTTCCCAATGAGTCATTTACTGTATATCAGGTGAACCGACATGACCCAAGGAACAAAAATATATATGATTTATGGGTGGGGATCTCAACTGTTTTCAAGATATTTGGGCACTTCCTGTTCAAAGGGGGGTCAGGACCACCCCCGAGGCCCATGACCTACATACCATTTGATGCTTCTTGACACAAGGAACAAGAATATATATGACTACCGTCACGAGAAAAGGGCCCTTAAAGTCAAAATTTCACAAACTCACTTTTTTCTCAATTAAGATTAGTCAACTCTTTCTGAATACAAATATACAAAGATATCCAAGATCTTGTGTGTTTTAAGCATTTTATGACAATTTTAGTAAGACATGTTAACTAACACGACTTTGACGTAGCTGGTCGAAAACGACACGACGTCACGAACGTCAATTATTATTTTATTATTATTTATTATTAATTATTTTTTAATTATTTATTATAAATTATTAATAGTTATCAATTATTATTATCGGTATTTAAACAAGGCCATACTCTAATTATTCAAAAAACACAACACAGACGCAGAAAAAAAAAAATAGAAACAGAAAATAAAAAAACTGCGTTTACAATGCCGCTACTATTTGATTTGAACATATTTTATTATGCAAAATAATATTTACATAATAGGATTGGGCAGCAGGCAAAGCCTATTTAAGCCTTCTCCACTAGGTACAAGGTAGTCATATGTATAAAATACAAGAATTGTGGAGTTAAGTGATACAATTAAGAATACATGATTTTTTTGTGTAGCAAGGTGAACAAAAGAAAAAAAGAGGGGAAAAAAAAGATAAAATTGACAAAACCGGTTATAACAAAAGTAGAACAGAATTATCAAGTTTTGTCAATAAGGTTACAGCATATATATATAAATATAGGTATATGCATAATTTTGTTTACATTTTCAGTATATGTGTTAATTACATTATTTTCTTTACACAAATCTTCTGGATTTTTTAATGTATTCATGTACAAGCTTGAACAATTTAACATTTTCATCATATGAAACATCATTATCTCCATACAGTAATAGATCTAAGGTAATTGGTTTTTGGAGATTTAACATAGATATTTGATGAAAGAAACAATTTCTTTCATCATTATATTTTGGGCACTCAAAGAAAAAATGATTTGCATTTTCAGTATGAAAACCACAATAATCACAAACAGAATTTTCTCGAATAAAATCACAAAATAAGTCAGCATTTAAACTGCTAGCATTATTTCTTAGTTGACAATGTATAATGTTTTCCCTCCGATTCCCTAAATTAAAAAGTTTTGTTGGAGTCTTAAAAAAATATTTCTTAATAGCATTTGAAAAGCAAGCCAACTTTGGAAGACTTCTAATAGCTAGTGGAAGATCATTCCATAGCTTAACTGTAGATGGTATGAAACTTTTTAAATAAGATGTTGTTCTGGCTTGAGGGATAGTGTAAGTAGATTCATCATGATTTCTTAAAGGATATGGGGTTATAGGTGGAATACATGGTTCTAAAAGATTTTCAAGGTAAGTAGGTACCATGTGGTTTACCATCTTATAAAACAAAATTAACTTGTGCACTTTTCTTCTTTCTGATAACATATCCCATCCCAATTCATAATACAACTTTGTTCTAGAGGAATTGATTCTTAAGCCTGTGATAATTCTAGCTGCTGTGATTTGAACATCTTCTAAAAGATCTGATTCCCTGTCATTGCAGTTGTCCCAAATAACATCGCCATATTCTAAAACAGGTCGGATAAAGGACAGATATATTTTTATTAATGCATCGCGACAAAGTGTGTGTTTGAGCATACGCAACATGTTTAATCTACTACAAGCCTTTTCATATATG
>WFKH01011925.1:84508925-84556277 GCA_016163765.1 Magallana hongkongensis
ATGGTAAATTTACTTACTATAACGCCAGAATCTGACATCATACCTTCGAGACGCAAAATTATTATGATGACATGCGTCTTATTTATGTCAACATGTGTCTTATTTATGTCAACATGCGATATATTGATGTTAACATGAACTTAATGTAAGATATTTATATTAAATTGCAAGATAACTATGTTAACATATTTAAATGTCCATGTTCATGATAATTTTGATAATGTACAACTTATTAATGTCCCATGGTGTAAAGTAATCATATAATTTAAACATCTCGCATGTAGACAAAAATAAGTCCTATATATATCAACATATATATATGATAACCTCGCACGTTGACAGAATTACTCTGCATGTTAGCATAATATCCCGTATGGTCCCATAAATATTTTGTATGTAGACATACATGTACAACCTTAGCTTAATTAAACTATTGTGTTGACACTTAGTCTCATATTTACATAAATAAATCGCATAAATCGCATAAATCGTAATGTCAACATAATTTAATTCTGTTTCATCTAGCATGTATCATGTTAGATATTGGCGTGAGATAGAAGATTTACCCATTTGAAATCAGATTCTCTAAAATGATGGTTACTTGCATGTACTCGAACATAATTATACGTATCTTGCTTGTACTGACATGACCTGATAACAATATCTTGCACGTTAATACAGTTTTTTCTTAAATGTGACATATCTTATATTTTATGTTGGGGGGGGGGGGGGGGGGGGCAGAAGTATGTCACCATAGATAACATTAATTATGCTTGACTATGGAACGCCTGGACTGTCTGGTCATGGCAAAACTAAATTCGTTATGTGCGTATATCATTATGTTGCGTGCTTTTATCGTTATGTAGTGTGCTTATATCATTATGTGGTGTGCCTTTATCATTATGTGATGTACTCAATTATGTGATGTGCATTTACCAGCTGTTTACCAATACATGATGTGCATTCATTATTATGGCATGTGCATTTGGCATTATGTGATGTGCAGTTATCATTATGGCATGTGCATTCATCATCCATTATATGATAAAAGCACGCAACATAATGATATACGCACATAACGAATTTAGTTTTGCCATGATCAGTCCAGGTGTTCCATACTTGACGACATAATGTTGGCATTTTATATCCCTTGATTATCAGTCTGATTATAATATATCCTGTCCATATCGATATGATTATTCATTTTACATGTTGACATCATTTGTTAAAAATACGTTGTAGCTTGTATGTAAGGCAGAAATTTTTATACGATAATCTCTCAATCATTGCGCCTCAAATTCATGTGATAATTATAAATCAAAACATTCAAAAGAAATTTTATAGATTTGTCTACCCCCCCCCTTTTTTTTTCAACTGCAGAAAGCACAAATTCCCGCCCAAATGTCAAGGATGGTTGCGTCACAGGAAGTCTGATTTTACCGTGACCTCGTTTTCAACACGGGAAGCCGCCATCTTAAAGTGGTAGAGTTGGAAAGTTTGAAGTGGAGGAAGGTGGAGACCTGTTAAACTTTCCAAAATTCCTCTTTATAGTCCAAAAATGCCTTTGGCTCACTTAGCAGACCCTTGGAAGCGGATGGAGGTGGCCCAAGATACCGAGGTTGTTATTTGTTCCATTTCGCGGTGAAACAAGTTCGGATATTTTCTGGGTTCTCTTCAAGTGTTGTATTTAGCAACACTTGAATGTCGAGTGGAACTACCCGGCCTTCATGGTCGGATGGGTCGTGACACAGTTTCGGAAATTTAAATTTTTTTAAATGCTGAAAAGTTTGTTTTTGTTTTGAATTTTAAAACAGTTTTTAAGACTTCTTAAGGAAAAAATGTCACACGTGCGGTACGGAAGACGTGTGTGATTTTAGTGATTAAATTTTGGAATATCTCTTCATGTGTGATTTTATTGCTTTATGGGCAGCAATATTGTCTTCTGTTTAGTTATAGAAAATAAACAAAACTTTAGCAACTATTAAACTTGAACTCTGATGCATTATATCTCTTAAAAATATTGTCAGAATCATAATGACCTAATTAAGGATATTAGATCCATTATTTTATTTCAAATTGAGTTTCACTAAAGGTTTTAGGAAGGAATTTGATTTTCATTATACCATTGATGATGCCTCGTAAACAGATATTGTTGTAATGTATATGTTTCGTTATCTGAATGATAAAACATGCATCTTGGAGTATTGGCTCATTTTTCAGCATCAATTCTGCTAATATTTACATACATTATTAAGAGTTGAAATATCTGTTATAAATTTATTTGAGTGTATAAAAATTAAATTTTTAATAAAAGTTTTTTTATTGATGCTCCATTTGAAATGTTTGTGTATTATATTTACAGGCCGCCTCCACCGAAGACATGTTGGTAGATGACCAGGTAAGTCCTTTCTTGGAAGAAAATCTTTTTGGAACAATGTCATAAAGTCTTGTGTTTTTGTATACCATCATGTATGGCTGGGATGATACTGTACTTAGCAGATTAAGTACATTTCATGATACCTGAGATGTGATACGATACATATCACGATACATTATAACTCAATGAAAAAGGGCTTAAAATTTATTCAAGTTGTCGATGTGTTACTGCATGTCCAAAGTGATTTCATTATACTTCAAATGAGCATTGCACAATTTACATATTACTTTAGTCTTTTCTATGGTGTGTACACTATTTTTGTCATAAACAGGTAATCTGAAAGTTTTTCACACTCCAGATAAGCTTCATAACAGTTTTGACAACATTACATGGTCTTCTGCCATCTTTGTACTTTCATATTAGGCGTGCAGACTAAAAACAGCAAATACATGAAGCTCGGATATTTTTGAAAGTTTTAAAACGTTGGCTCGGGTATCAGTGGATCGTCCCATCCCTACAGACTACAGTCATGTATGATATATGCACCCAATGAGTGACAGAATCTGATGTAATTTTCTGTATTTACAAGTAACTGATGTGCATGTTTGTAATAACTTTTGTGGATCTCATCCTGGCAGAGAAATGATGAAAGTAATGTGCCAATTCATAATGAGCCAAATTGTTTTATCAGTTAACGTTAATTAAATATGCACAATAAACAAGTAGGGATCATATTCTCAATTCAAAGAAATGATTTGTCAAATTAAACAATACCTATGAGACATCTTCTTTCCAATGGATATTTTTATGCTACAAATATGAACCAAGTGCAAGTTTTACCATATAAATAGTTTTAAAAAAGACATTGACCTAGAGAATAGTAAACAAATGGCTAATTATGTAAATAAACTTGTACAGTAACGTACGTACGATGAATGTATTTCAGAAACTAAATTAAAAAACACACATATTTGACAAAGATTTTACCTTGAGTGTAAATCTTAACAACTCAAATGGTTCATGATATCTGCAATAATTTTCCTCCATATTGAATAAATTTTGAAAAAATGTGTGTTGAAATTCATTTCTATGTATAATGTGCATCCCCTCCCCAATTCTACAAATTTGTGCTTAAAGTGCATTCTACATACAAGACTTCAATGGTAAATAGAAAAAATACATATATTCACTCCTGTAAAAATTGTATTGTCCTTACTACAAGTTAATCTATTGCACAGATATTTCAGTAGTTTTGCTTTATACAGCAAAACTCGAATATAACGAACACGGATATAGCGAATTTAGGGCTATAACGAAGTAATTTTAAGACCCCCGCTGGCAAAATCATAACGTATTTTATTTAATTTTATAACAAATTTTTTTCCATTTCAAATTTCATTGAAGATACATGCAATTTTAAGATGCATATATAAAATACTCAAATTCAAATAGCATACGGAATTTTTTTAAAAATTGAAATGAAATGGTTATATTGACATTTTTTGTAAATGACGGTAATACTAATTTTATAACTTACGATAGTGTGGAAAACTGTTAGCCAATTATTTTATAACGAATTCGCTATAATATTTTTGACGAATTCGTTATAAACGTATAGCGAATTACGGCTATAACGAAGTTTTTTCTATGGTCCCTTGAAATTCGTTATAAACGAGTTTTGCTGTATATAAAATCGTTTGTTTTCTTTCTCTCATTAGAATGACAACGACCTTGACAGAGAAATAAATGTGGCCAACATGATGAAGGATGGAGAAAGAGTGGAGCCCAAAGATTTTGAACTTCTGAAAGTCCTGGGCCAAGGCTCATTTGGAAAAGTAAGTTCTGATAGTGTTAATGAACACTCTGTTGTTGACGTTTTCCTCTCTGTATGCTTGAATATAATAATTTTTTTTTTCCAAATCAAAGAAAGTTTAGAAATGTAACTGCATGTTCTTTTCTTATGTAAAAAAAGTGTTACTTTGCACAACTTTCTTGTTCTCTTACTGGGTCAGAGATTGACTCTGCAGATGGTTATCAAACAACATGTATAGAAAGAAAATATCAATCAACTAACACTACAATTTCATTTGCTATCAAATTTCATGGAGATTGGATGTTCTATCATTTAGTGTGAAAAAGAAATGATACTTTCATATTATAACCAGTCTTGAAGACAAAACATGAATTTTGAAAAGGTTTTGAAGACGCGTTTACTTTTATATCATATCTGACAACTGATAATGATTTTCTTTGGCATATCAGTATTGTGATCCATCAAAACATTTATTGCACCATGAGATTGACAATCATTTATTATGCATGGTTTAAACAACAATATTCTTATTCTGATGATAAATAAAGGGATTTTTTATTGAGTGGGAAAAATGATACAAATCTACATCATTGTGAAATTTTTTAAATTTTATAGAGAAAAGAATTGATATATCCTAAAACTATGAAATTTAAGATTTTATTTTCCTTTTTAAACTCAATTCTTCACTTCCTCTAACATAATTTTACTAGTAAATGTCCAGTGAAAACTAATGTCTTGTTAATTCATTGTGCTGATGACTTTTTTCACAATGCAAGATTTATTGAAAGAGATTCTGAGAAATTTGATAAGCCACAAAGTTTCATAAATGTTTTTTGCTGTTGGTAGTTTTATCAGTCTGAAAGTCCCCCGAGTTGTAACTACATGATGTGTGTATCTGAAATAGCAAGATGTCTTCTGTGAGATATCTTCTTCCCTTACAAGTTATGCTGCACCCAGAGGTTTATCAATGATTTTTTAACTGGGTTTTCCAACGGAAAAATCCGGTTATTGAAATGGTGAAAAGGGCGGGTGGGTAAGCGGCTGCCAAAAGGGTACCCTTATTGTACGGATAACTCCTCCTACAGTTTTCAAGATAGGAAGTTGTTCTTTTGCAGATCAATTGTACATATATTAGAGGGGTGCATATTGCTAGGATTTTGATTTCTGATAATTTATGAAAAAAATACCAGCTTTTGAACTTAGTCATTTTTTCTACAAAGTATTGCATATAGGGTACCCTTATTGTATGGGTAACTCCTCCTACAGTTTTCAAGATAGGAAGTTGTTCTTTTGCAGATCAATTGTACATATATCAGAGGTTGGCATATTGCTAGGATTTTGATTTCTGGTAATTTATGAAAAAAATACCAGCTTTTGAACTCGGTCAATTTTTGGCAAAATATTGCATATAGGGTACCCTTATTGTACGGGTAATTCCTCCTACAGTTTTCAAGATAAGAAGTTGTTCTTTTGCAGATCAATTGTACATATATCAGAGGTTTGCATATTGCTAGGATTTTGATTTCTGAAAATTTATGAAAAAAATACCAGCTTTTGAACTTAGTCATTTTTCGACAAAATATTGCATATAGGGTACCCTTATTATACAGATAACTCCTCCTACAGTTTTCAAGATAGGAAGTTGTTCTTTTGCAGATCAATTGTACATATATCAGAGGTTTGCATATTGCTAGGATTTTGATTTCTGATAATTTATGAAAAAATACCCGCTTTTGATCTTAGTCATTTTTTTGGCAAAATATTGCATATGGGTACTCCAATTCTTTGGATACGGTAGGTAGTGTTTATCAATACAGGGTTGACATGGATTATGGATACAGTTCACATAAAAGAAAACCCGGTTTGCTGTCACATTGACAGCTTTTCACTTGTTCTACTTATAAAGTGAACATTGTTAAAGTGTTAAATACATGTTTAAGATGATGCGGTAACATGGACTAAGTATAGTCAGAAAATATATTATAGATTGAAGCATTGGTGTAAGTGTGATACTAAGAGATAGGAAAAGTTGAGTAGGAAAGAGAGAGAGGGAGAGAGAGAATTTTTGTCTTAGAGGTAAACAGTAGCCCTTTTCACAAAAAATCTTAAGATTTTGCATAAGATTTTAACTTGAGAGTCTCTTGCGAGAAATCTTAAGTGCTCATAAACAGGATGCAAAACTGAAATTATACATCACTTACTTAGAGTGAAATCAATGTGATGTAGTAGAAATCAAAACATGACGTCACAATCACAATATGTGTTTGGTGTGACTTAGGAAAATCTTACTAGAAAAATTTGCTGTAAGAATTTTTGAAGAATTTATTTGTGTATTTTTCTGACAATAACTGCTATATAATGCGAAATAATGGTATAGTGTGGCTCAAAACGTTAAATTTAGCTGTTTATCTTGTATATATTACATCATTTGATGATTTTTTACAGTTTTGAAATACTTACGAGAGGATATGTGCTATTGTAAAGTTACGACGAATTTTGCACGCAAGATTTTTTGTGAAAATGAGCAAAAACTTAAGTTTTCACTTACGATAAAAATTAAGTGTAAGATTTTTTGTGAAAAGGGCTACAGAATTTCAAAGAGGTATAGTGCACTTAGTATAAGATTTCACCTACAATATAGTGCTTTTGCAAACATCAGACAATATTGTACAATATTTAGTTAAAGTAAATTCAAAGAGATGCAAATTACACAATTGCCAGGTTTAAAGTCTTAATTATCTTACACAACATCATTAAAATCTTCAGGTTTTTGTTAGGGATATATAGGAAAATGGTATGCAATAAAAAGTTGGATATTTCACTATTTGAACCACTATAAATCAAAGAAATCTGATTAAAATCATGTTCTTCAGGGATTGAAGTACACATTTACATTGAATTAAATTTGGTTTAACATGGTCTTCGTACTGAAAATTAGACAAATATTTCAATTAGTGACTTTTCTTATACAATCATGTATATAGTGACATATATTGAAAAGACATCCTATGAAATTGTTATATGTGTGGTCTAGTGGTAACGCGTAGGGCTTATTGATTTTGCGGTGCTGGATCGATTCCACCAAGTATTAATTTTTTTTCTTTTCACATAAGCACCATAAGAGATAGAGAGTTTAAATTGCATGTATCTAATCTGCCGGATTTTTTTTTTCAAATTCTCTTGTATAATTCTGAGTATGAGCACACCCAATATAAACAGATCTTTTCAATAACACTAGAATCTATTTATACTTATATTCATTGTGATTTGCTGGAAGTTATCACGGTGTAGAATATCAACTGTATTTATACACAGAGTTCTATATATTCAATCTTGATGCAAGTTTCCTGAATTTATGACAAATCAGTGGTTACAGACACCATTTGGGTTTAAAATCATATTGCGAGGGGAACCAGTATTTATTTTAAGTAACAGGTACTTTCCTGTCAAACACAGGTGTAGGCTGAATAATGGGAAAAGGCGCTATACCTCTTTGACTATTGGTAACAGATATTATCCATAGACACAATATTCTGTATTGAGGAAGATTTGAATGCTTTTGAGTTTGTTATTGTTGGTAATTTGAGTTGTAGAGATGTGCTCATCAATCCTCCCACACACAGAGATTGTGTCCGTTGAACTCACATTAGCTCTTTCATTTGTATTTCACATAAGTTTGATGGTTATTGAATGTATTTATGAGATCGGATTTGATCTGTTTGAATCTCACAGGAGCTGCTTCTTCAGGACATTATTGGTATAAGAAAAATATAATTATACAGAAACATCACACTGTTCATTGTACAAGGTATAAAAGGGAAAGTCATTACATAATCAGAAGTAAGGCTTGCAACAAACCACTATTGTAGGCTGAGCTCTGATGTGGAAAACCGCTTTGAACTTATGAGACTTTCATCTGTTAGAGGATGAGCAGCAATGCTGGCATTGGTAAAAAAAAAAAAAAAGAAAAAAAATAGAAGCTGATTCAGAGGATTTTATACACTATAAATTAGGTGCTAACACTGGACAGAGAGAAAAAAGAATAAATCTTGAAAAGATTTAAATGAAGTTGATTTTGGCATGCAGGATAAAAGGCAGAATTCTTAATGACTGTACACAGGCGATATTGTCAATTGATTAGTAGTATAGAGATGCTTTGATTGAGAACAATGCAACGCTTCTTTGTTGTGTGTGAAGGCACTTGATGAAGATAAATTCATGCATCAATTGATTTTATCAGAAATTACATTTTCCCCAAACTTAATTCCGGGATTTTCCTGTGGTTTTCCATCTGGTCTTTTTTCAGTTGGCTGAGCTGTTTTATTTTTGTGAAGTTTTCTGTTTGGTTAACAGTTAAGTCCCTTTGATTGAGTGATCTTTAAATAAAGTCCAATTGGCAGTAACAGGAAATTAAGGAAAAAGTTGTCTTTTCTCTATCTGATAAAATCAAGGGATTTAACTGTTAAGATGGACAGAGTGTGCTGGGCTAGTTGAATCTCTCCATTAGCAGGTGTGATTATAAGTCCATTGTGTCAAGCTCTCCCTGTTAGGGCCTTTTTCTTTTCTACAGTGATGTATGGCTTAAGGATTGCCATAAAATATCTCCTCATTCTTTTCTTTGGGGGATTGACAGAAGGAGATAGGAGAGGATTGAGTCCCCAATCAATATTGTCACATCTATTGTGGCAAGCTGCTTTGTGGGGGATTGTGGCGAGCATTGTTTATTGAACTGTGAACATTTCCCTCTTCATTCCACAAGTTATCTGTTTGAGTGGCCCAAGGTCCCAATTAGCATGATTAAAAAAAAAATAGAGAATTTCACACTGCATGGAGATGGAACCCAGCATCTCGTTTTGCGTGTAGTTAATTTTTTCTATAACCCAAGGCATTAATAAATTGCAGTTTGCCATTTTATTTGGTTTCCAATATGCTTTCCATTTTATAGACAGATGAAAAATTGCATCATCAGTTACTAGGAGCTTCCAATGCAGAATCTATTTATGATGCTCAATTAATATAATAAATTGTGTGAAAGTGTTATTTCAATAAATCAAGTTGTCAAAACATTGTTTTTAATGTGTTTTTGATGTTAGATGAAGTGAGAAATGTCTGAATAGCAAATTCTGAGATTTGTTTCTTGTTCAGATGAAAGACCCCATTTTTGATATCTTTTACCATTTTTACCACTATCAAATGTGTGTCAGTGAAAACAACTGTGAACCTTAATTCTCAATCAGCAACTTTGATACTAAAGCCAATCAGAGTTGAATTTAATCAGAGTCTAAAAAGTGTCATTTAATTCCATCCCAGTTTGGTGAGCCCTGAGTGTTCATTGGAATAATGAGCAGATAAAATCATGAAAATGATTATTATTTTGGACTACCAGTATCTATGCTCAGCATGTGACAACCAATTGCAAGAGACAGGAAATAATGTGGGGGAAAGCCTCCCACCTTTTTTTTTTTTTTAAATTCAACATCCTGCTCAGAATGTCTAGTATAAGTTTAATGGATGAAAGATTGACAGGAAGATATTATAAAGACATGTTAAATTGTGATCAGGAAAATATGCTTGAATATTGAAATTTTAATGGATACAGCTTTAGAATTTTGATACATTTAGTTCCTTTAGTTGATTAATTTAACAAATACCCAGCTCTTGAGTTTAAATAAAAAAAAGGGGAAATCTTGTAAGGGAAAAAATTTGAAGGAGATGTCAGAAATCCTTTTAGAATGGAATTTTTCTCAAAAACTTTTTTTCCCAGATATTTTTTGGTCAATACATTGTTTTCAGAAAGCTACAGTTGATTATTTAAAGCTATCAATTTTCTACTGAAAATGTAACAAACGAAGGTTTGAAGGTTTCAGATCAGAGTTGAAATATTCTTTAGACTGTCGTATAAATTGTCAATTTAAGCACAATTTTTGATAGGAACCATGTGTGCGATGGAAAAGACTTGCATTATGGGAAAGTTTATCTTCAATAGCTATGGAAGGATTAGGAAGAGATCACTTGACCAACAATTTGACTAGGAATAAAACACCTTCCATTATCTACCCATTATATCCAAAGTTAATGGCATCTGTCGATGCAGGCTTTGGAAAATGATTTTTGTCCTGGACGAACAATCATTTTTAGCTCACCGAGACGAAGTCGGGGGGAGCTTATGCTATACCCCCGGCGTCGGCGTCGGCGTCGGCGTCGGCGTCGGCGTCCGGACCTGGTTAAAGTTTTTGTTGCAGGTCCTGTATCTAAGTTATTACTAGTCCTATCTTCACCAAACTTGCATGGATGATGCATCTGGACCTACTGATGGACTTGAAAGACTTGGATGCTGAATCTGGGTCATGAGTTTCAGATGCTGGAGGAGGTTAAGGTTTTTGGAGCAGGTTAAAGTTTTTGGTGCAGGTGCCCTTTGATAGCATTTTCTAAGTTACTACTGGTCCTAAGTTCACCAAACTTGCATGGATGGTGCATCTTATGATACTGATGCACATGACAGGCTTGAATGCTGAATCTGAGTCATAGGTTTCAGATGCTGGAGGAGGTTAAAGTTTTTAGAGCTGGTTAAAGTTTTTGGAGCAGGTGCCCTTTTATGATTATATCTTAGTTTTTACTGGTCCTAACTTCACCAAACTTGCATGGATGGTGCATCTTATGATACTGATGCACATGACAGGCTTGAATGCTGAATCTGAGCCATAGGTTTCAGATGCTGGAGGAGGTTAAGGTTTTTGGAGCAGGTGCCCTCTGATGATTATATCTTAGTTAATACTAGTCCTAACTTCACCAAACTTCCATGGATGGTGCGTCTTATAATACTGATGCACATGACAGGCTTGAATGCTGATTCTGAGCCATAGGTTTCGGATGCTGGAGGAGGTTAAGGTTTTTGGAGCTGGTTAAAGTTTTTGGAGCAGGTGGCCTTTGATGAATATATCTTAGTTATTACTGGTCCTAACTTCACCAAACTTGCATGGATGGTGCATCTTATGATACTGATGCACCTGATGCTGAATCTGAGCCATTGGTTTCGGATGCTGAATGAGGTTTAGTTTTTTGGAACAGGTCACATGTTTAATAGATAATAGTACTATTTCAAACTTGCATAGTTGATTTAACTTTAATATAAATGAATCGCAGAGGTAGCTTCAGATGCAGAGCCTGATCTCCATTATCAAGGATGCTAAAAAATATATCTTAGTTATTACTGGTCCTAACTTCACCAAACTTGCATGGATGGTGCGTCTTATGATACTGATGTACCTGACAGGCATTGATGCTGAATCTGAGCCATAGGTTTGGGATGCTGGATGAGGGTTAGTTTTTAGGAACAGGTCACATGTTTTATAGATATTAGTACTATTTCAAACTTGCACAGTTGATTTAACTATAATATAAATGAATCGCAGAGGTAGCTTCAGATGCAGAGCCTGATCTTCATTATCAGGGATGCTAAAAAAATCTCCTACCTCACTTAAACCTGCTTGATAGATGTGTTTGTTGTTTAATGATATAACACGATTCCTATGATATAGTATTACATGTATATGATATGATACACTATTGTTTTATATGATACAATATTATATCATATTGTAAAAAGTTATATGATACGATATGATATTGTATCAATTTTTTTGTACATTATGATATGATATTGTGTCATGTAATTGTTATGTATAGTATTGTATATTATGATACAATATTGTATAATATGATATTGTATTATAAATTTAATATTTTATCACATGATATTGTTTCATATGATATTGCAATATGTAATATTGTATCATATGATACGATATTATATAATATCGTATAATATGATATTGTATAATATAATATCTTAATTATATAATATATTATTATATCATATGAATTGTATTATATGATATTGTAATATGTAATATTGTATTATATGATATGATATTGTATAATATAATATTTCTATATCACATGATATTTTATCATATGATATGATGCAATGTTGTATCAAATCATATGATACAATATCATATTATGTATCAAATATGATACAATATTATACAATACAATATCATACTATATTGTACAATATAATATCATATGTTACAATATTGTGATGTTTTATGTGATATGATATTGTATCATGTAATACTATATTGTATCATATATTATATAATGATATTGTATTATGATTGTGATCAAATACAATAATGTATGACACGATACAATGTCATATCATATGTTACAATATTATATTGCCTAATAATTTATTACAGTATTATATTTTATTATATGATACTATATTGTAAGTATCATAGGATGCAATATCGTATTATATATTATTGTATTGATAAACATTGTATCTTATAATACCGTATTAAATGAGCATATGATTTTCATACAATTTTTTTAACATATGATATACGATATTGTGTCAAAACAGTTTCCATGAATATCCAAGATCATTAATTATGATTTTCATATCATATGATAAAGGTGGTCTCGTAAAGTGATGCCTCATAAAGGTGATCTCGTCTCGGTGAGCTTTGTAATCTGTGATTACCTATGTTTTCTTTTTCTTATTGAGCTTACAAATTGGGAGATGATGAATACTCCGATACTGTATTTGGTATAGAAAACTGTATTTGGCTATTTGCTAATATTTCCATTCATTATTTCTGTAAAAAAAAGGGGGGGGGTAGATGTGAGAAAGATCATTGCCCTGTTCTTGCTTTGTTTGTTATAAGATGGTACGCAGCTGATCTGTGGGATCCAGCTAAATGAAGTCATCATGCATCCCCCTGTATGAGACATCTATTTAATTTTTTGTAATGACATAGATGAAACGCCATTTAATGAATATTATACAGTATAGAAAATAATGTCATAGACAGTAAAATGTTGTTAATTTGAGTATGTGGGCTGGTAACATTTGTATATTTTTCATCCATTTGAGGGAGTTCCACCACATAGAAAGTATCAAACAGATAGTAAAATTTCTCATTAATAACAGGGTAGAGATCAATTGTCTCCATTCATACTGTTAAACGGTAATAAAAGGACACATCACATCTTATTTGTGTCTGAACTAGCAATCAAACAATTGATCTTTAATCTAAGAGATTTCTGAAATGTTACCAATATGCAGTTTGGATTTAAAAAACAGACATTTTCTTTATGTAGATTTAACAGGAGTCAAATGAATGTGTCTGGGGTTTTTTTAATTGTTCTTTTTGACTAAGCAATACAGTATTTTGGTTGAGTTCTTTTAATCTGTTTTTCATTTAAGTTGTTCTATAATTTGCATCTGTCCTTGGTAAAAAAAAAAAATTCGTAATTGGGCCAATTTAAACAGTAAATTATGCTACATATTTGATAACTCTACATGGAAACAATTCAATCCCTGCATATCTAGTCAATTGATGTATGCTCTCTTCAATGTCTTGTAGGTCTTCTTGGTCAGAAAAATCACTGGAAAAGATGCAGGAACATTGTATGCCATGAAAGTACTAAAAAAAGCCACACTCAAAGGTAAAGAAATTGTTATCTGTGAGATAAGCTCTACAGCAGTAATGACTTAATTACAGAATGAATTACAGTAACGATTATATTTGTAATATTTATATACAGATAACAAATTACTTATATTTGAGACCAGTGTTGGTTAATTTATATCTACATGCTTGATTTCAGTAGACTTTATTTCTTTTATACATGAAATCTGTACAACTTTGCATCATTCACTAGCATTACAGTTCAATACCGTGGAAATTATTTTCAATCTGTCTATTTTATAGTGAGAGACAGAGAACGCACAAAGATGGAGAGAGACATCCTTGCCGACGTCAACCATCCATTTATAGTGAAGCTACATTATGGTGAGTACAACATATTGAATTTAATGTTTGGTGATACAATTGTATTCAATTGTATCACCATGAGAGAACAATGGTGTAGCATGTTATGATGCACCAGTCTATACAGTGGGTGACAAAAGCTTGTATTGCACACCGAGTTGGTTATATCTGGTTCATATTTATACCTCTGCCCTATTTTCTGATGCCACATTTATTCAAGTTGTGTGTATGTTATTGGATCAGTACCTTCACTGCCATAACAAAGATAAATGTATGGACCCTGTAAGTGTACATTGTAGGACAAAAATAATATTGCTGTTGGATGTTTTGAGCACTGCATTAAATTTCTGTTCTGTCCGATTTTTATTGAATTATTTATGCAGTTGTATGATCAATGGATAGTTAAATTGCTAGTCAGATCAACCTGAAAGTGTTGATTGAAGTAGTGCTGGTTTCAGAGTAAAAGAAATTATTTGTACAGTTTTAAAAATCAAAAACACCTCAATTAGCAATAGAAATTCCATCATTTCAAAGGGGGTGATGTAAACATGCAGCTCTGAAACTTATCTATATTTGATGGGCATGGATTAAAGTTGCTCATAAAAGAAAAAGGACCATTAAATAATTGATGCTGTAGCTCCTCTGTTAATTGAGGTAAAAGTCAGCAACTGCAAGCAGTCAATTTATACATTATGAATATATACATTATGAATTACAGAGCTTAACATGCTGTTCACATAAAACACTGATGAGTTATAAACCAAGATAATTCATCACATGAAAGTTCATGTTTTGATGAAATAAATAAATATTAATATTCCAAAACACAGATGAATTATTTAAGGTACATTGACCATATATAAAGAGAGATAACTCTCACTGTATACAAAGTAAACAATTTCAATAATTAAGAAACGTAAATGACCATACATGAATGTACTTTATCAATTCCAATTTAAATGACTATTTAAATATGTAAATTATGACATTACATGTACTATGTTATTATACCCCTGCTCTGAAGAAGAGAAGGGTATACTGTTTTACCCTTGTGTGTCTGTCCGTCTGTCTGTCTGTTTGCAACAAATCTCTGTTGCATTTTTATCAGCAACTAGTAATTGCAGAGGCTTGAAATTTAAACACACTCTTTGTTAAGATATGCCATATGGTGGGATTTTATTTTTGTACCAATCAGACATCAACCTCCTGTTAAATGACGACAGTTTATTTTGGGTCAAAATTTTCGAACAAATTTTTGTTGATGATTTCTCAGCAACTATTGATCGCAGATGATTGAAATTTAACACACTCTTTGTTTAGGCATGCCATATGGTGGGATTCAGTTTTGAACAAACTCGATGACAACTTCCAGTTAAATGTCGACTTTGCTTATTTTGCATATTCACATCAGAGCGGGGGTATCACGAGTGAGCATTGGCTCACAGATATCTTGTTGACTATGCTATGTAAACATCCCATGTTTTGTTCCACAACAAAAATGTACACACAATTAAAAATGTTTAAACCCAATATTTGTGAAATATTGTCTGATGTATTGTGAAATTGTGTGTATTTCAATCAGGCCAAAAAAAAAAATATTCCTGTTTCCTGTCACCTGACCAAAAAAATTAGGGTAGGTAGGTAGGAAAAAAAAAATTATTTTTAAAAAATATTTTATTTTTAAAAACTTGGAGCATGTGTGTTATAATGATAAAGAAGTATATTCACAGTGTACGGTATGTTAATGATGATTTAAAATTTCCAAAGGTCTTTGTATTATTGATGCATGTAATGTATAGAAAACAACCTGCAAAGAAAAAAAATAGATTTTTTTAAAATAAAAAATAAAAACTAATATTATTTGCAAAATTTAATCTACATGTGTATGAATGTATTTATCCTTTTCTGGATAAATATTTCTGTTTTGTATTAGCTTAATGGCAATATCAATTAAATCAGTCTCTGTACTTCCATGTATTTGGGGTATTAGTCCAACCCTTTGACCCATCTGTTTAATTTTCAAGATAATATAGACAGCAGTTTTATGATAATTCTAGCATTTATTGCAGTTATTAACTAATAGCAGGTTATTAACTAACTGTAATATCAGGATTCAAAGTAATAAACATTGTTTTTGTAATTTCCAATGCACAGTATGTTGTTGCATCACCCGTATTTATATATTTATAACCCCTGAAGATAAGATAGTTGCAAGGTTAATTTATGCAGTAAAGATGTCTGTAGATTAGTTTACTATCATTCTTTTGCCAATGAGGTTAATTTACACGATTGTGAACTCAGAAGACAGGGCGCCTTCACTTCTCCTTCTGAGGAAATTCTGGCGAAGTTACCGATCACCACATTGATCACAAAAAAAACACCTTTTAGGGTCGGGGGTAAAAGATAGGGTCAGTCGGGTGACAGGAAACAGGAATAATTTTTTTTTTGGCCTCATAATCCAAATGTTTATTGATAATGGCAATATTTTTTAATGAATGTACTTAAGGAATAAGAAATCATTCTTTGAGTTTAATGAGGTGATCAAATATGGTCGGGGGTGATCAAATCTATCATAAATCCCAATTAAATACGGTTGGGGTGATCCAATTCTCAAATTTGATCACATCATAACATTCATTGATTGATTACTTATTTCTTTTATTTATATATTTTTCAGCAATTTTACTATTTAATATTTAAAAAGCCATTAATGAAATCTATTGGACTATACATTACAAAATTGATTTGTAGTGTTATAGACAAAGACACTGGAAAATGTAAATATAGTAAAATACTGTTTAGGATTTTTGGTAGTCTTGTATTCTAGATGGTAGTTGAGTTATAAAAAAAATATTTATATTTCAGCATTTCAGACTGAAGGAAAACTATATCTTATTCTGGGATTTCTGAGAGGTGGGGATTTGTTCACCAGATTATCTAAAGAGGTAAGTTTGCTGTAGTGTTGTAAATGCATTAATCAACAGGTATATCTGTGTTGAGCAGTAGTTTTGAATGTTGAAATCTGAGTTGTGGATGGTCTCAAGTGTAGTTGTCTTGCAATGCTGTTTTAAACAATATTTTATTAAACAAGATACACTCTTGTGGGCATCAGTGTTTGTGGATTTTGTAAAACACATAGTTTCAAGGATATGTATATATTTAGCAAATGAATGTCAATTGTATTTATCATGTTTCTTTGATGAACAATTGATTTTGTTCCGCTCAACAACAAAATCCAAGATAATTGCTGCTCAAAACACAGAGTAAGTTTAGGTGGCAGGCAAAGTGTGTCTTAGCCCTCTTATCATGTCTCTTACACAAAATAGCAAGGGGAGAGATGTTTTTATGTTCACGGGATGAGTACACTAGATGTTTATTTAAATTTTTTAAAAAAAACCTTGCTAGTGTTTTTGTCATTGCAGAAACAAGTGGGAGAGTGTATTACAAAATAATTACTTAAAAATTTCTGGTTGGGCTTGTTCTCTGTTTTAATGAAGCTGACATGTTGTGTTTGCATGTGGGTATTTTGCATTGAGCTGTAGTTTGCTTTATTAAAGTTTCATGCACCAAATCAATATCTGGCTTGCCTTGATGATAATGTTATACATGTACATCAAAAGGAAATATGATGGCTTGATGTGATAGACCAACCTCATACCACCTACTTATTTGTACAGATGTGATTATTACTCATCTCAGAATATCTCATAATATATCTCTGTGATCTGTTGGAAGATGGCAATCTTAACATGATATATTGAATTTTATATAACTTAGCTCCTACAGCATGAACAAAATATTTGCAACATACCAATATTTAAGTTAAATTTGAATGTTTACATTTTATAAATCTTCAAATTTAAACAAAAATTACACGGATTAAACCATAAAAACATCGAGGGTGGAGAAACCTTAATTGTGATAGTTTAAAGTGTAAATCTTAGAAATGTAATAATGAGTTACACATTGACAATTTTTTATCTCAAGGTTTTCATTTTGGAATAAAACATTAGAAATATCTTTGAAACTACTGATTTTGGGATAAATTGTTTATATAGAATTTGAGTCCATCATTGGGTAGTTCCGCTTGAAACTTTTGTTTGGATTGGGGAGTGGGGAATGGTTGAGTTAAGCTGATTGATTGGGGAGGTGGGGAATGGTTGAGTTAAGCTGATTGATTGGGGAGGTGGGGAATGATTGAGTAAAGCTGACTGATTGGGGAGTGAGGAATGATTGAGTTAAGCTGATTGATTGGGGAGGTGGGGAATGATTGAGTTAAGCTGATTGATTGGGGAGGTGGGGAATGATCGAGTAAAGCAGATTGATTGGGGAGTGGGGAATGATTGAGTTAAGCTGATTGATTGGGGAGTTGGGAATGATTGGGTACAGCTGATTGATTGGGGAGTGGGGAATGATTAAGTAAAGCTGATTGATTGGGGAGTGGGGAATGATTGAGTTAAGCTGATTGAATGGGGAGGTTGGGAATGATTGAGTGCAGTTCAGCTGATTGATTGGGGAGGTGGGGAATGATTGAGTAAAGCTGATTGATTGGGAAGGTGGGGAATGATTGAGTAAAACTGATTGAATGGGGAGGTTGGGAATGATTGAGTTCAGCTGATTGATTGGGGAGTGGGGAATGATTGAGTTCAGCTGATTGACTGGGGAGTGGGGAATGATTGAGTAAAGCTGATTGAATGATTGAGTAAAGCTGATTGATTGGGGAGTGGTGAATGATTGAGTAAAGCAGATTGATTGGGGAGGTGGGGAATGATTGAGTTCAGCTGATTGATTGGGGAGTGGGGAATCATTGAGTAAAGCTGATTTATTGGGGAGTGGGGAATGATTGAGTTAAGCTGAAGCAAAAAGCAGCAAGCCACACGGCTGGCTACTTTTAAAAGTTATCAGCCATGCTCAAAATCTGCTAGTCCTGATAAAAATGTTCATTATTATGAATGTACTATAAATAATGCTTATTTACATTTGTATTACACGTACAGGCCCCTTGAAATCTTCACCTTTTACACAGTATTTGAAACCTTATCTAAGCATAACTCCTCTTTTGGTATCCAGCCAACAATGTCATAAGCATGTAATTATTCTGAACTTTCACAACAATTTTAAAGATTTGAAAGTGACAATAATGGGATCCAATATTGAAAGGGAATATAAAATCATCTGATAAAATGTGATAAAAAATTATTTATTTATTTATTCTTTCTGATACGCTCTTTTCAACTGCTAATGGTCCATACACACCACGACATTGTTTACAGTATAGCTTCCCATGTGTTTCGTCACTTATCAACCATTTTAATTCTACTTTCCATCCCGTAACTATTGTTTGCTGTCTTTTGTTTTGGTCGTAAGCTTTGTTTTTTCCTTAGCCGAAATCAAGGGACGCTTTTTGGGAGTTGACTATGGACGGCGGAAAGGGTAGAAAAGACGTTTATGCAAAACGAACAACTAATTTTTAAAAACATACTAAAATACGAAAGAGACCAGCTTAGAACAAAACCAACAGCCTGGTTTGCAAAATCAACAGACACCAATGCAAAACAAACGATCACCGATGCAAAACCAACAGTCATGCACTGAATAAATGCTAGATGGCGTGCAAAGAGGTATCAGGAGACATCGTACCCTGGAGAAAACGTAACCCAGAAACACATACCCACAAATTAGAGTGCATTTTCTCCAAGAGAAAACATACTTTGGAAAAATTGTAACAAGAATTGAAATAGGTATAATACTGTTCTAATGCAATAAATAACTTATTCAATTAACAATTATATCATTTTTGCTTATATCATTGTTTACATAATCACGTACATTAAATAATTACACAATACAGGCACGTAGCACCGTTTTTTGAAGTGTTAGGGGGGAGAGACGTAATATCATTATTTCCGCTTTCAGTTTTTACATACTCCGGAAAAAGTTGGGGCTAACTCCTTGACAATTCGGTTTTTATATGTAAATTTAAGAAAAATGTTTGCTGCGAGAAAAAGCGGGAGGTGGCAGCCCCCAATCTCCACCTGCTTCCCACCCCACCTGCTATGTGCCTGCAATAATTGTGTTTACACATGATTAAGCGCCGCCTTAGCAGTTAAACTAGTCTGCAATTAATCAATTAATACAGTGTAAGTGAAATCGTTAAAAAATTATAATAGTTTTGATTGCATTATAATTGGAGAATTAAAAGATAAATATAATGCTAAGAATAATGGGATGGTTTTGTGTATAATTGATTGTGTGTATTCATTTATGTATCCATATATATGTTATGTGTATCTGTATATCTACATGTCTACATTTATATGTATCCATATATGTTAGGCGCGCCTATAGTACCCGGCCGGTATGTATATGTAGTATTATTATATAATATGTACATTTTCTTAATCAGCAGCAGTCAGTGATATTATTAATTATCGATTAGACATATTACAGGGATTTGGGCCTAAATTTATATCTACAATAATAGGAATTATCACATTCTTAGATTTTGTATGATATTGTTTCATATCTTTTACGTTTGTTTTGCATTATCGTTACTTACACAGAATATAGAATCTAACTCTTTAAACACTGACATTCTCACTTTTCTTTTATCCTTCCGAATTTGGATTGTGTGCGGGACTAACCCCTAGCTAGACAGTCCCAGTACAATAAGGAGACAAAAGCACGTTTTTGGTGTGTGTTTTTTATACCAGTATTCCTTCTAATGTCTCGAGAATTTACCATAAATATTTGAAAACCTTTGTACATGACAGCATATAGGAAAATAATTTCTTAGAAAATATAATTTCAGAATCAATTTCTTAAAAAGTGACTTAAAATTGTACACAATTTGAGACCCCCCCCCCCCCCCCAAAAAAAAAAAATATATTTTTTTTTTCCAATTTTTATGTCTAAAATGTTATGGTTTTTTTTTTTTATATTTTACTAAGCTTTGAAAGTCAAAAGTCAAGTTACAAACAAATACAGAGCTTTGTTATGTAGATAAGCTAAAGTCCGCCCCCACTAAAAAAATGAAATTTCTTAAATTTACATAGTAAAATTACCTAACATATGCTTTGGAACCCCCACCCCCTACCACCACCACCACCACCACCACCACTCCAACCCTGGCAAACCTAAATATCTTTCGGAACCCAACCCTTCCCCTTTCCCTGAAAAAAAATTCTGGATCTGTGCATAAAAACGTTCCCTTTAAGTCAAGGGTACGTTTTCTCCAGGTTACTTTTTCTCCAGGGTACAATTTCTCCTAATACCTCTTTGCACGTTGGTTTTGCATCGGTGATCGTTTGTTTTGCATCAGTGTCTGTTGATTTTGCAAACGAGGCTGTTGGTTTTGTTTTAAGCTGGTCTGTTTCGTATTTTAGTATGTTTTTAAAAATTAGTTGTTCGTTTTGCATAAACGTTTTTTTTACCCTTTCCGCCGCCCATAGTCGACAACCCTAAAAACTTGGGCATCATATAGCACTTTTTTGTAATATTGTCGAACAAAATTTGTATTGCGAACGCTGGTTGGCTGTAACATTCATACAGAACAATGAGCGAATAGATTACAATTTCTACATCTTGCCTAATTCACAACGATACCTAACAATGTGAGCTAGTCTGTAACTTTTTTGTGAATAAGGTAAATGACTTAAAAATGAAAATTGTCAGTTTAAAAATAGGGACTGGCTATTAAATTAGCCTGACCACCGGGCTGTCTTCTGAAGTTTCGCCCCCGCCTACCTGAGAAACAGACCGTCTTGGGCAGTCTGGCGGGCTATAATTTCCAACCCTGACCAACACCTGACATGTATAACTATGTTCTTCCAGGTGATGTTCACAGAGGAAGATGTCAAGTTCTATCTAGCAGAGCTGGCTCTGGCGTTGGACCATCTTCACTCACTGGGAATCGTGTACCGAGATCTGAAACCAGAAAAGTGAGTGCTCTCAGAGTGTGTCACAACCCAGTATTACAGAAGTTATTCTGTTCAAAACAAGTTACAGCATATCTTATAACCTTGAGGTATATATCTGGTTTAAAAAACTTTAAGCTAAAGGAAATAACTATCAACTTGCTGTATACTGTGTGTGTCCAAAATGCAGTTATCAAGACTTTAGGACCATTTTAACAAGAGCTTGGACTTTTGGTGGGATGTTACTATCTAGTTTGCTCATCAAAACAAGCTTTCAAATAATTGACCTCCTTTCTTCTAATTCGCTAAGAGAAGCTCATTGATATTCATAGACTGTCAAAACTGTAAAGTTGTTTGCCAAGATCTGCTCTGCTGTGTGAAATTGACGCTGTTTCAGCGAAATATACATCCCTGGATGAAGTCGGACGAGTGTCATTGCGTTCAATGCATTCATATCTATTAGCCAATGACTGGACAGTTAACCATGAGTAGACTCCGCCTTCATCAAATCGGAGTTTGTCACGTACTACCCAAAGTCCAAGCTCTTGTTAAAACGGTTCTAGAACAATGCACATTTATTCTATTTACTTTAAAATATAGTGTAAAGAGAATTATATTTCTTATTAAAAAACTCTTCTGTGACAGCCACTTTGATATAACTTGTACATTTCAATCTTTTATTGTTATCTTAACATTGCTATGATAAAAAATGAATTGAAATACTGGAATATAAAGTAGTTAGTGCATTCCACATACATGTATTAATTAATTTTTTGATCACTGTCAGAGTTCAGTGTTACATGTTGTTGATTGACAGATTGTTAATTTCTTTGTAGTATCCTGCTGGATCATGAAGGCCACATCAAGCTGACAGACTTTGGTCTGAGCAAAGAGTCAATATTTGAGGAGAAGAAGACGTACTCGTTCTGTGGGACAGTAGAATACATGGCCCCCGAGGTTGTAAACCGCAAGGGTCACAGCACGGCAGCCGATTGGTGGTCCTTTGGGGTCCTTATGGTAGGGCTTTTACTGTCAAAGTCTTGGGGAGGGGAAATCTAAAACATGTACCAGACACTTAAAACTGTAGTTTCATTCACATTTGTGGGTTTTAGGCATTAATTTTTTATATCCCCCGCAAACAAAGTTTGGGGGGTATATAGGAATCCCCTTGTCTGTCCATCCGTCCGTCTGTCCGTCTGTCTTTGCAATCTTGTCCAGTACACATCTTTTAAATGGAGAAACATTGGAAGTTCTTACTTCACACAAAGATTGCTTATGACCTTAGGGTGTGTCATGATTTTGACCCAAGGTCATTTGGGCAAGTTCAAGGTCACTGGAAGAAAAATTGCAAAATTTGTGTCTGGTCCATATTTTATAAATGGAGAAACATTGGAAGTTCTTACTTCACACTAAGATTGTTTATGACCTTAGGGTGCTTCATGATTTTGACCCAAAGTCATTTGGGCAAGTTCAAGGTCACTGGAAGAAAAATTTGCAAAATTTGTGTTAAGGAATGAATTCAATATTTATTTGTTTAATATGATATAAAATGTTTTGGGGCAGTTTATGCTTTATAAACCTTATTCAAATGCATAATTCCTGTCTAGGCCAGGGTTAGTTGTGCAAGTTCAAGGTCATTGTTTAAAAAAATGCATAATTCCTGTCTAGGCCATATCTTGTAATGGAAAATGACTAGAAGCTAAATTTTGTCACAAAAATTGCTTGTGACCTGTAAATATATCCTGACCTTGAGCTTTGGTCATTTGTGCAAGTTCAAGGTCACAATAAAAGAAAAGGTGCATTCATTACTTTCTAACTGAGAAATACTTGAGTTTTGATATTTTCTTAGAGGGGAGGTATCATTTGTGAGCTTGCTCACAGTACCTCTAGTATTTATTTGGAAAAATTCCCAGTTGCCAGAATACGTTAATTTGTTGACTGTTGCCTTTTGCTATGTTTCTCACTTTGGTGAATTGACTCATTACAAAATCAAATTAAGTTGGTGCTTAAGGATTGAGATGAAACCACAGAAATAAAAAAAAATGTAGATTCTAACCATGCTTCCAATTCACTTCTGTTATTATTTATCCTTACCTCTCTTTTAAAGATTTGAATAGGATGAGATGAAAGAATACAAAATTTCAATGAACATGTACAGTATTTGTTGAATTTTTTGAATTAGTATCACATTTAAAACTGAAATCTATTTAAACACAAAAAAGTAGTATATTCTAAGCTACAAAATGAGTAATACTTTTGTGCCAGGGTCTTGATTAACTATGCATTGCAAGTTAAATTCAGTGTAAGAGTAGATGAATTCAATATGCATTCATCTTTCTACTTTCAGTTTGAGATGTTAACAGGTGCCCTGCCTTTTCAGGGATCAAACAGGAAGGATACCATGACTCAAATCTTGAAGTAAGACAGAAAAATGTTTTCTTTAAATGATTGCTTATTCACTGCATGTTCTGATTATTCACGAAATGTTCATGCTAACATTAATGTGAGTGCAATAGGATTTTCACAATGTTCTAAAACTGGTGTAAGAAAAAAATAATAATAAAGGAATCCGGGATTCTGAATCATGCATGTTGGTTTTTTTTTTATAGGGCCAAATTAGGAATGCCTCAGTTTCTTTCTCCAGAAGCTCAGCAATTGTTACGTGCTTTGTTCAAAAGAAATCCACTAAATAGGCTAGGTAAGACACTTGATGCTGAGAATAATTGTGAAGCAGTTTCTGGATTCCAAAATTCATTACATTCCTGTCTGTCATGGCAAGAATAATGTAAGTTGAACCAGAAAAGGTCAAACAAGTGAATTTATATGTGACAATAGAAATTTATATTGGTAGAATTTTGTATCATGTTTGTAGTGGATAATGCATTTTGTATGTACATGTATATTCCAAAGTTACATTGATGATATTGTTTCTTGTAGGGTCAGGACCAAATGGCATAGAAGATATTAAAAAGCAACCGTTTTTCAACACGATAGACTTTGATAAACTGTATAAACGTGTATTGAATCCTCCATTTAAGCCAGCTGTTGTGCAAACAGATGATGCATTTTACTTTGATCCAGAATTTACTTCACGCACACCCAAAGGTTGGTTATTGGGAGAATTTGATAATAGATTTTTATCGGCAAAGACTCGAAAGCCAGGAATTTAGACTTTTCAAATGCATACTATTTTTACTGATAAAATCAGATGAATGGTTTTGTCTTGCATTGTATGTGTTTATGTGTCAAATTTACTATATACATGTAAGTGTGTTTGAATGAGCCTCGTGTTTTTAATGTTGATCATATCTTTTTCCTTTTTTTGGGCAGATTCCCCTGGTATCCCACCGAGTGCAACAGCTCACGAGTTATTCCGAGGATTTAGCTTTGTTGCACCAGCTTTACTAGGAGAAGATAACCATGTTGCAAACCCCATATTAGATAATCAAATTGCCTTAAAATCAGTAAGTTTCAACTAACATTTACAAGTACAGTATATGTTTAATTTTTATTTTAAATTGAAAGGGAAAAAAATATAAAATTATAATTATTATAAACAGATTTTGTTTTGCTTGATAAAAGAACATCCAACATTTTGAACTTAATTCAGTGATTGGAGTTGTAACAAAATAATATATCCCACACAACATTCAATACATTTCAGTGATCCATAAAAATTATTACAGCTAAAAAAATAAAGCCTCAAAAGTTATGGATTAACATTTAGTATGAACAGTATAACAGTCCATGTTAAAGAACAACTTCTCAATTAGTGTTGAACATAGACTCTGGAACAGCATTGATCACTTTTCCAGTTATTATTAATCATCCCAAATTATGAAGTATTTGAACATCTGGACTTCTCTATTTTAGTTACCCGGTGTGAAATGTACAGCTTTTTCAGATGAATATGAAACAAAAGAGGTAATTAGCAATGTTAACATCAAACTGTGCAGAAAAGATACGTATTTTATAGTTAAAATCATTTTCTATAAATATACAAATATGAATTTGCACTTGTTAATTAATATTATTAGACTATAGTGTCATTGTAAAGGCCATTCCTTTCTTTTCTTATTTAAGGATATTGGAATAGGATCATACTCAGTCTGTAAGCGCTGTATACACAAAGGCTCGGGGCTGCATTTTGCTGTCAAGGTATGAACCCTTTAAATCCAGTTGTCTCTGACTTGTACGCCTCTTTCCCAATAACATGTACATTAATATAGTTTCATGTACTTTCCATAAGACCCAAGGAAAATTGTTCAGACTAGCATATTAGCAAGGGGTCTTGAAGGGGCATGGTCACGATTTTGGTCAAAAATGATTTTTTTGATTTTAATGTTTACAATGCTTTAGTAAGACATTTTTAATAGGCAACCAAAATTTGAGTGTCATTCGTTGAGTTATAAGCGAGCTACAGGGCTTACAATTCTTTGATATGTAAACAAAGCTTTTGTTTACATTTTGAATGTAGAAGTGAAAATTCCAGTTTTAGACCTAAAATGAATGTGTTAAACGTTAGGAACTGCTTATTTGTGCTTAAAATGAATAAAATGATAGACAAATCAGCTTGAAAAAGATTTTTTACTGGTATATTGAACCTATGTAAACAAAAACAGGGCACGAGCCTTGTTTACATGACAAAGAATTGTGAGCCCTGTATCTTGCTTATAACTCAACGACTGACTCTCAAATTTTATTTTATCATTAGGTATGCATTCCTAAAGCATTGTAAATAATAACAACAGAAAAATAGAATTTGACCAAAATCGTGACCATGCCCCTTTAAAATGAAAACTGGAGAAATGACATAATTGATTTCATTTCAAACACTTCTGAATTGAATTTTTAGCATTCAACATAATTTTTGCATTATCAAAAATCACTCTGTAGTTGTATTAATGTATGATTGTTTGAACCAGAAAACAACAAATTACTGTGTTTTTCTAGATAATGGACAAAGAAAAGCGAGATCCCTCAGAGGAAGTGGAGATCTTGCTTAGGTTTGGTCATCACCCCAATATCATCACACTAAGAGATGTAAGTAGCTGTGTGTATATGGTCTGCATTCTAACGATAAAAATTTTATTTATTAGAGTTGTCCATAAAAAATATTTGTGATAACGTGATCTCTTTCAGTGGTCAGTTAGTAAATTTTGGTAATCTATTCAGAGTAAGCAAGTGAAAGATCAATAGTAGATGGAAGTGTCTTGTCACATGTGTTTAATCTGTTCAAAATCTGTTTCTTCAGGTGTTTGATAATGGTAACAAGGTTTACATGGTAACAGAATTGATGCAGGGAGGGGAATTATTGGACAAAATCTTAAGGCAGCGATTCTTCTCAGAAAGGGAAGCCAGTGCAGTTCTACAGATTGTAGCCAAAACTGTAGAATACCTCCATGCTAATGGAGTAAGTCGCTTTAATTTCTTGTTAACTTTTCTCATGCTTTCATTGTAAATGTACATTGTACATGTTCATCAGTTACATGAAAGAACTTCTTAACTCTGAACTTGATGTCATCATTAAATTTCAATAGAACTTTATAATAATAACTAAAAAAAATTATCTGAATGTGAAACAATTTGCAGCATCATGTTATTGTGTTAATTGCACTTACTCCTCAATTCAAAAATCCTCCAAAATACCTTTCACAGATTAAGCATTGAAACAGTTGTGATTATGGTTATACATGATGTCTTTCTATCTTGAATACTCCAGGTTGTACATAGAGATCTGAAGCCTTCCAATATTCTGTACGCAGACAACTCCGGCTCTCCGGATAGCTTGCGGATCTGTGACTTTGGATTTGCTAAGCAGCTGAGAGCAGACAATGGCCTCTTAATGACCCCATGTTACACAGCCAACTTTGTGGCCCCAGAGGTGAGAGAGAATTTGGCGGTGGTAGCATTTGTGTTTGACCGTGTGTTGATATTTAAATTTGTTGTGATATGGCAATAGAATAGTTTTATTAAAAAAAACAAAGATAATGCAGCAGACAAGTATTACATGTATGTACATGTATATAATTCTTTTGCAGGATTAAAAACTGAAAGTAATTCAATTATTAAATTTAAGGCAAAAATATGAAAATTGAGTAAATTAATCAATGCAGCATTTAAACTGGTGGATCAGTAACTGAGAAACCAAACAGTTTTTGGGCTTTAGTTCTCCTTTTTAAAGCTAGGAAGTGGGACATTAGGGGAATTGTTATTAGTTTAAGGATGTGTTGTGTATTACTAATGTTATACTTCAACAACAAAAGCTGTTCTTTTAGAGCACTCCCAATTCTGTTGCCAATTTGTCGTTTAAGGTAAGAGGTGTGGGTGACAGGTAGAGTGCCCTGTTTTCTCCTTCAAACTTTCCCAGTTCCATTTATAGTGGAAAGTTTGATAAAATTGTATCATAAAGTATTTATTGGCATCAGATGTTTAGGATTTGAAAATGAAGCCATTATTATTCCTTCTCTATAGTGAAAAAAAAGATAATTCTCTATCGAGTGTGTTTAGGGTGAAAGGATAGGTGACACTGTGTGACTACTAACAATATCAACTGTGTAACATCTCAAGGGATTTCTTGGTCTCCCTGCAGTGTGATTTAGACTGAGGTGGGGCTGATTTCTTGAGTGCATGTTTTTTTCATCTCAACTGTAATGCAAATGTTTAGAACAAAATATTAAGTAGATTCATGGCCATCAGAACATATAGCTCAAAATTGCTTGGGCATACATGTAGTTTGTAAGAAATGTAATGAACTTATTTCTACCTATCAATTGATGTATGTTGTGGGTGTTTTAATTGTAGGTCCTGAAGAGACAAGGGTACGACGCAGCTTGTGATATTTGGAGCCTGGGTGTTCTACTCTACACAATGTTGGCAGGGTAGGGCATTCTTAAAAATCCTTCGTGTTAAAGACAAGAGATTTACTGTATACAGGGGTTAATTAGAGATTAACTGTCTACAAGGGTTATCTTGTTATCCAGGGGTTATCCCTGGTTATCCAGGGGTTAACTGTATCACTATATGGGGATAACTAGAGATTAACTGTATATGAGGGTTAACTAGAGATATACTGTGTACAGGGGTTAACTTTATATTTACTGTGTACAGGGGTTTTAATTGAGAATCACTGTGTAAAGGAGCTATTCTATAGTAGGACAAGTTCTATCATTGAGAAGCTTTTATAGGCACACACCCTTTGCAAATGGACCAAATGACACCCCCAACGACATTCTGTCTCGCATTGGAGAGGGAAAATTTACCCTGGCGGGAGGAAACTGGGACTCTGTCTCAGCGGCCGCAAAGGTGAGATCCCGCTATTGATTCCAAACATTTCATCAACAAAGAAAGATTTCAAAAACACTGAAGTTCAGTGTGATTATTTCTTGTAAGCAGAATACTGTGAATCAAGTTCAACATGTATATGCCTAATTCTGTATTAGAGGTTGAGAACTTTTTCTGCAATTAACAGTAAATTTCTACGAGTAAGCAGTTTTTTCATTTCATACAGATAATGAAACTGTTCCACCATGACAATGCTCATGAATATCGTGAATATTAATCATACTCGTACATAATTGACAGTAGTCCTGGCACACTTATCAATTTTTATCCTTATTTTAACCTGTGTCTCCTCGGTAGGACTTGGTACAGAAGATGTTACATGTAGACCCTGGGAGCCGGCTATCTGCCACACAGGTCCTGAACCACCCCTGGGTAGCTCAGCGTGAGGCCCTGCCACAGTTCAGGCTCACTCTCCAAGATGCACAACTTGTAAAGGTACGTGTACATTTCAGTTACAACCCACATCAACCCAGTATCTGGTTTATATAGGATTTACCATGTTTTGTGATGAGAGATTGTCCAGCAAGTAGTGTTTTAATTATTCCCAAGCCTCCGTAAGGGGATAGAAATAAACTATGAGTTGGATAAATTTAAATGCCATAACAAGCCATGAGAGATTCTATTTTATGTTTTATTCCCATTACCATTGTCATTTCATTAGTGTAGTTCAATGCCATTGTGACATTATTACAGGGTACACAGAAAGTAATTATTTTTACATTGCTGATAACCAGCACAACTTTATTGGCTGAACATGATAAAATGCAATTCACTCAGACTATACAGGGTTCATTACATACATTATTTACAGCACATTTTTACTCTACATATTTTTTTCTTGTGAAATGATATCCCACATGAAGATTGCTTTTTTTTTCTAGGGAGCAATGACTGCCACATTTAAAGCTCTGAACAATTCTCCAAAGACAACCCTGGAGCCAGTGGGAGCCTCAGGACTAGCACAACGCAGGGGCAAAAACCGACCAAAGAGTTCAACAGCCGTGTGATCCAAGTATTAATCATCTGTCAGTATCGATCATGTGTGACTGCCAAGTCATGTGTGACATATCAGAGGGCGCTGTTTGTTTCAGATCAGTGATCAAGAGAGGAAGGTTGTAATTCTCCAAGAAGAGAGCCAATTCCAAGGAAGACAACTCCTGTAGCTTTTTATACACAATGTAAAGAATTTTGTATGGTTTTGTTTTTGTCATACTTTTGACTACTCTTTGTTGTATAATTGTTTAATATATATAATATATCTTGTGATTGCTACCAATAACAAAGTGCTACATACTGTTTGTATTTATTTTTATATTTTTTTTAATGTTTTTCTTTCTTATAATAAACAGTTAGTACCTAAGACTCGATTATATTAGCCATAATTTAAGGTACCTGTTACAGCTAATTATTCACAAAAATGATGCATACAATGTGTACAGTGCTATAGAAGCAGTAGCTCTTCTGATTTTTTTCTTTTTTGTTCTGTTTGTTACAAAGTATAAAGAGCGGTGCAAAGTTTGAAAAAGATCAGCGGGACTGAAATACTTTCAGAAAAACAATTGAACTACCTCTCATATAACATGGCACCCAACAGAAACATTTCGAGACTTGTGTAAATTATTTCTAATAATGTATTCTTAAAAGCTACTTTCTCTAACATTCTGATGCTGACAAATGTTGTGAACTGATTAACAAATAACCCTTTTTCCTTTGAAAAATTTCCTATTTTGTGTTTAGATATATAAATTTTTTGTATGCTTAATATATTTTTAATCATTATAACGGAAGAAACTGGAATAATGAAAAAAAAAAGAACTATCATTCTGCTATTATAATACAAAGCTTGTAGAACTTTCGGGTAGATAGCACTTATTTTTTAAGGCACAGATACCAATATCTAAGGTATGTGATGACCATATTTACATGTATCTAGATTTTGCTTTAAATAAGCTGTGTTCGAAGAATCTTCATTTTTTAAAAAAATTTTATAATTCTATTTTCCATACCAGTTTTCTTGGTATATATTATTCAATTATTAGACAAGAAATGAGAATAGTATTTCTCAAAACATCAATTCTACATAATATTTATTGACAAATATTTGCAAAGTGCTACTAGCATTCCTTTATTTATAATGTGCATATTCTGATTTTGTGTGTGCTTTCAGCATAGATTGCTTAATAATAATGAGAAATGTATTTCAAGAAATATTTGTACATATTTTGTCCTCCATGTGCACCTAAATTCTGTGTAATGAATGAACAGACTTGGAACAGAATCTTGTATGTAGAATATCTATACACCTCTCTAACTAATGTACAGAAAAAACAAAAAAAAGAAGAACTTGGCATAGAAAGTTCTCCATTCCATTGAGTAGCCAGTCTGTCAACTATAAAGTTTTGGTAATCATGTCTTGAATGAACAGTGTCTTCATTAACATACCCATATGTTATCTATTAATCCTTGGTTTAAAATGTTTTTGAATTTTTGAGAAATGAATATGATTTTGATATTACTTGTTAAAAGATGTAAACAAGTTCCTTGCCTTTTGTTATTTGGAAGCTTTCATTAATACAAGATGAGCTTACCTGTATTGGTACATCTTTGTATTTGTTTCACTCATTCAGTTTAGTGATAAACTTGACATGAGTTTGTTTTCTAGGTAGACAATAATGATGATTAAATCTGAATGAAGATTGTGTTAAGGCTTTACTCCTTTAGAGTTTATTTTACTGTTATTTTGCGACAGTTTGAGGTACTGTAATCTTAGTTTTATTGACGTTGGTTTACAATAATGGATCCAGAGATTATTTTATAACAAAAAATAATTGTCTGGTCAGAACTCATAAAAGGTGCTCTACTTCATTGTAAATTTAGGTAGCGAGCAGTTTAATTTTGGCTCAATGTTTTTTTTGGGTTTTTTTTTTCATTTTTTGTGTTGAAAAAGGATTGAGAAAATATAATCTTATGGTTTTACACAGAAATACTGTTTAGTGATGTCATGTAGCAGTCAGTTACAAAATTTAATATATAGAGATATTAAGTGCTAAGATTTAAGCTACTAAGTGCTGTATAATATTTCTTTGTATGGTCTCTTGTATGTGTGTGTAAAAGAGAGGGATGAGAGGTTTATTGTTTTTTGATGAACAAATACTTGTATCTTTTGTATTGTTGATACTTTTGTGAGAATGTTATGATTGCTGGAGTTATGATGAAAGAGAAGCTGTAAGAAAAGTGTTCTATTAAAGACTTGATATTTCAGTCTAAACAATACTTCTGTTGTTTTTCTTTTTTTTTCATTGCGCAGCTTAGTGGGTGAAATGAAAGTTATTTGAAGTATGTTAAATGTCAGATAAAAGAACGTTTATCAAACGAGAAAATATTTTTTAAATGACGCCTACAACCCCAAAAAATGTCAGTCAACTTAATGTACAGTACATGTATTTGGATAGGGAGAACGCATTCAAAAACGATGGTCATAAAATGTTTTAAAAAAATTGTGTTTGCATAATTTTGGATCAACCTGACAGTATTGAGTAATGAGTATGGCATTATCAATATTTTTTTTAACAATTAAAAATAGCAATGTGCACTGCTTAGCTTACTGTAATGAAACTTGCTTAACTAACTTTTAACATTTTCTTTCCTATATGTGATTGTCATTAAACCAGCAGATGCTTTGTTTTGTACACCAGTATGTTGAGGATAACTTCTTTGGTGTAAAATTGTACCATTTTATTTCAATTTTTTATTTAATTCAAAAAGGGTTAAATAAAAAGATCTCTTTTAATTCATTAGAAACTTGTTGACCAATAAGATGTGAAAATGTGTTTTTGAGAGATTTCGTTCATTTACATTATCTAGATGTTTATCAATCAGAATATAAGGTAGTCTTGTTTAGATTGCCATATATACACACGTATATTGTATACTGTCCATGTGTATGTATAACTGTGACCTTCACACGCCTCCCTTCCCTATCCACCCCCACACAACTCATTTTCCCCAGGATCTGCAATTTGTTTTGTGTTTGATGACACCTGTATATATTGGTATACATTCTGTGTATGATTCTGAATTTTCTCTGATATGATAGCGCTGTACGTAGAGAACACTTGTTGATGTCTGTTTGTCACCATTGCTCAATATATTCAGAAGCATTATTATCTCACCATATTGAATGCTGTACAATAATTGCCATTTGTTCTCTTTTTACAAACTTGTTGTCAGAATATCTTCAAATACTATCATTATTTTTAGTAAGACTGTGTTGGTGTTTTTATTGCTTAGAACGTAAAAGGATTACCGTGTATGTGGTTGTCCGTGTATCAACCACAAAAACTGCCTCTGTATTACATTGGCGATTGCATTTTCAGAATCATCGATCTTTCTTAGGAGGCTGGATGGTCAACAAATTAGTAATCAGATTTACCTAAAATTTAAAGATACGATTTGTTTAGCTATATACTATTACATAGTAAAGAAAAAATCCATATAGGCCTATTTTACCATCTGAATTTTGGTATTTTCCTATATTTTTATATATAGCTCTTCTTCTAAAGGAGATCAATACAGTCTAAAAATGGCCACGACCATCGAGCCCTCTTAAAGACTTGTGTGACCTATGTAATAAATGGGCGTTGCTGTAATTGTTGCTTACGGAAGAGAACAATACATGGTGGCACGAGTTACACGACCACTTTGAAGTCCACCGTGCAATAACTACGAAACATCAAATTATACTTTTTTGATGGGCGTTTCGTATATGTACAATACGAAACAGGAATTTTTGACAGTAGCTGCAGATCTGTAGCTCCCGGCCTCAAAAAATTCGGATTAGACGACCGGGGATGCCTCCATCCGAATTTTTTCAGACCGGGAGCTACAGATCTGCAGTTATAATGAGAGATGCATATGTCCATATCTTTAACAAAGAAGAATATTACTAGTGATATTTTTGGGAAACATTTTTTAGCTTACCGAGGCGAATTCGGGGGAGGTTAAGATACTATGCACTTGGCGTCAGCTTCCGGAGCAGGTCACATATACCTAAGTTTTACTGGTCCTAACTACACCAAACTTGCTTGGATGGTTCATTTGGGGATATTTAAGGACTAAACGCACTTGGATACTGAGTGAGCCGTAGGTTCACCGTTGTAGGAGGTTAAGGTAAAGGTTTTTTGAGCAGGTGCCTTTTGATGGCCATATCTAAGTTATTTATTCTCTATTTTCACCAAACTTGAAGGAATGATTAATCTTGTGATATAAATGCACTTGACAGGCTTTAATGCTAAATCTGAGCCTTAGGTTTCAGATGCTGGAGGAGGTTCAAGTTTTTTGGAGCAGTGCCCTTTGATGGCCATATCTAAGTGATTACTGGTCTTAACTTAACCAAACTTGGACATATAAAAGAGCTTGAGATTCTTTTGCACTTAAAGACTTAGATACTAAATTAGAGCGAATGGTTCCAGATGCTGGAGGGGGTTGAGGTTTTTGAAGCAGGTCATATACAGGTGCGGATTTTTTTTTAGCTCACCTGAGCTGAAAGCTCAAGTGAGCTTTTCTGATCGAAATTTGTCCGTTGTCTGTCATCGTTGGCGTTGGCGGCGTTATCATTGTTGTAAACTTTTCACATTTTCATCTTCTTCTCCAGAACCAATGGGCAGATTTCAACCAAACTTTGCACAAAGCATCACTGGGTGAAGGGGATTCAAGTTTGTTCAAATGAAGGGCCACATCCTCTTTAAACGGAAGATAATTTAGAAATATTGAAAATTTGTTGGTATTTTTCAAAAATCTTCTCAAAAACTATTAGGCCAGAAAAGCTGTAACTTGTATGAAAGCATCCTCAGGTAGTGTAGATTGAAGTTTGTTCAAATCATGATCCCCGGGGGTAGGGTGGGGCCACAAAGGGGGGATGGATTTTTACATAAGAATGTATAGAGAAAATCTTTTAAAATCTTGTTCTTAAAAAGTATTAGGCCAGGAAAACTCAAATTTGAGTGGAAGCATTCTCAGATAGTGTAGATTTAAGATTGTTTAAATCATGGTCCCCGGGGGTAGGGTGGGGCCACAATGGGGGATGAATTTTTACATAGGAATATATAGAAAAAATCTTTAAAAATATTCTAGGAATGTTTTCAGTCCAAAAAGCAGTAACTTGTGTGAAAGCACTGGTTGTGCAGATTAAAGTTTGATCATACCATGATTCCCTAGAGAAAAGTGGGGCCACAAGGTGGGGGGGGGGGTGGTTATATAGGAATAGAGAACAATCTTCTTACAGGTACAACAACAAAAGGGGCTTGGTATTTACCATAAAAATATGTGGATAAAAATTGGCAGATTTTTTTAAAATTTTTTGAGCAAGATCTACTGTACTTAGTTGTCAAGATATTTTGATTTTGATACTGTAATGCTAATTTGATCAGAGTTAAGGCTATTGTTGCTCAGGTGAGCGATGTGGCCCCTGGGCCTCTTGTCTTATAACCGTAGCACTGATCTCAATTAGTCTCATTAGATTGGATCTCGATTATCAAGTATGCTAATCATATAAATATCATATGATAAAAGTTGAGTCATATCATTTAATATAGTATTTTTTTTATGATTTGATACAATATTCTATGATACAGATATAAATCAAAATCATGCGATATATAACGTTTTACAGAACGATATTATATGATACCGATTTATAAATGTGATACAATATTGAAATTAAAGTTCTTTTTTATATTGTTATGTCTTCAAAGGAAAACTTCGTGATGATGAATGATATGAATTTCAGCAAAAATAGAGTCTGTATAAATTGTTGTACAAGTTCCTATATAATTTTTCTTTTGAGTATTCAATCACGTGTTCCATTTTTAGTCTTTTTTCGTCGAAGTCAATAAAATTTGGCAAAAATTATCCTTGGGTGAATAGGCATTCTACCTTATTAAAATGGGCTGCCGTCGCGGATTTTGTACACATGTATACTCGCAAAAAACACCAAAAGAAATCACTTTTGTTAAAATAGTATGTACTAACAGTACATTTCCTTTTTGTTTTGTTATCATATCGTCGCACGTGCAGTGACAGCAGGAGGCACTTGTTTTTTGCAAAAAGAAAAAAAAAAAACCCTGAGAAAATAGCCGCACGGTGTTACTCGGATGTATTATCGCCTCTTTACTGTGGTGTATAGATCTAGAGTGTCAGGATGTACAATATGATGCAAACAATAGATACTCTCTAGGAACTGCTCACATGTACACTGTAAAAATTGCACACGTGTTCGATGTGCACATTTGGTAGGGCAACCCTTTCTGTACAATATAATTTGGATATTTTGACAATTCTTTTAAACAAATTCCATTATGTAGTATAGTTTTAAACTAATTTTAGCATTTTTTTTTCTACAAAGCACAGTACATTGAACATGTATTCAGAACTTTGTGCAATCTGAATGCCTAGATTAATCGAAAATCAACCGACCGAACTTTCTCGACTTTTTTCAACTTATGTCAGCTTTTGTTAATATAAAAGCATTATGAAAGCAAGCTACTATACAAGTTTATTAATTATGCTCCAAAAAGTTTTCATTACATTGCAAAAATTGTAGGTCCATTTTTGCAATAAAAAAATATATACATGTATATATGCTAATTAATTCTATAATTCGCATGAGAGGAGCTGGTACGAAATTCGTTCGAAAAATCTTACTTGATCATATTCTTGTGATAAATAATGTTGATCTTAGTGCGAAACTTCTGGGACTTGAAGTATTTTTGTACTGAATCGAAAAATTTAAAGTACAGTAGTTGGTCGGGCCAGAATTAGATAATAATTATTTCTGTGATCGTTCATTCATTCATTCATACTTTATTTCCACCTTAAGGAGATAATGAAGATACATACAAATTATAAGTTCTCAGAAAACATCAAATAATAAGAGAAAAGGTGAAAAGAAAAGAAATAATGACTAACAAAAACATATATATATACATAAAATATACATGACTAGCTGTATATTGCACTCTTGTTCACAAAAAGCTCGGCAGAACTATAAGTTATGACCTCATACTACGTTTGAACGAAGGCTCTGAAGTATTGGGCGGCACATGAACGTTCTTGACGAAAATTGGCCAGGTAAAAGGACGCATGGAATGAATTGTCCAGCGGAGTGGATGTATGGCGGCCAATTAGAGTCATATATAGGTCATCTTCAGAGAGACCGCTTAACTCTGCAACTATGGGAATGTCAGAAAAATTTATAATCATGTTCCACCATCTATTTCGAAGATCGAAAGTAACTGGACACGTACAGGAGCAGTGACAGAAGACATCCGTGAATGTGCGATTACACAACACAAGATATACAGATTTTCATTATAATTACAATGCATTTTTGTACACAATTTGGCAATAAATTTACACAAGTTGATTCGTCGGGAGTTGATGGTAATTTCCATATAGATGCAGGTATAAACTTGGAAAATATTTTTCTGAAGAAGGAAAAGTCCGAATCATAGGACATGCGTCTCTCTCGATCTCTATCATGGGACGATTTCACAGCCCTTCTGACTATCTTTTTCCAGGAGTCTTTGGTTGGGAAAGTTCCGGTGTACAGCCAGTCTTGTAAGTAGTTTGCTAGGTCGTATAGGTGAAGGATGGTTACGATGTCGGGGATACTCCTCTTTGCTTGTCCGACAAATCTAGCATAAAGGACATCAACCGAGTGAGAAAGATTTTTTTCGGCAGGGCATCGTAATCCAAGCGGCAGAGTCTTCCTAAGAAAAGTAGTTTTCTGGTGTCAATTTCTGCTGATATAGGTTGAAAGTTAAAAAGTGACTCGGATATATCAGATTTGCATAGTTTGGGGAGTTCCAGTGCATTTTTGCATACAAAGTGTTGAAATGTATCAAGTTGTTGTAGATCTGAAGAGCTCATATTACTCCACAGCTCACAGCCATACAAAACCGATGGAAGAACTACACATTTATAAAGGTGAGACACTGTCGCAGAGTTTAAGTACTTGGATCCAATGTCAGATAATGCAAAGTAGGATTTTTTGCCCTTTTTGCACGCATCAGATATCGCGACCGATAGTATGCACTTCGAGTACTACGCAACATCCAATAATCTCTGAAGCTGCACTGGTGAAGTGGAGATGAACGATAGGTCATCTGCTAGCGAAGGACAGCTGCTCCTTACGCCAAGAACACCAGAATTTGGACTGTTGAGTTCCAAGTCATTTAAAAGATCGTTGATAAATACCAAATACAAGAATGTAGATAATACCCCGCCTTGCCGCACGCCTTGGTATACGGAAAACCATCTCGATCGTGTTTGATTGACAACCACTGAACTGACCGTGTTGGAATGACAGTTTTGTATCAATGGCCAGGTTTTGCCAGTGATTCCAAGATTATAAAGTTTAAATAAAAGTCCATTCCTCCAGACAGTATCGAAAACGTTACTTATATCGAGAAAGCTGTCATAGACATTGTTATTTTGTTCAAGGTTATGGAAAACTGTTTCCTGTAGATCAAAAGAAGCTGTTAAGCAGCAGTTTTTTTGGAAGCCTTGTTGCTGTGGATTGGGGAATTTCGAGTGTTGTAAGATCTGACTAGTTATGCGTGATATGATTATTTTTTCGAATATTTTGAAAATGCACGGCAATAGAGCTACTGGCCTATAACTCTTACAGGAGTCTTTTGGTTTTCCTGCATCTTTATAAATTGGAATAATGAGTCCTTGTTTCCATTCAGTGGGGATATTGCCACTGTCAATGATTGCATTAAATAGCATCGCAATACAGAGTGTTAGAGTTTCGCCTCCATATTTAATATGTTCGTTCGTTATTAGGTCATAGCCTGGGGCTTTACGAAATTTCAACGATTGAACGACACATATTATTTCATCTGATGTGATCAGTCCGCCTGGTAACGTACGGAGGTCACATTTGAATAGCTCTGTTATTTCGGAAATTTTTGTATCGATATAATTCTTTGTGCCATCGTCAAAATTTTGGTCTTTGAGACAGCTGTGTTTCATAGTGACTAGCAAACGCTTCAGCAACTCCTTCTGGGTCAGTATTCTTTTTGCCTGTGGAGTCGATGATTTCGGGGTATAATCTGGATGTTTTTGGTTTAATGCGCTTTGTGAATTTCCAGAAAAGACGCAAATCTACTTCAGCTGCCTTATCAATGTCTGCATATACTTTGCCCATGTAAGCAGCATGTTCTCTGTCCAGAGCATTTCGGAACAAACGCTTTGCTCTCTTGTAATTCGCGATATGGTGAGTAGTTCATACCTCGTGGTCGACCTTCGGACAACCACATTCGGCGTTTAGCTCTTTCTATGTCATGAAGTTCTTTGACTGCTTTGGTCCAGTCTGGTCGCGTAAAATGGTTGTAGGAAGTGTGTATCACAGTGTTTCCTGCACATTCGCGCAAAACATCGTTAATCTCGTGAAAAAAGTTTGTTACGTCAAATTCGTTTTGAAGATTTTGCGCTGTTTAACGCGTAAGAGCATTCGTAACTTGGGCTTTATATTCCGCTAAACTCTCGGGAGTAGCTTTATGCCAAACCGGTAATTTTGTTTCAGAGTAATGGAGTTGGTGTCTTGATATGTGAAGGTCAAATGTTGCTACAACCGGTAAGTGATCAGAAGTTGGGGAAATAGTGCCCTCTTTGATGATGACATAATGTTGTAAGTGTTTGAGAACGAATTTATCAAATAGGATGTAATCAAGTGTAGTTTTCTTCTGTATAAAGGTATAGCTATCACCATTGGTAATGAAATCAGAGTCTTGTCTGGATAAGCCACAATTCATAACAAACTTGGTCAGTAACTTGGATTTGTGTTGGTTGGTATGTTGCTGATTTAGTAAACTGCCATTGAAATCGCCACCTAGAATGACTTTGCCATACGCAGAATAGTAGTGATACATATTTTCGACGATAGTTTAAAATTCCTGTGCATATATATCTAAGTTATTGTCGGATGGTAGGTAAACGCCAAAGATGTACCATCTGCCACCCTTTTTATCAGAAAGTTCAGCGCCTATGATTCGGTTTGATTCAGGACATGGAATTTCTTTGATTGAGAAGGATAGGGATTTCCTACACATAATAGCAACACCCCCTTTTCCAGTGTTATATGTAGTGCCAATGCTTTGTACTAGGTCGCTGTCATCGGTTTTAACGAAGCTGTAGAAATTTAAATTTAAAAAAGGACAGAAGAAAAGAATTTTCAACCATCCGACCTTTTTAAAATCTTAGACAACCTGGAACAGAGTAATTTTTTTTCCTTTTAATTTTTTTTTTTTTTTGGGGGGGGGGGGGGGGTCTTAAATTTTTGTGTTACTGTAAGACATTGTTCCTCAGGTGAGTTACGTGGCCCATGTGCCCCTTAAGCTTGATCTCCATTTAATAGGTTTCAGTAAATTAATCTCACAGGATTTCATAATCTAAAAATGTTAAATTACATTAATTTATAATGAGAGTTCGATTTAGCATGGAAAGTTTCTTTACACACGTGTCGCCATCCCAATGTGTTGCATATGCGTGCTCCTAGCTGTATAATAAATTTTCCGAGGCCCGGCCGCGATTAAATATTGAATGAGTTTTGATGGAAAATCAAATCGATTATGGTTTCAATGGAAATTTTTAGTTTATCCAAATAATGCTAAAGCCTTTGGAAACTTAAATGGAATATTCTCTTTTAATTATCTCGACCGTAAAACTGCACACATTACGCTAGGGCCGGGAATGAAGACATGCTAGGTTTGAACAGTTAACAGAGCACTAATGCATCTAAAGGTTGCAACGTGATTAGATGATGCAGCAAAAACATTATCCAGGTCAAAGTTACTGAGCTGGATGACATAGTTTTAGGACAAAGACCTGCGATAGGGAATAAGCAGGAAGTTGGATTTGATATTGATACTAACTAGAAATTCAAAGCTTAATAGCTGACTGATCGGTTCACAATGCTCCTAATCAACAGTATATTGTTTATCTCATCCTCAAGTTCCGTTAAAGCTTGAACTAAAAAATAATAACTCGTTGTATAGAAGTCCCGGTTAAAATTATCCATAACGTTGAACAAACCAACATGTCATTGACCTACTAGATAGTAAGGTCATGACCTTGCTTAAAAAGTATTGAAAGTCCTGACTTTTTGGTTCAGACCATTTATATCATGCAATAACCCCACAAATACGTGCATTGATATAAGAAAATTTTTAAAAAATCTTCGGGGTTAAATCTATCGTCTTCATCAGTGCATTCCATATGCATCTATTACGCGAGCGAAAATTGGGTTCTAAAAAGTTTGAAAAAGTATGATATTAAAATGCAGATTAGCCTCCATATTACACTTAATACACTCAAGTCGTGAGAGAGATGCCATTTAGAATCATTTTTGGGTAAGTTTCGTTATAAATTTTATGATAGATATAAGAGATTAAATAAGATTCATTGGATTTAAAAATCCGAATGAGAACTTGTTGACAAATGTCTTTGTGTTAAATTGTGTCAAACGTAGCTCTAATGAATTTAATTAATAAAATAATGTATACTTCATCTCGACGTTTGACAACCGATCTTCATTTTCTTTAAATCAATGAAGTCTCCTTCCTTGCTATACCGATATATTACAGTAAACGACGTTGGGCACAGCTCTGAATTATTTATAGTTTACATCGAGACCCCCTTAGGGTAACCATTAACGTTACATGTTGTTCTAGATTGGTCATTAGCAGGTACTCGAAAGCTTTCCTTGATGATATATAGCTTCACATTTGTATATTTCTCCATTTACGCTTTATTTTTTTCATCTTTAACACTCGTCTTTAACGGTTTTCAACTATAGATTGTCATTAGAAAAAAATCTCCACTTGATATTTTTTGTCCGTTTTGGGTTTTTTTTCTTCTGAGACTAAGAACAAAGCGCCCATCTAACATTGACTTCCGCGTGTGTTTGAGATTTTTAAAAAAGCAGCAATGTTGTCAGCAACCCATACTTTAATTCATCTCTTTGTTAAGTCCATTAATCAACACACAAGAGACTTCCTTTTGTCCTGCTCTTTTATTCTCTCTGACATTATCATTATTCCATTCATGTATTTTTTCCAAATGTCTATTTTGTCTTGAAATATCTCGGATGTAAAAGAATAAAATACTTTAGATGTTGGAAAACGTGCTTCAAAGAGACGACGATGCTCTACAATATGAATACGTGTCAATGTAGCCTATAGGATGCAAATCTCTGCTAACCAGCGAGCATGTAAAACAGTTTATCAATAAGGCTGTATATATAGTCGGTGTCCATTATACGAATATTCAAATCTCCGAGAAAAAAGAGCTTTGTACAGAAATATAGAAAAATGTTTAAATTTTACAGCTAAAATACGTGGGGCTTTACTTTAAATTTTCTTAATTTGTTTCTAAAAAAGTCATATTCAAAGTAATTCATAGATGTACATCATTTGATGCACGTGTTATTTTTTCTGCGTCTGAACCAAAAACCAAATCATATCACAACATTTTTAAAACATGCATTTGTATGAAACGCCATAGCTGCCTTATGTGGCTATTTCATGTGAAGATGGTGCTTTATTATATTATGCTGTGGTTATTTCACGTGACGATGGTGCTTTTTTATATTATGCTGTGGTTATTTCATGCGAAGATGGTGCTTTATTATATTATGCTGTGGTTTTTTCATGTGAAGATGGTGCTTTATTGTATGAAGATGGTGCTTTATTATATGAAGATGGTGATTTTTTTTATGAAGATGGTGCTTTTTTATGTGATGGTGCTTTTTTATGTGAAGGTGCTTTTTTATATGAAGATGGTGCTTTTTTAATATGAAGATGGTGCTTTTTTATGTGATGGTGCTTTTTTATATGATGGTGCTTTTTAATGTGAAGGTGGTCACTCGGAACTCCTCTTATTTTTGAATACTGAGTTTACCATTTATTATCTCAAAATTTTGAAAGTAAAACAAAAAAATTGCTGCAATCAAAATCCATTTGATACACCATTGCTAGTTCCTCTTTTTTCTAGCATAATTAGTATATAAGCTAATGAGATGATCTGTGTACGACTTTACCTCAACTGAACTTGCATCTATTAAGTGACAACTATATAATGACGGAATATTACAAGAATTAAAGCCTAGTAACGTTATTCTGAACTTTGAAGAGCAGAAAATTGAAATTATTAATTACTTGTGTTTAAGCGAAGAACAGGTTATTCGATGAGGCGTAAATGCCCTAGCAATCTGATTAAAATCAGATCTTTGATCCGCTCTTAATTTTGTTATTGTCACCGCCCAACTGGTCCTCATCATTGATGACCGTTCATCTCTAACCTAAGTGGCGAGTTGGAGGAAGAGTTCACATTCTGAGTGGTTTCAAAACAAAACATTATAAAAAAAAATAAAGGAGTGGATCGAGGATCTGATTTTAAACAGATTTATGCCCAAGGTGATAGGATTTGACTTGAAGAGAAGTAAAGGAAAGCCACAGGGAAAGGTCTACTATACTATAATATAGCTCAAAGAAGGCCCTTTTATGGGTGGTAAAGGCAAAAGTAAAATGTCAAGAAATACTGACAAAATATTGTATGATTCTATTAATCGTATTTGTCAATTCAGTTGAGGTCAAGTCGTACAGTTCATCTCGTATTAAATACTTATTATTTTAAAAAAGAGGAATTAGAAATAGTGTGTTAAATGGATTTTAATTGTATCAATTTTTGTTTTAATTTCAAAATTTCGCGATAATAAATGTTTAACTCAGTCTTCAAAAATAAAGTACCGAGTGACCTTCACATTAAAAAGCACCATATAAAAAAGCACCATCACATAAAAAAGCACCATCTTCATATAGTAAAGCACCATCTTCATATAATAAAGCACCATCTTCACATAAAAAGCACCATCTTCATATAATAAAGCACCATCTTCATATAATAAAGCACCATCATCATATAATAAAGCACCATCTTCACATGAAATAACCACAGCATCATATAATAAAGCACCATCTTCATATAATAAAGCACCATCTTCATAAAATAAAGCACCGTCTTCATATAATAAAGCACCATCTTCACATGAAATAACCACAGCATAATATAATAAAGCACCACCTTCTTATGAAATAGCCACATAAGGCAGCTTTGGCGTTCCATACATTTGATGTGGGGTTTTTTTCTGAGTCTGAACCAAAAACCAAATCATATGATTATCAGAACAAAATTTTCAAAACATTCTACATGTATAACAAAAGCTAAATGAATAAATAAATACATATTGTTTGTTTGGAAACCAAGTAAAAATTGAAAGCTCCTGTTTTGCGTGATTTTGTAATTAAAAAAAACGTTTTGCAGTAAAGCCGATCTCGCGTGGGCGCTTAGGTCGCGTAATTCGATCCCGGTACTCACCAAATTTACGTGGACTATATGTAAAACAAATATCGCACTTCCTGAAAACAATATTCAGAAAAGTTTGGATACACTAATCATCGTTTTGACTGAACAAATGATTCCATGAATATTAGATATGGCAATCCACAAGAGTCCCACCCCTCAAACATACATTATGTGTACACTGCGAAAGGAAACACGAGATGAGAGAGTGTTCGAATATTCCATAATCGGAACAATTCCTCATCGATCTCTGAAGGCAAACAAAAAGGTTTAATTGTTTAAAACTTTGATAAGTAGATGCTATAATCCCGTATTTACCCAATCGGCGATCAATATTCCATTATTTCCTCCGCCAGTTGTGTTGACAAAACTTTTGGCATGCATGAATTTTGTAGCTATTAGTTGTTTCCTCGACTGATTAATCACATTTTAGTTTCCACGTCTCCTTACCTTACCATCTCTTTTTAACCTTCCAAATACAACTGTTATATTTTAAATTTCTGAATTTACTGGGTGGGTGACAATGTGAAATCAAGATGTTAATTATATTTTGTATTTATAAACATCAAGTACACTATTTCTAGGTTTTTAACCATTCTCTTACAAAAAGACACACGGACAAAATTGTTAATTTGAAAACATGAAAGATGGTTTTTTTCTATCAAGATTAAATTGCTTCGGTTGTTGTTCTAAAAGTTTATACACATCGTACAATTGTGTATATATAAAAGTACTCTTTGGATAATTCAAAATTTACGAACGAAGCAGACAGTTACAACAAACAGGGTGGGTTGGAATGGAGTTAATGCTTTCACGATTTCTGATAAATTCGAAGATTATTATGCCATAGGCTTTGAGTATACATTTTTATCTTACTTTTGTATGTAGATTTCAAATATCATTTGACGTGCGCGCTTATTTAATTTATTGAAACAAAAGCAGATTTTAGGATAAAGAAATTAAAATAAAGAAAGAAAAAAGGGGAAACAATGAATTGCACTATTGGATTCTACTATCATCTCGATCTAATGGTGTGCGACACTTAATACAGCTATTACAGGGACCATTGTTAGGTTGTTATCAACAAAACTCATTCAGGAGCAATTGAATGGCTATTTTTTTTTCTGCATGAGCAATACAGTATATACTAGTTTCTTAAACCAAAGGGAGACCTTTACTCGGGATCACTTCCTGAAGTGTTCCTCTTAAATTATGCTATATTTATTTTAATATGACATTGCTTACCATTTTTCTGCCCCTTCCCCCACCCGCTACAATTGAGAAACTATAGAAACCGATCGCGCATGAGTTTGCTGTACACGTTTGGCGATACCTGAAGCCGACATTGACAGGTCAATAACGATAGATGGTTGATTCAGGAGACAGTGCTAGCTCCAATTGCAGACGACAGCAAAGATTTCACACGGTTTGCTTCTGCTAACACCATCTGTTTGCAGTAAGAATCGGAAGGTTATTTGGATCAATCTGGAAAGGGGCGTTTTTTCGGGGTAAGTCGTGGCTTCTTCGAAGAACACGTTTAGTCATCAATTACGTGTATCTCTGATTTAAGACCAATTCCAGTGAGTTAAGAAATCCAATATTCGTGTTGCAAAAACGATTGATGTGAATGTTATATAATCTGGCGAATGTATGTTTAGCTAAGAGACAATGATCTTTCTATTTGTCTCGATATTGAATCGATGTCCTTATAAAATCTTGTTCAACCATTGATCTCTAATAATCTCGTTCGTGCATATCGCGCTTAGGTGAAAGGTGTAAATATTGGAAAAAAAGATCAGTCTTTGGAATGCATGATAAAAAAGAGGAAAATATCGAGTATTGATAAATACAGACAAGCTTTCGTGAAATTGAATATCCCTATCAATATCATGTTTCATTACAATAGGTTGTCTCGATAAGCCGTCAATACTAATACATGAATCTAGGTTTGTATTAAATTTCTATGATAAAGAATTAAAAACAATAAGCATAGTTGTAATTCTCATGTAATTCTTTGCCTGTCTTTCTGACAATTTCAATCTAAAATTATTTTTCTAACTTGATTTTGATAAATGTATTTGGACGCATATCCATATTTTAGTCTAGTTTGTAATTCTGCGATTTAGGAAGTCTTATTAGTGGAAAAAAACCAGGAGTTTCCGATGATTATAGCAGTGCTTTTCCGTCGTGTAAGCTTTTGGTCTCTAATTATTATTCCGGTTTCGTAATTTTTCATCTAGCGGGTTACGCAATATTTTAATTAATTGGCCTGTTTTGATCACAGGAATCATAAGACACCAACTGGACTTTTTTCTTGGAAAATGAGATCCACGTGAGCCATACAATTCAGAACTATAATGGCGAGGGTTTTGCATCTTTTTCAATATTTCTTATAGAAATACGGGGATTTTAAACATATGTTCCGTCTTTTGTTGCTCCTGAAGCATCGGCCTTCAGGAAAGCATACAATTAAATTTATCAAATGAAAATACAATTCATGTGTTCTCTAACAAAACAGTATCAAAAAAGTGTTTAAAAATCAGCAATAAGAAGCACTAGTGTTTTTTAACCGTCTCAGGAAAGGGTTGAGAGAGAGAGAGAGAGAGAGAGAGAGAGAGAGAGAGAGAGAGAGAG
>WFKH01011925.1:84582028-84594133 GCA_016163765.1 Magallana hongkongensis
TAAGAAAACAGGTGTGTTCATATATGTTATTTGATTGCTATGATCACTATTTCATTTTACGTTAATACCGTAAAAATGAAAACATTTATTTATCAAAATTTATGAGCGGTTCAGAATATTTATCATATTGATTATACATGTATATGAATTATTTTTCAATATTTTAAGATTAATTTATACGTTCATATTATATACGAGTGTATGAACTAATTTATTTTTCAGCTTTTGTAACATTAATAAATGGTTTACTTGAACATTAAATAAAATAAATTTATAATATCAACAGAACAAATGTACTGTCATGGGGCTATAATGTCCTTCTGGTGATAATAAAATGCCAAAAAAAAAAAATAAATAATAAAATCGGTCATTCTTTATTATTAATACTTACTTTAGTACCTTTTTTTCATATTTAAGAGATGTTTTCACGTTTTAGACACATAAATTGTGCATTTCACATGAAATTCTTTTAATATTTTGGGTGCTAGAAACTCAAATATCTGTCTCAAAAATTGATAAGGGTCAGTATTAATGGCTGTCATATTCATGATTCTGGAAAACTTACCGATCTATAGAATATTCTTGATAGTTTTGAATTTTTTAATGTCCTGCACAATTAATTTTTAGAGTTCATGCTAAAAACTCAAATGGTATTTTCACTTGTTTATGATTTGAGCTAAATTCTGTGATGGAGTGAACTACTCGCAAATGGACCATTTTGGATATTTTGTTTGGGGTTGCACATGCACTAAATAAAAAATAGAGGTAGTCCTCATTATCAATCATACTAACCGGAGCAAAATTTCAGTCGTTAAAAAAGTCTTGTATTGTTAGAATTCTATATAGAGGCAGTGGATATGATACAAGCATGTTTGTTGCTATCTGTTTCCAAAGTGCCTTGAGAATCGACGCTCTTCATAAGATTAACATTGACCCCGCTCAAATTCTCCATATGATAAGGACTTTGTTTGACACGAGTGTTATGACATAGACACAATGATTGGAGCGGCCATTTTTTTATCAGGTTCAAATTTATTGAATATCATTTTTTAATGATTACGCCAGTACTTCCTCCTTAAATATGTATAGTTGTAACTGCACAGTGCTTTTAGGGTCAATTTTCTTTAGAAAAATCATTTCGTTTGAAAGTAATCATATATCAACCTATTTTATCTCGTTGTAGAAATAAATTTAACATTCCGGAATATATACATTTGTAAAGTCCAACGAATTGAAATGATTATATTAATTTGTAACAATTTTTAAAATATACAGTGGTGCGGTTTGTCATATATTGTAAATCAACTCTGCTGCATGCTGTCTTATTGTATTATAATTCATTAAATGACAGTGGCGCGACTTTTTCTGATTCCCGACAGCACTTTGTTTGGCATCGTCTGCCGACACTCCCTGTAAGGACATCAGCTCTGACGCCTGTCGCCTGCTTGTCGCGGCCTCTCCCAACTTCTGCACCACTTCGTCAGCACAAGTGGAATGTCCGTCCTTCTGTGGACTATGTAGTAAGTTGTAAACAATATATTAACGTGTATCAATGTCATTTATGCATTGAATGCTTATTTTTTGATGTCGTTGGTCCTAAAACACACCAAGCGGTGCAGACAAATTGAACACCGCGCGTTAGTCAAGGATATGAAACATACATTGAACAGCCATATTAACATGTTATTTAGTTTGCTTCCGCGAGTAAACATACATGTAGAGTGCCAGAAACTTTGTCGAAAAAAAAAACTTTTTTACTGATTGAGTAATATAGCATGCAAGTCTATAAATTTACAATTTTAAACAATGAGTACTTTCAATATTTTTTTTATTTTTTTTCAGCAAGAACGTGTTACCAGTGCCATGAGGTTAACGATCCTAAAACCTGCACAACTTCTGTTAACTGTGGAGTCGGTAAAGTAAGGGTTTTTTCAATCAGTCTTTGCATAATTTTGTAGTTTTAAGCAGGTGAAAAATGTGTGATTATTACATTTTCTGCAGATAGTTAGTACAAAAGACAGCTAATGATTTCATAATCTATCAAAACTTTACAAAGTTAGTGATTTTGACCAAGATACTAATTTTCAAAATTGGCTTTACAGCAGTGCATAGTTTCGGAGACAATCGGAGATGACTTCATTTACCATTACAACATGGGATGTGTTGATAATTCGGTAAATTTGCTTTTATTCATTTTGTGACTAAAATATATAATAGATGTTATAATCTCATTTTGCTTTTGTCCAAATCAAACTCCTTACTTACAAAAGGAAAGAAAAAAATACCGAAGGAAAAATTAACCCCCAACCCCCCCCCCCCCCCCCCCCCCCCCCCCAAAAAAAAAATTAGAACCCCAACAAAATCAACAACAATAACAACAAACTAAACAAACTAAAAATCCAAATCGATATCCAATTTTATCGATAGTTTACTTATTCATTTCAAAAAGTTGCATGAATGTGTAATGTGATTAAATTAAATGTTATGTTGTCATCTATAAAATTTAATCGTCAGGTTTGTTCCTCTGGGACTGATTTGCCCCATTCCCCTCCCGCGGTGGGAAGGAGAGCCGTGTACAAACGTAACCTACAGTTTGGCTGCTGTGACACAGATCTCTGCAACAACAAACTGCCCTCTGAACTGACGCGTAAGAATACCCGTTTTTATGTTCTATGGAGATTTATGTTTGTTGGACCCTAGTAAAAAGACCAGTTAAAAATGTAAATGGGGTCACATGTTGTGACCTAAGCTTTAATAAAAACCGGGAAAAATCTCTCAAAATATTTCTGACTTCCTCTATAATTATTTTTTCTTACTTTTCATTCTGACAATTTCATCATTATATGTATAGAAAAGTTATATTATACGACTAGCCGATTACTGATTTTTTTAACCTGTCAACCTGTAGAAATTGCTATCCTTTGAATTATAATTGCACCCTTTTATATACGTATTGCAGCAACAACCTGTCCTACTGGAACTCACGAATTTAGGGATGGACAGGTGCATGTGTGCTATTACCTGCTGAAACAAGAGCGCAATGCTGACGACGGCGCCAAAGCATGCGCTGACACATTCCATGGAGGAAAACTGGCCTACATTCCGTCAAGAGCTGCTGACGACTTTATAAAATCATCCCTTGGATCTGAATTTGGGTATATATTCAATTTTTCTATTATTAGAATATCAGTTATGTTAAATCACTTTAGGCGTATGTGTCGTCTCACCATAAGAATTGTTATAATATTTAAACTGATGAAAAGGGATGGTTAGCTTGAATCAAAAATGTTAAAAAATCAAATATTTGTGTGAAAACGATCATTATCATTTTCTTTATATATATATTTGTAAATTCTAAAGAGGTGACCACTCGGGAACATTTATTGGAGTCTTTGACAAAGAGCACGAGTTGTCGTTCGTGGATACGGATGGATCACCTCAGGTATTTTTCGACTGGCGACACGGCCAGCCCAATGATCCGAATGTCAATGACCCCATCCGTGAACCCGCTCAGGACTGCGTGATCATGTATCCGATCGACAGAGAACACTTTACTTGGCAAGACAGACCTTGCGAAGTACTGGCCTGGACTCTATGCTCCATCAACATTCACAAATAAAAAAAAATTATATCCTATTTAGAGCCTACACACCTGAATTGTTACCTTTTTTCATCACATTAAAACAATTTAAAAAAATTCTTATTTTTAATTAACTGTAATATTTTTACATAAGCATTTCTATCGTACATTAAAAAAAAATCGAACGACGATCCAGTTTTCAACAGTTTATTTCCAGACTTCATGAAATTGAATTATATTCATCGGGTTTGGGATACTTCATAAACAAAGTCGTGTTTGGTATCGTGGATTACCATTTGTGTTACATGTACTACGCATCATACAGTTTCTGTAGCTTTAAAAGTCAAGCTCCTTCATGGGTAGTTGAACATAATACCCGGCACCATATAATGACAAACATTTCAAAATTACTGATGGTAACTATGACAAGACTCTAATAAGACCAAACAGCTCAGCCAAGCTTAATATAAGTTCCCACTTGTAACCCCGAACTTGCAAAACACAATGTATTTAGAATCATATGTGTGCAATTCAAAGTAGAACTTGTACCAGTATTATTTTTTAAAGAAATAAACAGCAAGTTAAAAAGTTCATCGGGATATCTTTACCTTTCTAAATATGTTCTCTTATATGAAACTTTAGAATAGCTAAAGCGTTCAATTATGTATATTTACATTCAAATATGTTTAAACTTTCCATATATGAACCTATAGAAGAGCAAAAAAACCCGTTCAATTATGTGTGAACTTTTTATTACATGTATACATTAAAATCGATTTCTAACCGTTAGATATGTTCAATATTTGGAATATGTTGATTTTTTAAACTGGCGTATGCGTATCAAAACATCCAAACAGTGTCAATTTTTTAGAACTTCTGTTTCTTTTCTTTTATAGAGTGGGTTTGTGCTCCATACTTTTGTCATATTTTTGTCATAGTCTAAAAAGGGGCTGATCATGATTTTTTTTTTTTTTAAAATTTTCCATATATTGAGACCTTGTCCTCTCATTGCATGATTTACTTAAACATTAATTCACTTAAAAGTTGTTTTTATGTTTTAGACAAATACATTGTGCATTTCACTAAAAATTTTATTAATTTGCTGGGATAAAAATATCTGTCCCTGTATTCGATAAGGGGCACTATTCGTGGCTGTCATGATCAAATTCAATATTCATGGGAAATAACCGATCAGACTAATCTTGCTCACTTTTAGTTAATGTACGTAATATACTTTTCATAGGGAAGTTTTGAAATGTAAAGGATACTTTCACTTAATTATTAATAATTTGAGCTCTATTCTTTAATAGTGTAAATAACTTGTCTCGCAAATGCACCATTTAGGATACATCTTATGTGGCTGTACAACTAAACAACTAAAAAAAGAGAGGTAATCAACATTACTATTCTTATATCATTAAACGAAGCCAAATCTCAGTCGTTACAAAAGTCTTGTATGTGAAGGCGGTGGATACAAGCACGTTTGTTGCGTTCTGTCTCCAAAGTTCTTTGAGAATCGACGCTCTTTATTTCATGAAGTTAACATTGACCTCGCTCGAATTCTCGATATGATAAGAACTTTGTTTGACACGAGTGTTACAATATAGACGCAATGATTGGAGCGGCCATCTTTTTATCAGGTACACAATTGTTACATATCATTTCTTAATGAATGCACAGTGACTTAATAGCATTTCTATAAGTACGCTTCAGGTATAACAAATGTGTGTGGCACTAGCAAAATCGAGCTTATCGTTTAAGTTGTAATACATTTCTTTAGGAAAACTATCTTCGGGTTAAGATTCAACTAACAATCTCAATACAAACTTATATATTGGGGTCATCATTCATTAAATCATAAAGAAAAATACAAATGTATACATTCCTTGTAGTAAACGTAACTCTTTCTGTATATCATTGAAATTTGTGTACTAAATTCCGTTTGGTCTGTTTAAATCTAAAAGTTTCTGTCTTTTCCTGTCGAAATATGTCTTATACATGTACTTGTAACTGTCGGCTGTTGAAGATATTCTAAATAGCAGCTCCTGCATTTGATATAAAAGTACAAAGTATCAAAGTATTTTTGGCAGATTGCCAGTAAAGCCCAAAATTTAATAGATATTTCAAATGTATTAACATTTCCTAGTTTAGTAGTTTTGTAGTAAAGTTACATTATTGATTGAAAGGGATCTTTTCTATACTTTTAAAGAGGTTTGGTTGTTCATACAATTAACCATCAGATATACCTTTGATTTTCAAAAATTCTAAACAACAGACATTTTGAAAAAAGAAAATCTATAAATTTTAACATTAAAGTTTAAATGCTTTCCAATATCTTTATACAAAGCTCTTCTTAAAAAAGATTTATATATTGTACCTAGGGTTACAAGTATTTTCACCCTGTGTTTTATTTCGCCATTCTACACTTGCGAAACATTCTATGAATTTTAAACTTCAAAGTTTGAATGATTTCCTATATCTTTACACAGAAATCTTTGTTTTGACGATATATAAATTAATATTTGAACAGCGTTAAATTAGTAACAGCAGGAACAAGTGTTTTTAAAGCCGCTTTTGATAAGATAATATATACAATGTATCTAAAATCGGGTTTTACAAACAATAAACATTAGCTCTGAGGAGCTATTTTTCGACTACATAATACTATTACATATAATTAAAACATAAAATATACAATATCAGTATCACATTGTTAAAAGAATAACTACAAACATACTACAAGGATACTTTGAGAAAAATAATACCACAATAATTCTGACCTTCTGATATTAAACCTGTTTACAAAATTTAACGACAAGCGTAACAATTACAACAGTTTCCATACCAACTACTTTGATTTTAAAAGAAGTAATGTTTCTAAATGACTCTGGTAGAGAATTCAAGATTTTTGCAGATTCAAATCAAAAAGATTTTAGACCATATGTTGTTGATCTTACTTTCGGTAAAACGGCTGTATTTGTTAATCTAAAAGAATATGGCATTTCTTTAATTTGGATAAAATCCTGCAGGTTGAAAGAACTTTGTTTATTTAAAATCTTAAAACATTCTATTGCCATTGTTCTGATACGCCGGAGTTTAAGACATGGTAGTTTTGATTTTTGAAGAAGATAACTATATGAATTAATGTAATCGTCGTAGACAAATCGCAATGCCCTTTCCTGTATTTTTCCATTTAAACTGGTTATAACATTAGACTGCTGAAATAAGCCTTGAAAATATAATCTTTTTTTCCAGCAGAGTATAATTATATAAAGTATAGGTTTGTGTGCATTTTGTCCCGATCGAATTAAATGGTTTCTTCACATTTCAGGCAATACCACTGAATATAATATATCTCTTTTGCTGGTACATGTAGATAATTGTTCAAGTTTACATAAAAACCAAAGAGGTATAGCGTCTTTTCCTATTTTTCCGTGTTTGAACGAAAAGTACCTTTGAAATCTACTGATAATATATACGAGTGCCTGTCGCAATATGATTTTCGAAACCAGGGTACTGATTTTATAATGGTGTCTCTAACCACCGATATTCTGAACCTTGATTACTTCCAGCAAAATGCAATGAATGTAAGTGTAAACAGGATGAAGTGTAATTTAAAAAAATCGGTTTACACTGAACTTGCTTATTCTCAGAATTATACAACATTTTTCTTAAAAAATGCTACATAAGAGAAGATACAATTCATTTAAACTTTCTATACTTATCATGCTTTAAGTAAGGAGAAAAAGAATACTATTTGGTAGGATCGATCCAGTGACGTAAAATTAAAACGCCTACGGGTTACTGGTCAATAAGACGCGCACTCAACGCATTTGTACACAATACTTCATTTTCAATTCATGTGACTATAAACATGAATGTATTTGACAGTCACTAAATGAAATACATCCATTTGTCTAATTTTCAGTTAGAAGACCACGTTAGTCCAAACTCAATTCAATGTAAACCAAAATGAATTCAATGTAAACGTGTACTGCAATACCTGTAGAACATAATATAATCGAATTTCTTATTCTTATGGTATTTTTACCAATTTCCTGTATATCTTTTTACAACACCTGAGGATTTTAATGATGTTGTGGAGGAAAGTTAAGATTTATTTTACCCTGGTAAATGTGCAATATGCGTTTCTTTAAATATATTTTAACTAAATATTGTTTAAAATGAATTGAAAATGATTGATGTTTGCAAGAGCCCTATGTTGTAGGGAAACTGTACACAAAGTACACTACAACGTTTTATAATTACGTGATATTTAAGAGTTATCGAACATTACTATGATTAATTTGAATCAACAAGTTCTAAAAAAAACCATTTAAGCATTTTACCACCACTAAACTTGTGTTATGTTTTAATTTAAAGAACATCTATTGAATAAGAATTATTAATTCCTGAATGTCATTTGATTCGTTGTTTGTCATATTGTAAGAGATATACTTTTTAACCCAAAATTTAATGAGATTAAAGTTGTCATATTAATGCTTTTTAAAAATTTTATTTCATAAAATGGTGGTGATAATGTTTTTCCTCTGATTCCCCAACAGCACTCTGTTTGGCATCGTCTGCCGACACTCCCTGTAAGGACATCAGCTCTGACGCCTGTCGTCTGCTCGTCGCGGCCTCTCCCAACTTCTGCACCACTGCATCAGCACAAGTGGAATGCCCGTCCTTCTGTGGACTTTGTAGTGAGTTGTTAACAATATTATATTGACCGATGCCATAATTTTATATATTTTAATAAGGTATTTCTGTCACAAAGATCGATCGTTTCAAATACCGATTCCTTGACTCCCCTTGCTTGAAGTTATGTGCAGTTGGAATGTCCCCCTTCAGAACGATTGATAAGGGAATTGCTATCTTATGAACAGATAACAAAAATAAGTGTGCAAAATGAATTATAGAGGTCATATTAGAATGTTTTTCTGATTCATCTATGACCAAATATGACTATGATTTTTAATATGATAATTAAATATACCTATCCCCAAAAATGATTTAAATATCGATATCTTGACAATATACTTATTAACAGAGTCTATCGTAATTTTCAATAGATTCAATTTGTAATAATTAAAAACAAAGAATTTTTAAAGCATGCGTACTTTAAAATAGTTTGATGGTTGTTTTTTTTCAGCAAGAACGTGTTACCAATGCCATGAGGTTAACGATCCTAAAACCTGCACAACTTCCGTTAACTGTGGAGTCGGTAAAGTAAGAAATTTTTTCAATTACGCCGAGCATGATTTGACACTTTTAATCAAATAAAATGTAGAAGAGACAGCTCCTGGCTTTTAATATTAAAATGGTTCACAGTTACTGACTTTGACAATTGACTTTGCAGCAATGCATAGTTTCGGAGACAATTGGAGATGACTTCATTTACCATTACAATATGGGATGTGTTGAAAAATCGGTAAATTTAGTGTTATTAATTTTATGAATGTGCAATGATGACACATGAACGACATGAAATACAGTTTAAGTGTTGTAATTAAAAGAAAACAAATCTGTATTTAGTTTAATTAATATTAATTGTTCATCTAAGCAATTTACTTGGATGTTTAATGTGATGAAATTAAATGTTATGTTGTCGTCTACAAAATTTAATCATCAGTTTTGTACCTCTGGGACTGATTTGCCCCATTCCCCGCCCGTTGTGGGAAGGAGAGCTGTGCACAAACGCAACCTACAGTTTGGCTGCTGTGACACGGATCTCTGCAACAACAAAATGCCGTCCGAACTGACACGTAGGGTTTTCTACATTATTTGATGTATAGAAATTTAACTTTGTTGAATGCTAGTAAATATATAATTAGATACATTTGAGCCGTTTAACAAGGGCTTGAATTTTCAGTGGGATGTTACTATCTAGTTTGCTTATCAAAACAAGTTGTTGAATATTGAACTACTTAATTCTAATTTGCTGATTAATATTCATACACTGTCAAATTCATTATTCCTGTTCTGTTGTGTGAAATATATGCTTTTTCAACTGACACATACAGCCCTGGATGAAGTCAAACAAGTGTCATTGCGTTCAATGTATTCATATCTATAAGCCAATGACTGGACAGTTAACCATAAGTTAGATCCCACCTTCATCAAATCGGAGTTTGTCACTTACTAGTACTGCCGAAAGTCCAAGCTCTTGTTAAAACGGTTTTTTTTTTGTGTATTGAGGCCTCATCTTGAATAAAAATCTGATACTAGTAGTTAGAAATTTCCATTCTTAGTTATTATAATTGCACCCTTCAATATACTTATTGCAGCAACAACCTGTCCCTCTGGAACTCACGAATTTAGGGATGGACAGGTGCATGTGTGCTATTACCTGCTGAAACAAGAGCGCAATGCTGACGACGGCGCCAAAGCATGCGCTGACACATTCCATGGAGGAAAACTGGCCTACATTCCGTCAAGAGCTGCTGACGAATTTATAAAATCATCCCTCGGCTCTGAGTTTTCGTGTGTATTCAACTTTTGAATTATCAGAATATCAGTCATATTATGTAATATAAGACGTAACATTTGCCTCCTCAAATAGAAACCTTTGATTTAAACTTATATAAAGAGATTATCAGCAGCCAGCTTGAATAACAAAATATCAATATCAATGAAATCACAGATTGGTAAAAGATATTTGTAAATTTCATAGAGGTGACCACTCAGGAACATTTATTGGTGTCTTTGATAAAGAGCACGAGTTGTCGTTCGTGGACACGGATGGATCACCTCAGGTATTTTTTGACTGGCGACACGGCCAGCCCAATGATCCGAATGTGAATGACCCGATCCGGGAACCCGCACAGGACTGCGTGCGCATGTTCCCTATAGACAGAGAACATTTTACCTGGCAGGACAAACCATGCGAGCAACTTGCCTGGACTCTATGTTCCATTAACATTCACAAATAAAAATATTATTTCCTATTTAGAGACTTCACGCGTGATTTGTTCCTTTTTATGACAACAGAACAAATTCTTATTTTTTTTTAAGATTGTGTATTTTTTAAATATTAAGCATTTTCATTATACATTCATACAAAATCTAACGCCAATGCATTTTACAATTGATGTAAACATTTTATTTATATTCTCTATGAACCTGATTTTTATTTTTCGGGTTTGGGATACACCATAAACAAAGTCGTGTTCGGTGGATTACCATTAGTGTGAGTACACATTAAATAGTTTCGGTGGCTGTAATAGTCAAGCTCCTTCAAGGGTAGTTGTGCGTAATACCCCGCATCATATAATTCAAACATCAATTTCTACAATGATAAACATTTCAAAATTACTGATGGTAATGAAAACAAGATTCTAATAATGTCAAATACCCAACCTAGCTTAAATTCTCTCCTGTAACCGCAAACTTGCGAAACACAATGTATCTTGAGTCATATATGTGCAATTCAAGATTAAACTTTCACCAATATTGTGTTTTAGTCATGATTCATTTTGTTCGAAAAAATGTAAAAATAAATATCATAACTATAATAAATCAATGGTATTGAAGTGCATAACACAGTGTATTAGAGCGGGCATACTCTAAAACCTGGCCTGGCCCCATTGACCTGGCCTAGCCTCAAAATTGGCCTGGCCTCAAATTTGGCCTCGCCCTAAATTTTGGCCTGGCCTCAAACACAGACTGGTTGTCTTTTATCAAATGGGTAATTTTATTGATTGAAATAATGTATACATAAAAAATAAAGTTCATGGTTGTGACCAACATTTGTTTCTATTGACTCTGAAACGAAATGCACTAAGATGTTCTTATAGTATTAATCAAGTGGTTGTATTTTTTTTTATAACAATGTTTAAATTTCAATGATTTCAGAATATCTGATTCCAATAGGATATGTACAAAATAACTATGTACTAGAGCACTAAAATATGTTCAGACAATTTGCAAATGAAAAAAGTATATACACAGCGTTTTTCTTTAGAAATGTAGTTCAAAAGAGCAAGAGAAAGTAAAAAGAAACGACTAATTTTGATCAGTTTACGTCAACATAAGATGTAGAGCTAAAAAGCAAAGGGAAATTTTATTGTACGAAGTTTTGACCATCAAATATTGATTTATTTATAGTAACTCCTGAAGGTATTAGCTATTTCCAACTTGATAGCGAAGAAATATGTGTATAAAATGACGGTGAAACATTTTACAGAAATGAATAAATAAAACCTTTTACGATTAAATATAATGACCTTTCATGTGAATAATATCACTAATCACACAGTAATATACTAATACACAAAAAACAGAATTTCAGTCTGCTGTACAGTATATAATGCTATTTTTAGAGTGTTAAAAGTTTTGTACCTCTGTTTTCAACAGCATTATGGGATCATTGAGCTCCCCTCTGTGCGCATACGGGACATGATAGCAGAGACAGTAGTGGTAGTGTACACGGATGGAATGATGGGAGACGCAGAAGTAATGCTGGATCAAAACAGATAATACAAACTTACTGAAGTAATGGTAAACAAACCATGTATTAAATC
>WFKH01011925.1:84594143-84610230 GCA_016163765.1 Magallana hongkongensis
ACCATGTATTAAATCAACACAGGTAATACAAACTTACTGAAGTAATGCTAAAAAAATATTTTAAATCATCATAGGTAATACAAACTTACTGAAGTAATGCTTCATAACAGATAAAATTCAAACTCGCATAAGTAATGCTTATTGCAGACGTACTGAAAGAGTGCTACCAAGACCGATGTAAAGTTTGCAGATGACAGATGTTTACAGATTACAGTTCACAGATGTAAAGTACATTAAAGAAAATTAATATATTAAACCACACGATTCAGGCACACAGATAATATTGAGGACTGATACATACGCTGTCCCTGTCGTACAGGTAGAAGTTGTTGGTTTGCTCATATTTTTCCGGGGTAGGCCTCGGGGTTGTTGTCGCTTTAGTTGTCACTTGTTTTGTAATCACGTGATGAGTCGTTTCCGGTTGTACCGCAGCAAGGAAGATGCTCTGTTGTGTTTTAGATAAATTTCATTTATACAAGAATAATTTTGAAAAAAGAATACAAGGAGATTTCTATAGGAAGAACGCTAAAGTTACTTAAAACTTTGATTGACAGTCAGTGGATATACATGTAAGGTCCGTAAATGTCAACAATTATGATTTTTAAAGTGATTGCAGGTGTATTTGACTTATTTTTCTAGTTGTAAGAGATAAATCTGACTCAATTTACATATCTTGATAGACTAAGAAAGATGAAGGAGTAGGAGAAATGGAATTAAGAATAGCATAACGTGATATTTCATGTTTATAAAAATATTGAAATAGTAATTGAAAAAATAATGAAATGGTAATCTTGTAGATAAATTGTTGCATGCAATTCCGATTTAGTTTAAAACCAGGTCTTTGATCCTCTCTTGATTTTCTTTTATCATCACGTAACTATATACATGCATATGTGAGCGGATCGAAGGATCGATATGTAAATTTAAATAGATAGCATATGGTTAAGAATCTTTTTTTGTACATCCTGTGCATATACATGTAAAAGGCTTTCTTAATAGACTAACAAACAGTTTGTGACCATTGCAGTAAGCATAGACCGCACATATTGTAAAGTCTGCAGAACTATAGTATGATATCTATAACAGAGGACTGTCATTTGGTGTTCAAGTTAAACATACTGATTTCTTGGAGAATGAAAATACTTACGAATATGGTTTATTTGCTTTTTGATAGCTTTCTGCATTGTTAAAATCAAAACGTAAACAACTTTGTTTTGTGTATAATGTCAAAGATTGCAAATCATAGAACGCTCCTTTTGTAATTCAAAATACATAAATGATTATTAAGAGAAGACAAAGATTTGGCCACTAGTATCAATGGCCTATATATCATTGTTAAAATATATTTTTTTTGTAAAAAGACAATCCATATTGTGAAGAGACAAACCAAATACATAAGCATTTTATATAACTATTGCAAAGTCATACAAAGGCATTCAAAGGTCTCGATCCAGATTCAATTGTACAGTAATACGATTATGTATATATTTAGTTTATAGAATTAATACCAATATACACATCTTTTGTTTAATACCTTTACTTATGTTTTCTGTCAAACAGTCAAAGAGCAGTATCAAAAATTACGGAATGGAACATTTCTGTGACTTTTTATAACAAACTTACCAAACAGGGGGTCAGGCAAATAGCAGAAAGAATGAATGTTTTCATGACGAATTCTTATCTCTTCGTATTGAGCGACCTCTAGGATACGTACTTTGTACTTATGTACTAGTTATGTACTAGCTAATCTAGACAATCTGTAAAGATATGGTATACGTTACTTCTCCATTCCATCCCCATTATTCATCTATACGAATTTTCGGAAACGAATTCGTAATAGATAATTTCATTATTATGCATGTAGTTCCATTCATGAGTTTTGTAAGATTATTTATTGCTTGATCAATGCATAACCAATGCCGATTCAATATCAGTTGACATAGCTTATCAAATCTGAATGTCTCGTAAAATATATTTTTGGTTAAAAAATATTTCAATAACATATATGATTTTAATATCTTTAACGCAATCAACTTATGAGTCGGAATGGTCAATTTTCTTCAAAGAACTACTTTTCGTTGCTAATTCAGTAATCAAAGGAGTATAGAAGACAACACACCCCATCGTCTGATAGCATTGAGAAGTTGATTTTAAAAATGAATTTCTAAACTAACGCCAACAAATCCATTTAAAAACTAATTTTGAAGCAAAATATATAGAAATCGATATAGTGCTTTGTCATTTTTGAAGGCCATATTAGGAAAAAAAAACCCGATGATTTTGGATAAGACATATTTCCTGATCTTAAACAGTTGATTAAAAGGTTAAGTGTCGTACCAGATTCACACGCTAAAATTGTGTGTATTATTATCATATCCCATTCCTTTTGAATTGGAGGTTTTTATCGAAGAAAGTGTGCAGCGTCATCTCCAATTTATTGCAAGTCAATATTTAGATCCGCCTACTCAGTTTACCTTATAATTGTAGTTATTCCCCTTGAATTGGTCGTTTAGCCTTCTTTTCATTTAGCTACTCGTTGAATGAGGTTGTTGAAAATTTTGGTATTTATTTTATAAAATATCATAGCTAAAAAATTAACTCACCCAACCCAACCCCTTTGGAATGGTTTTTCGGCTTGGTTTTTTTTTTTTATTTCAGCTGTTGTTCTGGGTACCAAAGCTCTCGGAAGGTATGGCTGTGACGCATTCCACGCTGATGATCATACTGGCATAAAAGCGGCAAATTACCAAGCTTTGACCTCTTCACCTCCCGGGGCCAATGCTTTATACATGTTGCCGAATTTGTTGTGTGCTAAAAACGGACGGTACGGCTGTTATGCTTTCACACTGATTAGTCAGCCCGCGGGCTGACTAATTAAGTTAGGATGAAACTTCAATTGCGCTTGCGTAAATTGGAATTCTGGGAAGGAATTAGACAGTTCGTGGTAGAGAAATTCGAAGAAGTTATGAAACTGGTCAGTTTCTAGGTCAAACTGCACATCGGAAGACTGTCAATGGGAATCGTCTGCAGCCACAGTCCGGAGTCCGCGTATATCTTCCCGACTCTTTTAGTGAGATTGGAAAGTAAATATATTCGTAGTGGTTTGCGACGAGACCATGAAATTCAGAGAGCTATGCTTGCAAATTACAACTTTAAGTATTAAGTAGGTATATATGCATTCATACATTGCATGTACACCGCTACACGCTTATCTCCTCGCTGGCTGACTTTCTTAGCTTTTTAAAAAGCTAACCTTGTGTAGCAAACTGGCATAAACGCGGCAATCTGATTGTAAAGATTACCAAGCTTTGACCTCTGCACCTCGCAGGGTCAATCCTTTCTACGAATTTATTGTGTGCTAAACGTGAACTTTGAACTTGTATGTTGTTTGAACTTGGACCTTTGAATTTGAACTACATTTTTATATGTGTAGCTGTAATGTTGAATATGCATATGTTTTTGGGGCATGCTCTTTGCTTGACTCGATATTTGATTTGTACTTGTACTTCATATCAACAGCCGTGCCCACAATATCGCCACGTTATCAAAATAAAATATCATATCAAACCCTGGTATTTGTTACACTATTCTGAGATAATAACCCCACGCTTCGATTTAGTATGCAATAAATGACCGCTCATAACGCCACATAAGGTCAGACGCGACCTATCTTTCATTATTTTGTATTTTTTCTACATTCGCATTGTAAAGATTTCCACTACGTTATTCCAAAGTTATATTTTAATTTTTTATATTATTCTATTTGGATATATAGTGCCTATTGAAAATATATACTGTGACTTTGTCAATAACCAACCAATTGTATTTTGCATTCTATTAAAAGAATAATTCAAAATATTCTTACTTCAAAAATAGCCTGGTAATGCACCTTAAATGTTTCGGCATGAACAGGTTTAAATGCAAATGAAGAATAATCTATCAAGGAAAACTATCCAAAACTGAGGAACGTCGCGTGTGTGCTTAAATTTTCATTTTACCAAATTTTTACCATAACCCCCTCCCCCCCCCAAAAAAAAAATAAATTGTAGGTAGGTTGGAAAAAATAAAAAAATAAAATGAAAAGACAAATCCTCCCCAAAATTATTTAGGTGATAGTTTCATCTATAGATCCTCCGCCAAAAGATTGTTTTTATGCTGATAATCTTAATAAATAAAAATATTCTAGTTGAGTTAATTTCATTCAGTTGACGATACACCCGTTTTATATTTGTGGTGAAGTTTGAATTTATATAAACAAAATCGAAAGTTTATTTTTTTTTATTCTTGATGCCAGTAGATCAGACAGTTTGTGCCTTTTGTATTGTATAATGATATTTATTATCAATATAAAAAGTTTGCTTTGAATTTGGTTCTAGGAGGTAATAGTTTTGAAAGAAAATCTACCACACAGTGATTTATCTCCCCACAAAAGTAGATGACCATCAATAGTGTTAATTAGAGTTAAATTCATAAGGTTAGTAAACAATTTATTATGCGAAAACATTTACAGTTGTATTTTAATTTCAATGTTCAAAAGTCATTTTGCCTAACCTAAACTCACCTGGTCTGAAAATCTTTTTGCAACACTGAAATTAAAAATCTCTTTTTTTTGCATTCAGTATCAACTAAAGTTTAATTTTCAGTTATAAACACATTGGAAAAGTTCAGGTTAATATCAGGTAAAAATCAGACAATTATTGTTCCAAAAACACAATCTGTACCTAATTAACAAATGTGTGAAGAAATGAACATATCCACGGAACATGCAGACAAAGCAACAAAAAATTAAACCCCAAAAGAAGCTATAGCTCTAGGTATTTAACATTATTTTTATCGACAAATCAATGATAGTTGGAAACATTAATTATTTCAATAAGGGGGGTGGGTATTTAATGTTTTGGGAAAATAGTATAAAAATCATCAAATTTTTTAACATGATTGCAATGAAAGGATTGTATAGGGACATCAGGTACTGAATAGCTACTTTCATTATTCACAGTTTTTTTATCATACTACTTTTTTCAAGATATAAAAGGCGTAACATGTTACAGTTTTAACTTTGTTTTATTGTAGACATAAAATAATGAAATAAACGTGAGAACAAAATAAATGAAGAATTAAAAAGCTCACTAAAACAATGAATTTTGAAAGCAATATATATTGATCAATCACTTCGACTTGTACAGAATGCAACACATAGTAATTGCTGCAAATATATCATAAGTAGAATCCATAACATAACGTTTGCATATGTTGATTAAAAGCATGCAGATACTGTTACCATATTTTTTTCTTATAATTGTTAATTCCCGAAATAAACAAAAAACCCAAAACTTTGCACGAATACGTTATGAAACAAGAAACCCCGAGAAAGTGGTCATAGGTACGGACTGGCTGTGATATCCTTTGCCATTAACATGTCTCACCCAGACACTGTCTCCCTTCTGGAGGTTTAACACGACCATGTTAGTTCCTGTCTGGTATTCTGCGGAAGAGTAACCAAGCAATTGAAATTTTAACACGCTATTCAAAACTATAGCCAAATGAAGATTCCATTTTATGTAAAGCACTAACATAGAATACAAATGTTCCACTAATAGGCGATGTGAACACCCCTGTGCTGGGGTTGTATGCATTTCCGACATTCGTTATAACCACATCGAAAATCAAAGTCCCGCTATTCCAAGTTGTACTTAGTGATGTTACTCCAGCAGTGAAAGCTATTTCTTGTTTTTGATCTAGAAATAAAAAAATGTAAAAATAACTAAAAGCACATTCACGTTTATATTATTTATTTTCCTTTATTTAAAGGATATATTTTTTAATTAGTCAATACTCTTTTCATCAATATTTGTTGTAGAATAATTTTCATACATTTCATTCTCAAGCCAATCCATGGAATAAAATGTTCTTCGAAATATGAAATATGATATTTGGTATATAATTTAACTGGTTCGAAAGTTGTCTATAAATAACGACTCAAAATTTTATTAAATCCATGTTTATTGGTTTGAATTTATAACCGTAGTGGATAAGGAGACCTTCAAATAGTAATAAAACCAAGTTAATGAGGGTATAACTACAAAGTCATAAAAAATCGGCCTCATTTCATAATGATCTTTTTTCTCCCAGCTTAAAGAAAAAGAAAATCACATGATGAAAATGGTATTTAAAAAAAATTCATGGTGTTGATGCGTGAACCAAAAAAAAAAAAATAAAATTAAACAAAAAAAAATAAAAAAAAATATCATTGGCTTCATTAGTCATTACTAAACATTAAAGCAATATTATAATATATCTTTGTATAAAAAGTTCATTATTTACTATGTATATTATCATAATCTTTTTATATTAAGTTAGAATTGTTTTTCAAGTTACTACATACCACATTTAGTGTTTGTCTGCTTATTTCGGAACTGTTCTAGAGATGACACAGAGGCTGATATCCTCCACTGATCCGTGTGATATTGGTTTAAGTCAGCCTTGAGAGTTCTAGTGGTGTTTAGGATGTCATCTAAAACGCACACAGAAGTTACCAAAAAACCCCCGAAACAGCTTACAAGAAATTGTATGTAGGATAATTTTTAATGATTATGATACTCTTATTTTGCCCAAAATAATAAAGAAAACTAGACTCTTGTTGTTATAGCAACAAAAAGGTCTTCCGTTCTCATAAACATGTATTAATCTGTTAGAAATTACATCTTTCATTTAAAAAGAAATAATGGATATTATGTTTACCGTGAGGGAAATTTCCAGACGTTACTTACATGTAAAACACCGAAAATGTAAAGAAATAATATCAAATTTTGAGTACTTCCTGTGACGACCGGAAGTTACGACGATTTAAACAAAACATGTAAAACATATCAACATAGATAGGTCTATCTTATCTCAAGAATTGGTTGTTTAACTCTCTCCCAAAGTTGAGATCTCGTTGAGACATGGTTTTTTGTAACGAAACCGGAAACGGACAAACAGAATTGCTTAATTAAAATTAAAGATTTGTAGTTTTTGTACATTTACCTAATGTATACAATTGTTTATCAGGCTATCTAAAACAGTCAAAGAAAAACAGTTCACTCGATTAAAAGCTTGATTTGTTTAAGGGTTCCGATGAGAACCGGAAGTGACAGTTGACAAAATGAAACCCGTTAAACACATTTTCAACGAAATGTCTATCATTCACAAAAGTGTTGTGTTTTTCTCATTGACAGTTTCTAAGATCTTCCGGGAACATTATTACAAAAAAGCTACCTGAGGTAATTTCAAATTTTGAAGTACTTCCTGTGACAACTGGAAGTGAGGACAAATCAGACAAAATAGTTTACACACATCTACATACGCAGGTCTATCAGCCAATAGAGTTTGATTGTTCAAGTATTTACCATTTCTGAGATGTCGAGGGAACAAGGATTTTTATATCGAGACTGGAAGCGGACGAACATAAGTGCTTAATAAAAATTAATGCTTGTAGTTTGTGTACTTTTGCCTTATGTACATTATTGTATATCAGTCAAAGTAAAACAGTAAAAGAAAAACAGTTGAACTTATTAACATCTTGATTTGTTTGAACCCTTCCGGTGAGAATTGGAAGGGACGGTCGACAAAATGAAACCCGTTAAACACATTTTCAATCAATTGTCTATTATCCACAAAAGTATTGTGCCTTGATTATAGGTCATGAGATATCTCGGAACAAAATTTCAAAAAAGAAACTTATCTGAGATTTTTGAGATATCTCACCGGAAGTAGAATTTTTTGTTAATTTAACATTGCATAGATGACATATTTAAGGTTTTGTACAGATATTATCATCCTATGTAAAATTCTAAAAAATAAAGAAAAATATCAATTTCTGAAGAACTTCCGGTGACGACCGGAAATAACGACGAATCAAACAAAATAATTGAAACATATCTACACACATGGGTCTATTATACCGTAAAGTTTAGATGTTCAAATGTTCGCCGTTTCTGAGATCTCGAGGGAAGAAGGTTTTTCGTCGCGGGACAGGAAACGGACGACGGGAAATAAATTTCGAAAAAATGAAACGAAAGACCTTAATTAATTGCTAACAAAAGCAAGTTATAGAATATATGTAATAACCCATGTCTCAATATTGATTTATGCATTCTGTAAAGATTTTGCAGTTTATATACGTACTAGGTTAGAAAAAACCCTATACTACTGCGTGTTCTCTTATTATTAATTAAAACTTTAGGCAAAGATTTGGAAAACAAGCATTTTTAAAAAAGAAACTTTTATGATCAATTCAATCAAATGTTTTTTCTGGGATGTAAACGTATGCATAGATGTATTTCTATATATGAATACAGCCCGCAATTAGTTTCACGCGATTCAAGAGTTCTATTCTAAAAGTATAAATGCGGAGTACTAATGCAGTTATTTTTTCAGATTTCATAGTTAATACAAATATGCTGATTTTAATGTGCATGTCGCTCTTTTTAAATATACTTACGTACGTATACGAGCATGTTATGAAATCGAAACAAGTAGCCTACAAGATAATTTACCGCCAGAATTATTCGCCATCGCTTCTAAATAAGTCAACTCAACTCGCCCACTTTTACTATAGCTTTGTTGTCACATAGTAAAAAAAAGAGACTTATTTGGATATTAAATATTGCAAGGGTATACGATAATTGAAAATTTACAAATTATGTGTTATGTCTTATTAACTACATAACAAAATTGGACTTTATAGAGAGTGCAGCAAACTATTATAGATACCACACATCTTTAAAAACAATTCAATACTTTTAGATTCAAATTGCATATTTTCAAATGTAATTTAAGAAGAATTTCTTTCTATTATGATAATTCAATTAAAGCAGGTTGATCAATTAAAAAATCCTTAAGTGCGTTTGAAAACCATAGATTCGGTTTCATAATTGATATCCCTTGAAAAACGAACGCACTTACCAATAACTCTCATGTGTTGTGTGTCCTGCTCCAACAATGTCGCTGATTGTTTTCGCTCGTTGTCCGATATGTCTGATTTTATATTGTCGATTGAGACATTGTAATGCTGTAATATTTCAGCAGTTTCACGTAAATGAGCGTTTATATCAAACAACGTTATTGACAAATATCGAACCTCAATTTTAACGTCAGTTAGAGTGTTCGAAAAGTCAGTCAAGTTTTCATTTAAATGAGCTAATTCGGCTTTCAAAAAAACGCTGTTATTTTTTAGAAATTCGTTTTCTGTTTTTAAAAGTTTCACCTCTTCCTTCAGCTTGAATATTTCATTATCAGTCGATGTTTGAATCCTTGAAATCCTGTTTTCGACTGTAATGAATTTTTCTTGTATTGTCAACATATCTTTCATAAGCGCATGGACATTCTTGACCAATGTCATTCTAATGATAGTTTCCTGGTTTAGAAGCTGATTAAATATGTCCACGTTGTTAGAATCCAACGTATCAAGGATAAGATTTGTTACATTTTTTGATTCATCATCTGTTAGCATAGAAATAGTGGATGGCTGAACTGCGACAATAAACACCAACACAAAGAGACAGATAGCAATCATCGTGGAAGATTTTGTCTGAAGCGAGAAAGTTTGATTCAGTTTATATAGTTTCTGTAAAATGAGCGTTATTGAAATGAACATGGCACGCCCTTAAAAATTCCTACTTAGAGTTTACATTAAAAAGCTTTAATTTGTTAATCATGTTAACAGAAGAATGTGTAGTGGATTTTCAGTAATGAAAATTATATAAGTATTAAGATTGAACAAAACACAAAACGACGTTTCATAGTAGTTAAAGTATGTTTATGTTTTGAAGTTAATAAATTTGCGTAACCGAGTAATAAATACGTAGTTAGCAACAAAAAGTCAGTAGGAGTGAAGAATTGCTCTCATGATTCAAGCATTTACGTAATGGATAATTGGACAAAACTGTCTATATTGTGAGTAAGAACCTATCGAGGCATGTAGGGCAAGATGAGTTCTTTATCTCACAAAATGAACAGTTTAAAACATAATCCAACGTAAAACATATATCCTTTGTTTTAAGAATTGACAATATCAGGTTTACCTGTTTACAAAGTTGATGATGATGATTATATTTAAAATCCAACAATAAAACCTTTCCTTTTGTTATCTTATTGGACAGTTTCAGGTATGCTCAAGGGTTTATAAGCTGTGTACCATAAATTTCATTTCCATTCACTTTTCTACTAAGTTACTTCAAGATTAACAAACTTAAAGGATGTTATGGAATTAATGCACACACTCATACTGTTTTAGTAAAAACTTGAATGTAGTGATTGAAATAGTATGGAGCCAAATTGTGATATAAAAAACATCTTTTACAAAAATATAACCTATGTATCAAAGATGGCAATCGGGTGTTTCTTTTTTAATATTTTATTCTTTTTTTTTTTATTCTTGAATTTGTAACGCTCTTTCTGATAAGTTAAAAAAAATATCGTTTAATGAATGTTGTCCATGTCACAGTAGAAAAATAACGTTCAAACGTAACAATCCACCTGACGTTACCTTGGAATGTTGTACAGTTTAACGTCATTTTAAAGGTCAAATGACTGGTAAGTCAGGTTATAGTAACGGTGCGTGGTACCGGATGTTGACTGAACAACCGTTAAAATCGTTCTCCGCACAAAAATGTAATTCCAACTTAAAAGAGAACGTAGAATGTACAATATGCCATTTAGTCATTTTAAGTTTACATCTGATATGTTTAAACATCTCATGGTTTTTATTTTCTGTAACAATCTAAATACTTCTAGTTTGCAATTTTTAGTTGCTTCGAATTCACGGTGGAATACATTATTTACACTTGTACCTAGATCATCCCCTTATCAAACTGAGAGTACATAGTCAAATTGTTACGGGAGTTGTTTAAGGAACGTTATTATGCAACAGTTAATCTTACTTAGGGTGTTAAATATCTGACCTTCCCACGATATTCTTAGCATAACACTTACGATATCAATATAAATATGTTAACATGCTTATGTAAACTCAGTTATCGAATTAATGACTCAATCTGTCTATTTAATCTGTTATAATGTCTTATCAAAAAAACGTGTTCAATACACATCAAATGAGTCTGGATATCTGTACTTTGAATACTTTGATTTTTTATTTACAATTAATCGCAAAAAAGCGAAAACTGTCGCATCCAAATTTATTCACCTAAAGTAATTGCTGCTAAGTTATATTAGGGAGGAAATAAATTACATGTCTACTAGAAAAGATTATATAGTAAAGAAGAACTAATTTAAAAAAATCATCAGAATAAAGCATAAGAGACCAAATTAATATTTCACTACTTTTTTGAACATTATGAACTCGATTTTTTGTGCTGTGTTACAACGCACTTTGAAAAAATTGCGCACCTTGAAATCAAGTTTTAAAATGCTTTAAGTTTGGGACCAAGTCTACGGATTTTGAAACATATATTTTTTCAAAGTGCGTTGCTGTCGTCGATATTTACGCACTTTGAAAAAAAATTTCAGACTTTAGTCGAAATAATTGATGCTTTCATTTACATTAAATGATTGTATTAATCTTGTTTAGCTCAAAGGGATATATTTATGAAAGAACCCATTGCATTCTAAGCTAACTTGATAAACAGTTTCCCGATTAGAATTCTTTTCTCTTCTCATAAGCTTACGTAGTTTGATAATTTACACGTAAAGGTCAACTCATGACATCTGAATTATCCAATTGTATGACATAAACTACACTTCACTTAGCATCTGCCTTTTCCTTATTTGTGTATGCAACAAATTTAATTCTTATCTGGTAAGTTTGACTATGCCAGAAACGATAATGATTTTTATATATTGATAATGAAGATAAATATATTGGCTTTAATTCCATTTTCTTCTAAACAGTTATGATGGGAAAAAAGGATACGTTCGCTCTGTTTATCATGATCAAAAGCAATATGACTTTTTAGAACATCAGTGCGAGGAAAAAACCCCACACAATAATGCCTATTTTTTAGTTTGTGATAATTTAATGTTTGTCATTGTAAGTTTATTTTGTAAAAAGAGAATCATTTGATAAGAATTTGAAAAAGAGTGTTTATAATGAAACACTTATAGATTCATTAACATACCATTAGAGAAAGTTTTTTTGGCCAGCACGTTTTTCCAATCTCACTGTACTTAATTTACAATAAATTACGAGGGTTGTTAGAAAAGTTCGCGAACAAAGTGATTTACGGCAAAACTACTGTGTACTTTGTAGGATGGCGTATGTTTTATTAAAGGACTACCAGTTGAAATAAGTTTGCAAAAAACCATATGAATTTGAAATTTTTTATTAAAAAGATACAGCGATATTTACTTTGTATGAATTAGGTTTACGGAGCACTATTTTTCATATTTCCACAACGTCAGGTAACGTCAAACTAATGAAAGTCAAACATGTTACTCTTTTTCAAAGTAATCACCTTTAATTTCCACACACTTTTCAAGTCATTTTAACCAATTTATAAAATGCACGTTCATACCATTATTTGTCAAGTTTTTGTATAATGTCTTTTGTGGCATATCGTAGATCATACTCTTTTTTCCGTTCGAATACGTTTACTCTAACTTGCTGAACATAATATGTTTCGGAAAGGAAAATGAGGGGAAGGGGACCTTCCTGTGATCAATTAAACGAATTCAAAGAACTGGTAATTGACCTGTGTTGTTGGTTAACCCCAGCCCGTACTCAAGTACGTCAAATTAGAGTCACTGGTGATAACAAATCATCATACTATCAACATATTAGTAATCCAATTCAAGAATTTGTGATTTATACATTTATATTTTTAAAGTGCGGAAATTTTTGAAAGTGCGTTGCCACAGCGCGGATATACCGATAAACCGGAATATTTTTTGTTTTTCCTGTTTTTAATTTCAGATTTTATACATTGTACTTAGCTTTATCTGTTTCAAATCGGAACTTAATTTTTTTCATCTGTAAACATACATCAATGAAATATGAGCGAAAAAAATTATTAAAAAAATTATACCTATGGAACTTAAACCGAATGAATTAAACTTTATAATCGCCAAGACTTAAAGCTTCGCTTTATAAATCTTAGTAAAATAAATGGATCTATAGTATACGGTTTTGCTGTCTATCATTGCATTAAAATAGAAAGAATTAAAAAAACACATCAAGACTTAAGTCTGTCACTGGTGATTCTTTGCGTCAATTTCTGACGAATGTAACGAGAATAACTATTAACGTACAATTTAAAGATCGATACAAGGGAAAAATCCAAGATTTCTTCATTGACACTATCCATTGACAAATTTGTTACGCAGATTTATAATGGAAAATGTTTGCATCTTCTCTCCATTCGAATATAATCAGGATATCTCGCGAAATTTTTTAACATTATCATCCGGCTACTTTTCATGTCCCTTGCAATGCATAATCCTCGTAGAGTTTTTATTTTAGTTGTGTATTGAAACGTAGAGAGGGCGTATCAAACAAAAAATCTTGACTTTTTTAATGCTATTAGATCAACGTATTTTGGCATAAAGACGCATATGTAAGTTGAAATAGAAAACTCATTGTAAAATCTACAGTTACTGCTTTTTATTATGTGTACAGTACTGGACAGCGCTTTACAAAAGAATTATCAAGTTTGGTCGTAAGTCGTAATACAGCTCAGTAGTCAACAGATATTGTAGAATCTCGACTCTGTGCAATTTCAATTCATGAACAAAGGACAGCCCCGTATTTAAAATTCATAGATATATCTACGAGTTTGAACTATGGAAGATAAAATCAAAAGGTGGAACCTTCGGAAAATCTACCAAGAGACATGCTTCTTAAGTGCTTTTTCGTTGGGTATATCTATGTTTCTACGCAATACTTACCGATTTATTTTAAGAAAAAAATCCCTTTCATTATTCAACTTAACACTCAAAAGTCACGAGTACCATCAGTTTATTTTTCAATTTATTAGGAACTTCTTGTGAAAGATGGCTCTGTAATGCAATAAAATGTGTAGTTATGTATCACAATACTTTATTCAGTGTTGAAATTGCGTAACGTGTTAGAATGACAACATTGCTTTATTGTAGACATATAATATATTCATATAAACTTGAGAAGGAAATAATTAAAGAATAAAAAAGTCCAAAAAATCTCATGTTAAAAAAGTCAACTTTTAAAGGAATATATAATAATCAAACACTCTGTTCGACGTGTACAGTACACATCACACAGTAATTACAGCAAATATATGGCAAGTCCAAAAAGTGTGCATAGTTTGATTGAAAGTGTGCAAGTATTTTAATTATCAAAAATTCAATCCTGGAAAATGAAAGCTAAACCTTTTCATGTGAATGAATACTCGGACTTTATGAAACTAGAAACCCCGAAAAAGTAGTACAAGGTACGGAATCGCTGTAATAACCTTTGCCATTTAAATATTTCACCCAGACAGCGTCTCCCTTCTGGAGGTTTAATACGACCATGTTAGTTCCTGTCTGGTAAGATGCAGAAGAGTGACCAACCGTTCGAACTTTAGACAAGCTGTTCAGTACTATATCTATTCCAAGATATTGTGAACTGTATTCTACAGAACTGACATAGAAGACGTATGTTCCACCTATAGGCGAGGTAAACACCCCTGTGCTGGGGTTGTATCCATTTCCAACATTAGTGATGACCATTTTGAATATTAAAGTCCCTCTATTCCAAGTGGTGCTGGTTGATGTTACTCCAGCAGAGAAAGCTACTTCTTGCTTTTGATCTAGAAATAGCATGTAAAAAATAAACCAAACACATTAACGTCAAATACCATTTAAGTAGTCCATATTTATTAAAGGATGCAATTACGAAGTAAAATTAAAATTAAGACACTTCAATTTACATGTATAATGTTTTCTCTCTATCTCTGTTTTCTTTTAAAAGTTTTCTTTTTTTTTTGCGTTGAGGTGTGAACAAAACCCAACTGGCTTTATGATTCATGTCACACTTACATATAATACACAAAGCATAAAAACAAAAGGTATTGTATCTCTTTGCATTAAAAAGTATAAATAATTACAATGAAAAATATCATGCACTCACTGTTCTTAAGGAACAAGAATTATTTGTTTTAAAGTTAAGCCATACCACATTTAGTGTTTGTCTGATTATTCCGGAAAAGTTCCAAAGATGATACAGAAGCTAATAATCTCCACTGATCCGTTTTATACTGGTTTAGGTCAGCATTGAGAGTCATTGTGGTGTTACGGATGTCATCTAAAATACAAAGAGAAGTGTAACAAAAATGAATGAGCTTACGAATATAAACGATTTTTAATGATTAAGATGACAATATCTATCCAAATTAAAAACTTCATTACATCCATCAAGGCATTGGCATATTTAATCAAGTTAAACTAGACACCGTTTAGACCCCAAGGCTGTAGGAGTAAATTATAATTCCTGTTAAAACAACTTGTCAGTTCAGTTTTTTAATAATCATTATGCAGGCTGGGGGGTCAACAATATAACCATAACTCTGCCTTAAAATTTTAAATATACTATTTTTAGTCATTTACTAATATTCAGAAGGAAATTAAGATATTTTAGCTTTAAAATTTGAACATTTTTTCTATGTTTTTAAACTTAGGTCTTTATCCAATTGAGGTCAAAATATCATAAAGATGGCAAAGACTATCCAGCCCTCTTAAAAATAAAATAATATTGAGTACCATTACAATTATCTTATTGTACCTGCATGTATTATCTAAGACTAGATCTTGCCTAGATGGCCGAGTGGTTAGCGCGGTGGCCGCTCACTGCTAGGAGAATGGGTTCCAGAGGTCGTGAGTTCAAGCCTCGGTCGGGGCGGAGGTGGAGCTCCAATAAAGTGAATTTCCCTGTGCTTTATATATATATATATATATATATATATATATATATTCCGAGCTACATTGGGAACCAGAACTCCAAGACCTTTCTGTGGAATGACACTGAATTTATTGGTGTACTTTGAATAATATTGAAGAAATGGTTTCCACGGGTGATCTATAATCATATACAATTATAATATTACTAAAACACTCTCATTCTCTACATTCACTCATT
>WFKH01011925.1:84610330-84623652 GCA_016163765.1 Magallana hongkongensis
AGAGAGAGAGAGAGAGAGAGAGAGAGAGAGAGAGGTATAATGCAGGTGGATTATTATACATGTATAGACTATTCTAAACTCAGTTGAGGACAACTGAAATGATATGAGGGTTCACAGGTATAGAAAAAAACAAACCCCAAAAACAAAAATCAAAAACAAAAAGCTTGACTTTGTCAATATAACTACAATTTTTCACAAATATTCTGCCAGTGGCTTTCATATTCCTTATATTTACATTTTTTCAACAGCAAATATTTTTCAGTTAAAATTCTTTCTGTTATGACCTTTTTCAAAGCATGTATATTAGGTATTGGATTACTTTTATATTTACATGAAAAAATATATTGCTTCACAATAAGAACTATCAGGTTAAAAAATTTATAACTTTCTTTATTTTTATATTTTCCAAAAAGAACTGATTGAATATCAGATGTAATTGAGATTTCAAACTGTGTAAGAATCCACTCTTCAACGCCACACCACAATTCTTTTACTATATTACATTCATAAAATAAATGACTAATGCTTTCTTCATCTGTTTTACAAAAGGTGCATACAGCAGACTCTGTTTTTTTTATATTAAAAAGATATTTATTTGTAGGAACAATCCTATGAAGTATTTGATATTGTAGCCAATGTAGTTTTGATTCCTGTGTAGACTTAAATGGGAGTTCAAAAATTTTATTCCAAGAAGTTTGTGAATAGTTGTAACCCTTATCTCTCCATTTTAATATAGATGTACATATTTCTCTTTTTTTGTCTAATAGTAAGTTGTACATGGGCTTACAACCTTTACATGTATTAATAAACAATAGAATATGATTAGGGATAATTGGTCCATATTTTATTGTGTTTTGCAAGTTTGGTAAGTGTATATCTTGTGTAAGCAGTCTGGTCGTAACTGCAATTCTTAAACTTGCATACTCTATAAAATTTGTCTTTGGATTAATGTGTTTCAATTCATCAAAGTTTATGAATGTTCCATCTATATTAAGTAGATCACTAACAAAAATAAATCCTGTATTAACATAACTTTTGAAAAATATAGATTTATTATCTACTGTAATTTTGGGATTGTGCCATATATTTTCATTTATAATTTGGGGTTTACTAAGTGGAGTTTGCTCATTTATTTTTAACCAGCTGAGGAACATTTCTTTTAGTGTTGTTACGATAGTCGCCGACTATCGAAAAATCGTCGCTGAAGGCAGCAAGTCGGCGACAATCGATAGTAAGTTTTTATCATCGATAGTCGCTAAAATTCAGTCACGTGACAGATGACCTTTTACTGCGTAGCAATATCAATAAAAAGACTAAAGTATTATCAGAGACATAAATAACCTGTTATTAATGTCTCTGGTATTATATACAGTGACCAACCTAGGGGGCGACCTGCTTTGTGATCGGTAACTTCGCCGGAATTTCCTCCGAAAGAGAAGTTGAAGTCGCACTGTATTCTGAGTTTACGATCTTGTTAATTTAACCCATATGCAATAAAATGATAATTATCAAATTCATAAGACGTTTTCACAAGCTCAGTTAGACCCTGTTGTGATTAGTAACTTGCGACTGTCTTATCTTCATGTGTTATAAAAACGGGTGATACTGTGCATTGAAAATTACAACCGATGTTTATTACATTTCATGCCGATATTACAATTATAGTTTGAAACTTGTAATTAGTTAATAATACTGCCAAATTATTGCTAAAATAATCATAAAACGTTTGTTTACAGTTGTCTTCAAAATTAAACAGATCTGTTACATAACGGTTGTAATTGGGTTAAGGGTTGCACTAATACCTCCAAAATACACAAAAGTACATGGACTTATTTTATTTGTCATTTAACTTACAGAAGTACAAAACATTTAATGTATAAAATGTGTGAATGTATCAGATCAATTAAATTTAACAAATTGGATAAGGTTTTACAAATTTTAGAAGTTTTATTTTTATTATCTAGCTTCTAATCGAATATCAATTAAAATTTTGCCCTAGGTTGGCCTCTAAGTATAATATTTAATTCATTTGAAAATAAGTTCATTAAAAAAACTATTGATATACGAATTATAAATTTAAAAAAGGTATTTTATTTTATGCTGGTATCTTTCACTTATTGACAGGATGAAAAAAAAATCTTCGCTGGAATTTGAAAGTTTACATAATCGATTTTATAATCGATTGTGAGCTGCCGATTCAATTTGATAATCGATAGTAAATTTGTTCCGATTTTACAACACTAATTTCTTTCCAAAAAGAATTTTCTAAATTTTTACATAGATTGTATGAATAATCTGGACCATTCCTCCATATTTCAGATATACTGATTTTCAAAATTGATTCTAAAAGCTTTATCCATTTTGTGTCAGTTCTTATAAGTCTTCTCATCCAAGTAGCTTTGAGAGCTGTGATAAAATTCCCATAATCAACCATTTTGAGACCCCCATGATTATAATCTTGTATGATTGTACTTTTCTTTACTTTATGAACTTTACAGCCCCATAGGAAATGAAAAATATCATTTTCAAAGGTTTTTAGGTATTCAGTTTTTGGGTTGGGTAATGCTAGTATTAAATGATTTAACTTTGGTATTATTAGTGTCTTGATTATCGTAATTCGACCAATTGGAGTTAATTTTCGTAACTTCCATTGATTAATCAATTTTCTAATTTCAGATAATTTTGGTAAATAATTTAATTCTTCCATTTCATCTAGTGTAACTGAAAATTTAATACCTAGAAGCTCAAAATTTAAATTATTCCAACTAAGTTTCCATCGTGAATGATGAAATACATCCTTTGAAAATTTTTTGCTACCAATCCAAACCATTTTTGTTTTTGTAAAATTTATTTTTAGGCCAGATACTTGTGCGAAAAAATCTAAAACCCTAAGAATGCCATCATATGATTGTGGTGTACCATCCATTATAATTGATGTGTCGTCTGCATACTGAGATATTTTGTATTCTTCTCCATCTATAAGTATACCTTTGATATCTTTTTCATTTCTTATTAATATTCCTAAAATCTCAGCACAGAGAAGAAAGAGATATGGGGATATTGGATCGCCTTGTCTACAGCCCCTTTCTGGATAAAAGTATTCTGAAATTATACCATTTTGAATCACACAAGCCTTTATTCCATTATAGAATGTTTTTATCCAATTTTTAAAGGAGGGTCCAAAATTAAAAAAGTCTAGTGTTTTTGAGATAAAACTCCATGAGATAGTGTCGAAAGCCTTTTCGAAATCAATTAACATTAAAAGGCCTGGTATATTATTTTGCTCTGTATAATACATAAGGTCATATATAAGTCTTATATTTTCCCCAATAAATCTTCCCTTCAAAAATCCAGTCTGGTCATTATTTATCAATTTATCTAGAACAGTTTTCATGCGGTCAGCTAAGCTTCCTGAGGCTAGTTTGTAAATAACATTTAGTAAAGTAATGGGACGCCAATTTTTCAGAAATTGTTTAGGTTTTCCAGATTTGGGAATGCATGTAATTACACCTAATTTATTTATTTCTGAAAAGTTTCCTATTTTAAAAGAGTGGTTTATTGCTCTTGTGATAAATGTTCCTAAGTCTCTCCAGAAGAATTTAAAAAACTCACTTGTAAAACCATCAGGGCCAGGACTTTTGTCATTTTTCATTTTCTTAAGAAAATTCAGAATTTCTGTATCAGTTAAAGGACCTTCGAGGGTATTTGACTCTTCTCTATTAAGTTTAGGACACTTTATTTCTTTTAACTTTTCATGGAAACTTTCTTCATTTATAACTTCTCTTTTTTTATACAAGTGTTCATAAAATGATTTAGTTTCTTTTAATATTTCCATTTGATCAAGAATTACCGACCCATTATCTTTTTCGATATTTGGTATTTGTTTACTTATGTAGTTCCGAGTCTCTAAGTTAATGAAATATTTGGTTGGCTTTTCTCCCTCATCAATCCATTTAGACTTTGACCTGATACATTGACCTTTTAATCTATTTTTTCTTATGTTGAGTAGCTCATCTTGTTTGTTCGATAATATATCTAAGGAGTTTTCCGTTAAATTCTGCTCAAGACAAGTAATCTCTTTTTCTAATTCCTTTTCTCTTTCATTAGATTTTTTTTTCTTAAAAGCAGAGTATGAAATGGATTTGCCCCTTATTTCAGTAAGAAGAATATCGATAAAAAGTTGATCATCAATTGTAAATTGGATATCTTCATTTCTTATATTATCTAGATTTTCTATATTGTATATAGGACAAACATATTGTCTTTTTACTTCCCCAATGATTTTTTTTATAGAGTTAATATATGTTCTATCGACTAATAGGGAATTGTTGAATTTCCAAAAGCCTTTCCCATTCATAAATTCATTCACTTTAAATTCAAGAATTACTGGAGAATGATCTGAACGATAGCTATTTTCAAATTTAACATGTGGTAGTCTGTTTGTTAGAGTTTCAGATATAAGGAAAAAATCTAATCTGGCTTGTTTTACAGGACTTTTCCTTCTCCATGTGTATCTTTTTAAATGTGCATTATTTTCCCGAAATATGTCCACAAGATTAAAAGTCTCCATTAATTTCAAAACTTCTATTCTTGCTTTTGGGTTATTCAGATGTTTATAATTCATAGAGTCTAAGTCTTTATTCATTACTAAATTGAAATCACCTCCAATTATAATATGTTGTGTATTAAGATAAGAGTCAATTTTATTCCTTAATTCTGAGTAAAAATTTGGTGTATCTGAGTTTGGGCCATATATATTTACCAGTAAAAGGTGCATATTTTCAACAGTAGTGTCTAATATGAGATAATTACCACTATCGTCTTTATCTATGTTATGTACTTTACATTCAAAATTGTTATTTAAAAGAATTGCCACCCCTCTAGAGTTTGTTCTGAATGAGTTAAAGAAAGATTTAATTCCCCATTGAGATTGTATCAACATTTCATCTTTTTCACTAAAATGTGTATCTTGCAAGAAATAAATATTGTGGTTTTTCATTTTAAGATTTCTGAAAACATCTTTCCTCTTATGGAAGTCATTAAGCCCTTGGCAGTTTACTGATAGCATTTTTAACTTGTTTTCCTTAAGTGTTTTGTTGTCCATTTGCTTTAGATTTATTTAATAAAACTTTACCCCTGCAAAAGACTGTTAAAAGAGATATACACTGTATAGAAGAGAAAAAAGTGCCATGACATAGCAAAGGTGTTGATTCAGCGCATGAATTGGTATTATTTGTCATTTGTATACATTGGCATGCTATACAACTGCCGATAAACCTATATATGTTGAAGTTATTTTCAGGTAGAGTTAAAATAATTTGAAAAATAATACAGTTTATGGAAACGGACAGGAAGTATTAAACACATTCCCTCCATATTAATAGAAATATATTTAAGGGAGACAGGCTGCATTGTATAAAGTATTTTCCTATGCAAACTTTACTGCAAATTTACAGTCTTGCAACCTATCGATCTAATAGTGTAAAATAAGAGAAAAAACACTGACGTTTATTAACTCCGAAAAAGGGAATGCATTTCTTACCACCTTAGGACTAGTGGCTGAATATTTAAGATTTTATAAACAAATAGAAATGGATAAAAAGGTAGTCAACATACCTCGTTACTAAAGCAAATCAAACCGGATGCCGTTTGTTGGCATGTAAAGGTAAAAGTTGTATAGATTCGATACAAATAATTCCGGAATACTAAACCGAACAGATTTCTGGAATGTCCAGAGACACAGAAACATACTATGTGTAAGTAATTATAAAACACAATAATAATAATAATAATAATAATAATAATAATAATAATAATAATAACGTGTTAAATACTTGGGGGAAAAAATCCTATTGAAGGAAATTGACAGAAAGTTTCCGGACTATAATATTGTGTTTAAAAAAAACACCAAAAAAAAACAAACCAAAAAACAGAAGCACAGTTAGTAAACTCGGAAATACAAAAATAAGTATCCCAGTTTATGAGTAAATTAGTTAATTCACGAGTAGATAAAAAGTAACATATATTTCCGGAGTGATTAGAAAAATCAGAAACACATTTCAGAAGTTGATAAATACAAAAAAAATATATATAAATAAATAAATACAATTCACCCCGTTGATGAATTAATAAATAAATTCAAAGCAAGCAAAAATATGATTACATCCGGATCGTATATGCAGTGAACGGAATGTCGAAAAGAAAAACCCACATGTAAATACATGTAGCAGCTAGTGTTTATACGCACTTGCATTTAGAGTCAAAACATTTTGGCTATGACGGATTTATGTTCTTTCCGGCACTCAAACCCGCATCGACGATATGGGTGAAGCGACGCATACCGATTTTGTTTCCGAACCATCTGGAGACCACAATCAGCGCGTTCTGGATTCCATTGTCGTTCATGGCGCTAAGCAGAGTTCTCCCCGCCCCGTGCTCGCCGTCATCTTCAGAACCCTCGTGCACCGTGCCATCACTGCCTGCGAACCGATAGGCGTACACATTATGACTTGCGCTGGATATCGTTGGCAGTCTTAGTATTTCGATCAGCGACTCTTTGACTTGTTTGTATGAATTCACTGACGTGGCGTGCGACTCGAACCGGTTTTGGTTGTCTTCAATGTGTTTGCCCTTGTTTACCGTTATCTTCACCTGGTCACCTGAGATGACTTCCTCGGCTGTTGGTCTAGTTCCGGTTTTGTCCCGATAAACATTTCCACTTTTGGTGAAAATAAGCTTGTCTCCTTTTAACTTTGTTTCTACATTTTTGGCTGAGTACTTTTTCTGGATATCATACAGTCGTTTTCTTTTTTCGCGTATTTCTTCGGGTTGCTGCACAGCCATTCGAATACGGGATTTCTTTTCTTTTAACACCCTCACTCTGCTCATCACTTTGTCTTTGTGCATTTTATATCCAAACTGGATACAGATGGGTCTTGGGTATTTTCTCTTGTGCATGGGGTCTTTTTCTCCCAGCCTAAACAGATTGAGAATATGGAATGAATCAACCTCTTCCTCGCCTAGATCCAGTTCATGCATAAAAGCATCTCTTACGACGTTTGCCAGATTTTCGTTTGGTTTTTCATCAAGCCCGCTTATTATCACATTATTTTCCATTGAGCGAGATTTTAATTCGAGAATTTGTTTTTCTTGTACATTGACTCTAAATTCTAGTTTAATGACATAATCTTTGAGGCGGCTAATCTCTCTGGCCATAATTTCTTGTGATTTATTTATTTCAGTTACAGAATAAACAGTATCATTTGCTTGTTCTTGAACTAGTTCTAGACGCTCTTGAATGCCATCTCGACCCTGAACTTCTTTTGCGAGTTCATCCATTTGACGACCTTGACTGTCTAGTCTTAACATGAAATTTGCGAGGGTATTTTGAATGTTGGATATGCCTGACATAATCTCATTAAGTTGATATCCTTCGAGACCGCTGCTTTCTTTTTCATCGGTGGAATCCATACTATCCCGTAGCGCTCTCTTCTTTGTGTTTATGTTATTATTTTGTAAGTTAGACATTGGAATGTTAGTATGAGTTTAACTCACCGCGCCTTGGCCGGACAAAGGAACCTTCAGTTTGTTGAAAAATTAAGCTCCAGATGGGTTTTTTATCACAAAATCACCACATAGTCATTAAATAAATCTCTCAACATGATTTTCACTTCTTTTGGTTCAATGAATGCATTAAAATTTGGTTTTTTCGGCAGAAATAGGCGCCCCTCAAAAAATCCCAACCGCCTCACATGTTGAGCATGCGCAAAAAAACTACATTCACTCATTTAATTTATCATATACTATCAAACAAAAGATACATTCACTCATTTAATTTATCTTTTGTTTGATAGTATTTAAATTACATATATTTAATTAAAATAACTCACCTAATACAACAGCGATTTAGGACTACTAAATATATAGTTAGTCGAGTTGACGAGCTATGAAGCAGACATCAACCGTCTGTCTTGGGTGGTGTCCTGATATTAATTCTCAATGTTCGTGCCAAAAATTAGATTATATAAACTGACACTTACTCACTCAAACCCGAAAAACCAGTCTAACACACCCATTCATTCACCGATCCACCGCCAATCGCAACCACGTGACATCTCGTACTACTGTCATACTATGAATGAATTATGAATAAATGAAGCAGCGTGAATGGAAACATATGAACAATGGGAAATGAAAACATGAAATGTTGAAATGAATGAACGCAATTATGATGATAAATTAACTAAAATAATTAATCCTGTAACATAAGGTAATCAAACTTTTTAAAGACTTGTTTTATGAAGATTGAATCTGATTGGCTAACATGTTTATGTTTAATCAATATTGAAAGCCCGTTTTGAGATGATCCCGCACGGAATGTTGTTAGATATTGTATACCGTATATCAGGTTTTTTCCGCGTCATGTTTTTTTCTGCGAATTAGAACCGAATTAGAACCTAAAACAGTAAATAAAATTTGTGCAAATCAAATTTTCACTATTTCAAACTCCAATTAAAAAATGATTTATGCACGATTGTTTAAACTCGTGAAGTAATTGAGAGAAAAACGTGTATATTTTAACTCTTAATTTTTAATGAAAATTTCAGATTCTATAAAGTATTTTGAGTTACAAATTTCCAGAATATTTATGTGATACTTATTTATTACTATTTTGATACTTGTAACCGATTTATATTTTTGAGCAAACTGCAATTTCTTTATTTGCAATTTAGCAATCAATTGCAATCCCTGGAATATATTAAATGGTTTTTTAAAATATATATACATTTTGTAAGATAGGGACTGCTTTAAAAAAAACCTAATTCGAATGTATGTCTTTCCTGGTAAAACATATTTGAAAACAACGAAAAATACACATTTTCTCATCATTATTTAAACCGATTAATAATCTTTCTTGGATGTCAACGTAAGTATAAATTTATCGTATACAGCCTTTATTTTTTTTATAAGATGCAATAGTTCACGCTATTAAAAGTTTAAGTATATATTACTTTTAGATTAAAATTGGCAAAATTTTCGGATTCAAAATTAATTAAAATGATTGAATTTAATGTGAAAATGATATAGAAGTATATCAGGCAGTCTAGAAACATTTATGTAGGTAAATTGTTGGCTGCCTTAGAGATAAGGATAACAATAAAATATTGATATAGCCATTTTGTAGATAATTCGCCCTCAGAAAAAACCCCATCTCTTTCTAGTCAACATAACTTTCCCCCTTAATAGATTGATCAGGTAAAAACCTATTTATGTTTTAAAATAATTTCATTTCTAAGTATACACGGTAAGTGTCATTATCATTAACAATGAAAAAAAAGTGTCGCGAAAATTAATTCAACTTAATTCAATTGTACTTCCAAAATGCTGGTGTTGAAATTCTATTCTGTTTATTGTAAAATAAATATGTATGCAATAACTTATGGGAGTTTAAACGCACTATTTTCCTATGTTTCGAAATTGATTTTTCGTAAAAAAGGAACAAACTTACCAATAACTCTCGTGTCGTGTTTCCTGCTCAACCAGTGCTGCTGATTGCTTTTGGTCGTTGTCCGATATGTCTGATTTTATATTCTTCATTGAGTCATTGTAATGCTGTAACATTTTAGCAGTCTCTCGCGAATTGGTATTTATATCAAACAACAGTATTGACAAATATCGAACCTCAATTTTTACGTCGGTAAGAGTGTTCGAAAAGTCGGTCAAATTATCAATTAAATAATCTATGTCGGCTTTTACGTAAACGCTGTTATTTTTCAGAAATTCGGTTTCCGTTTTTAAAAGTTTTACCTCCTCCTTCAGCTTGGATATTTCATAATCAGTCGATGTTTGAATTTTGGAAATCCTGTTTTTGGCTGCATTGTAATTCTGATGACGGTTTCCTGGTTTAGAAGTTGTCTAAATACGTCCACATTTCCAGATTCCAGCGTATGAAGGTTGAGACTTGTTAAGTTTTTTGTTTCATCATCTGTTAGCATAGAAATAGTGGAAGTTTGAACTATGGCGATTAACATCAACACAGCGAGACCAAAAGCAATCATCCTGGAAGATTGTGTTTTGAAAGAAAGTTTGTTCCAGTTTATATACATGTAGTATATTTCTAATGGGAGTTTTTAAAAGGAATTTGATATGTACTTGAAATAAATCATTTTTATATTCAGAACAGGGGTTCTTTCTTAAAAGCTTAAATGTGAAAAGTGTTCAACATAACTTCGTCTTATGAGTAAGAAGACTTTAAAAAACTAAGTTTGATAAGTATCTTATACGGAAAAACCAAACAAAATAGCGAGGTTTCCTTATCATCGTTAAGTATAGTCTTGTTTTTAAGTTGATAAATGTGCCAAAGTAAGTAAATAGAAAAATGATAAGTAATTCACACATTAAAAAGAAACCAGATGTTCTCATAACATAAGCATTTACAAGTTGATGAAATATGGTGAAATTTTCATTTTCCTGGTTGTAACTTCCTCCTAGCAAACACTAAAATTATTTAACTGCTTTTCCTTGTAGAAATACCAAGTCAATGAAAAAACATTGTTAGGAAAAACAGGTAGATGTTATTACAGCATGTTTCAGTTTGCAAAATTAAATTGGCTGAATAGTTAATAATACAATAGTGGTTCACACAATATAACACCCCAAAAAACTCATTTTACACATGAAAAACCCTATAAAAAGTTTGTGTTTGATTTACTCTGAAATAAAAAAATCAAAATTTTGTTTGTCTAATGAAAAAATCATAATAATCGGTTTTGATCAGCTGTTGATTGCAAGTTGTCATTTAAATTATCAAGAAGCTTTTCCTTATCTTTATTTGATATATCAAATTACTAATAATAATTGATGCGTAGATAATAAAAGTTACAAAAAATATAAAGGTATTACAAGCGTGGTATTGACAAAGGTATTGTGATTTGTTTTTGTATTTTTTGTAAATAAAACTGTTTCTAAAGAGTTTTTCCTCTGTAATCACAATTGCAACATGTACATGTTTGATAGACAAAATTTCAAGCATAATTCTGATCTTAGTTTTGTTTTTATTAGCTGATTTATTGCATTATTTTTTTCTCTAAACATCTTCTTTGTTATAATGAAAGTTTTCATCCCATGACATTTTACTGTTTGATAGTGATTGCAAGACATCACAGGATAAATCACTGCCATTCAATCAGCTGAACATTAAAAAGGTTTGGGAAAATGACTGAAATCAGAGTTAATCCAATCTTTGACCTTTTATTAACCTTTGAGTCAATCTTCAATTGACTGAATGGCAGAGTTTCCCATCTCAACAAACATTTAACACCAATTTGTTCGTACTTCAACAACTCACACACGCACGCTAACTCACACGCGCGCACACGCACACAAATTCCTGTTCTTACCAGAACTTAATTATTTGAATGTTTCTTTGCAGAAAAGAAAGTAGGGACCGTCCTTTATTATCCGTGCTTGAATTTCGACTGCATTTTCAGTTGCTTGACGTCTTGCTGCGGTCAAAATAGTGATGAGAGTGTGTTTCGTCCTCTAAAACTTTTCAGATAGAGAAAACTTGTTTCATACACCGTGAGTTTAATTGTACATGTATATCACTTAATCTTTTCCTTGATTTGATATTACATCAATGTTAAGGTAATATCCTCTTACGAAAAAGGCTTGAAGAATAAAGCAATAATTTTATTTAAATATAAGGTAAAGGTAATAATTAGTAGAAATATTCTAAATTGATTAACAATTTTTTTTTTATTTGAAAACAACAAATTTATTTAAATAAAAATATTGTGGTAAAAGTCGTATTGTGTCACACATTCTGCGATACGTTCTGATTCGGAAACATTTTCTTAAAAGTTTATCTACCGAAAGAAAGGTGACATAGATTTCAATTTTGCACTTAAAATTTGTTTATCAAAGATATAATTACTGCACATTTATTTTGGTAAGCCATCTACCATAAGTAAAGCGTCACCCACATACTGGCAAATTTGGTGTTTATTGCCATTCTTAGATATACGTCTTATACCATAGTTTTGTTTTACAAGAGAAGCTACAATTTATAATCATATGAAACTATATGCATAAAACTTTTTTGAGAAATTATTGCTTACGATAGTTAGGTTAGTAAGCAATTTAGAATGACTTCCCTTTGACAACAATTAAGATTAGGATCTGAATAGGACAAAACTAGCCGAGACAATTCAATTCAATTCTTTATTCACTCAAGACCAGTTCACTGGTATTTGAGGTTAAAAAAAATATTTACAAATGTACACAAAAACAATCAAGAATCAATGTACAGTAGAAGTAATGAAGATAAAAAAGTTGAGCTTACAATACAGTAGGTTGTTAAAGAACAGACGTTGACAATTTTCTTGATAAATCTTGACAATTTCTTTAGTTTTTCTACATTTTAAGTATTCATTAGCTAGAGACGACAATATCTTATGATAATAGTTATTGTATAACTACATTTGTACGACCTTTCGGGAAAACATTGAATGCTGGGCCTTTTTAGTGTTTGTTTTGTTCACTGAAAAGAAACTTTTAAAGATGAAGATTGCACACGACGAGTAAATATTGTCCTATTTTTTTTTTAATATTGAACTTACATGTAAGTCTCATTAGACACCAAATGTCCTCAAATCGTTGAAAGTGCAGTTTCTTGTATATATGTAGTTGCCTTTTCAAGGTTAAATAGATCGTTGTTCGCATAAAATGAGAAAATTGAGTTTCACACTTTTTTACCTGCAAGACACTTATGAGTAGCTTGCGTAAACGCTCTGATCCCCCAAATCACTTTGAAATTTTAACGATAGCACTAGCCAGACAGAATTAGTCACACCTCACCGGACGTGGCTTGGGTACCAGCCTGTCAAGTGACATCGTTGTCGTGGTTGTCTACTGCAGTTCTTAAAGTTTATCTTATAGGAAGAATGTGCTTAATAAAGAAAGGTTTTGCACAATTCTTGTGGGTTATTTGAATATTCTATTTACATTAAACAATCTACCGGGGGTGGCCAAAGTGGCGGCAAAATAAACTGTAACCTGAAAAAATGAAAAACATTAGTGGCTTTGTCATAAGCAATCTTTGTTTTGTGTGAGAGACTCGCGTCAATCAATTGATTGACCAAGATCAAGATGTCATAAAATCACCCACACCCTACTGTCCCTGACCTATCTGAATAAAAGTGCAAGTTTTTATCAGATTTCTAATGTAAATCTGGAAATTTTGTAGTTCCATGGAACTCATTAAGAAATTTTAACAACATCTGAAGATTTTCAATCACATCAATTGAAAATGTAACACAATT
>WFKH01011925.1:84623752-84638692 GCA_016163765.1 Magallana hongkongensis
TTTAGAGACACCTGACATAAGCCCATAAATGCGACATGTAAATGTCCTACCCACCGGTAAGGCCCTCGTTACAAAAGCTAAAGAACCTGCTAATGACTGAATCTGTTTCAATGTAATTTTGGATTTTCCTTGAATTTCAAGTATATTTCTCTTTCATGCTTCAACTTTTCTCTGGAATGAAAATTGACGTACCAACTGAATCTATACCTAAACCCCAAAACACAAGATAAGTTGTTGGACCCTCAGTCTTTTCATCTGATAAAGGAACGCCTAACTTGTAACAAATTTGCTGAAAACTATCCATTAATACTGAACAATTGCCCATCCCTTGAGCTCCAACAAACAAAAAATCATCTAAATAATGAACAATGGAATTTAAATTACTGTGCTGTTCTACTGACCAATGTAAGAAAGTAGAACATTCTAAAACAACGCACATGATGTGGCACAACCCATTGGTTAGCATTTGTCAAGAAACTTAAAACCGAGAAGACTAAGATCCTCCGGTTTTATTGGTAACAATCTAAAAGCATTAGAAATATCCATTTTTCTGTGCATTTGGACCAAGGTTTTGCATCGTGTAAACAGCATTGAATTGTTTACACTGCAGATTTCAGGATCAATTAATTCATTTATATTGTTTCCACGAGGAGCAGATAATTTGGTAATTAACCTAAAGCCACTTTGTTTATTTGGTAACACTCCTATTGGGCTACAATGAAAGTTTTTAAATAGTGGGACATCAAATGGACCAAACATGCGACCTGATTCTATTTCTTTGTTCAATTTAGCTAACAATTGGCTTTAATTTTCTGAAGCTGGCACTATATTTTTACAAGATACAGGACTCCTAGGACCCATGTAATTCAATAAAAAACCAAATGTAAACCCATGTAAAAGCTGATCTGCTACAATTTAGTTTGGATAGTTTTGCAACAAAGTGGTTAATGCAGAAACATTAACTGGGGTGTAACCTAAATCCCAAAGACCTGGATCATTATTGACGAAATGGCCTCGGAAATCTAGTCAAATGAGGATTGCCATTGCCTTGTTGGCTGACACTGTGGGAAACCTTTTTTGGCATACTAGTGGAGGATGGTTTTAACCACATTTAAAACAAGTATGTGAAAATCTACAGTGTCTTTTGAGACAGGAACCCCTTAAATTGAAGTCATAACAGCGTTTGTGCTGTTACAAGCTTGTAGCAGGCTTCCGTTCAGGCACAGATCCCTAACCTATATTAATTAGCCACAATTCTGCGCCAATGTTTTCCCAATTAATCAAATGGTTCTCAACGGAAACTGTATGTCATAGTCCCTTCCCGTAACCCATTGTTGTGGAGCGTGATGCACGTAGTCTTATGGAACTTATATACTTGATCACACCCAAGACGTCCTGAGGGAACTTTTTCCGATATATAGCAGCATAAATTAAAAATGCATCTGTGCATTCAGAAATGGAAGCTATTTTCTTATCTTTTGATTGGTTTGTGATCTTAATCGGCCATCTTCTAATACAAGAAGCTGCTGAGGTTCAGCTGCAGGATCTAAATGCAATAACTTTGCTAGGTCAATGTATTCATTATTCCAAATTTTTTTCTTGTGTTGTCAATGGAACATTAGTACCAAGATCAGATGTAATGCTAACAAGGGGATTAATATGCGTACCGTGTTGAGCCACCAGGGGTGATGTTACAGTAGACATACTAGTTCCTTGCGGTTGACTGAGTTGAGGCTCTAACACAGACAAAGTTGCCATCTGTGCTGCAGGCGGTGAGCTAGACATTCCAGAGGCATACGAGGCACTGCTTTGAATTTGGGCATTGTTGAGAACACTTGAAGTCGGAGCTTGGTTTGTGACCAGCGTGGGTCGAATTGATCGTGGAGGTCTCGTAGCATTCCAGTGATCATTCTCTTGCAATTAAACAATAAAACTGTCAAGACTTTGCCTACAAATAAATCAATTTGTAAATCTATAGATAAAAAATTTAATCTCTGTACACGTCCTCGATTTTTTTTTTTGAAAATTAGCCAATAAAATGAAAATACATTGATGAAATATGAATCGATAAGTTCTATTTTGCAATTTCAAAGCTTAAATTTAATCAAATTGCTACTTTACCTCACTGATCGAATTTCATTTTTCCCGCTGCTCAAATTTTCTCTGCACTCGGCCGACTATTGAAATAAAGGGGCCAAGAGCGCATGCTCAGGAATAATAAAAGTCCGAAGTCATAATGTATAGATAAAATTTTCCGGAATAATTCCACTTATTCTCAATATGTTTATTTGTAGGGGATACATTTGATTATCATGATAGACCGATTTATAATTTTTCCTGACAGAATACTATTATATTAAGGGGGTGAGCTATACTTCAATCTATGCCATTCAAACGGAAACGTATTTTTTTGTTTGTGCTTTCCTGATAAGATAAATGATTCAGTCAATTTTATTTTTTGCATTCATATTATAGTATACTCAAATAATGTTTCACTAGATGTTGAATTCGCAGAATTTTTATTTCAGCGAATATAGCGAAAATGAACTCTAAGAGTTCATTTCCAGCTACACAGTGTACAAATATTGCTTAAATCTAATATGCACAAAATGGATGTGTATGTTTGGTCATTATAATGCTGGTTTATTTTTAGAAAATGATTACGACTTTGAAGACAAAGAAAGCCTTGTTTGACAAAAACTTCTGCTGCAATGCATAAAATGACCAGATGATGAAAAAGATTTTAACACTGTTGAAGGGTTTCAAGATTGGAAAAATTCACCTGGTGTAATTCGTATCATTGACAGCAGTCACATACATATAAAAACACCAAATTCTTGTCCAGAAAAAACCCCATAAAACATTCGGTTATTCTTTAGGCAGTGTGTGATTAAAAATATTGTGAGATTTTCCATTTTTATATACAATATAAAAACAAACCTTGCATGTTTGTAGATAATCTCTTCTTAATAGAGGAATAATTTTTTTTTCTCTTACTAAAATTCTGATCTTAGTTTTAACTCAATAAGTCTAAAACATTTTGAAACATTGTGAAAAGATAAAATCTCGGGTATTTTAAGTTTTATTGTAACTTCAAAATACAAAATGAAAGACAAAAGGTACTTTTCTAATCCTAAAAATTGAGGTGAACCCACATTGTGAACAAGCACCGTTAATATTTGATGCATTTAAAACTATAAATTTCAGATTACAAATATTTTGTAGGTCTGTAGTTGTTGTAGAATGCTATTCAACTAATACTCAAATTAGACTTTATTTAACCATAACCACATTTTCATTTCATCAATATTTGGGTTAGAAAGGATTCCCCTGAACTTAATTTTATTTGAGTTTTATATAGTGATAATTATATTTTTTTAGATTTCGTTTCGCTTGTAAAGATTTGCGGCAGGCAAGAGGGATTCGGAGGAATAACCTCTCAATTAAAAACTACCATTTTATGATACAAACCTAGATTTGCAAATTTAACGATAAAGAATATTGGGATCTCACAAATAAGACCCGGTTAAGAGTATTCTTTTCCAGCTGATGAAGTGTTCTGCATGTTTACAGCGTTCATAGGTAATAACTTGCACGGTTTTTTTTGCTTGAATTAACAATGAAAAACACACCAATGGGTAAAATCCCTGAATTCAAAGTTGTAAATGCTATTTTGATCTGCAAACTACTTGTTACTACATGTGAATCAAAATGCAAAAAGTATATATCATGGCGATAACTGACTAGACGAGCAGTTAATTTTATGTTCATATAGGCGTTTTATGTTAGAATTCATAAATAGCAGTTGCAGTAGGTGACAATGTGACGGGAAGGTATAACATCATTAAAATTCAATTTAGAATGAGTTAAAATAAAATGTTTCAATAAAACCTGTAAAAATAAATCTTCTCAATTTTGAAAACAGTATTCATAAAACTGACAATGAAATATTTTTTCAGTATGAAAAACAATGATTGGGTATGAAACAATTCTAGCAAAGATCATTTTTCTACAAATATTACGTTGAAAATATACATACAATTATAAATTCATTAACCATTTGACACCAACATTGTATACCAATTATTTATTTTTCATTGAAAACTATCTTTCTTTCCATTTCGATCATTGATGGTCATGTTCCATGACTTCAAAATAAACTTGACAATTTGCAAAAGAAAAAAAATATCAACAAAATACAATAATCGTTACGAAGTCGACGGTAACATTGCTGAAAAATGGCGTCACAATATTACTAACAGAAACGCTTAAATTGCAATCTGACTGATTAACACAAGATCATTCTAACCTCAAAGAACACAACTCTCATTGGGTAGTTGTCATATCTTTCTCTGCTTTGTAGAAATATTAATTTTATTCTAAATTATTATTCTGATCAAAGGGATCATGACTAAAGGTCAAAACTTAAGCAAAGCATTACAAGCTTATATGTATACCTGTGTTTAGTTATAAGTTCAACTTGGTCTAAGCTTAGGTTAAAATCTGCACATACCTTCTTTAGAATTCACTTTACTCAGTTAAAAATAATAATATCTGTGCTGCAAGGCTTTTAAATTTAGAAAAGCAATATTTCCAATATTTTTAAATATATTATTTCAAATCCATGAATTCATTTACTTTCACGAGTCAATTTTTCATCGACATAAGATTAATAAAGATTGTGTTTATTACTTCATTTTAACTACACTGTAACTAAAACAATCCATGAAAATGTTTATGCATTCTCCTTGATTCACACGAACAATAGGACAAATTGTGTATGTTGAAATTGAATTTATTGATCAAATAGTTTGATAAACTTATCAAAGGAATTCTAGATAATACAGCATTCCTGAAAGCATATGTAAGTGATCCAAAATATAATTAAAGCATCAAGCAGATACAAAACATTTAATAGTATTGTAATCAGGTACATTTAAAATCTTAGACTTTAACCAATTTAGTAGAAACATGCAGAACAATTAATGGTTCATAATATCCAATTTTAATATACAATGCACAAGTAAAGTAAATCTCCATTCTGCATTTAAGTCAGATATATATATATATATATATATATATATATATATATATATATATATATATATAATTTCACACATGAATATACATTTATATAAACACACAGCAAGTCACATAGTAATCAAAGGTTTTAGCCAATTAATAAAAATGTAGCAAATGTATATTTTAAATGAAAAAAAGAAGTAAATTCCTACAATTCAAATTTTAATATACAGCATACTTATATTTTGTGAATATCCCATGAAAACTATGAAATCAGAAACCCCGAAAATGTTGTTAGGGGTACACTTTCGCTGGAATAGCCTTTCCCAGCAGAATACCTCACCCAGACACTGTCTCCCTTCTGGAGTTCTAACACGACCATGTTAGTTCCTGTCTGGTATGATGTAGAACTATCACCAACCGCTCGAACTTTAGACACACTGTTCAATACTATATCTATTTTAAGATATTTTGTAATGTATTCGACAGCACTGACAAAGAAGACGTATGTTCCACTTTTAGGCGAGGTGAACACCCCTGTGCTGGGGTTGTATCCATTTCCGGTATTCGTGATGACCACATCGAATATTAAAGCCCCGCTATTCCAAGTGGTGCTTGTTGATGTTACTCCAGCAGAGAAAGCTACTTCTTGTTTTAGTTCTAGAAAACGTAAAAACTAATCCACATTATCCACATAATAAGCACATTAACTTCATTTATTTTTTTTAATTTAAAATATTCAATATTTATATAATGGTATGAGTACAAAGTCAGATTAAAATCGAATTCAATTTATAATGTTAGCTATCTCTGTTTTCTTTTAAAAGACACTTGTGTTGGGGTGTGAAGACAAGACAACTGGTTTCGTGAGTCATGTGTTTTTTAATATACTTAACATTAAAATAAAAGTATTATGTTTCTTTCAATTAAAAAGTATCATTAAATAATTACCATGCCTAATATCATACATTCACTATACATAGGAAACAAGAATAATTCTTAAGAAAGTTACTCCATACCACATTTAGTGTTTGTCTGATTAGCTCGGAAAAGTTCCAAAGATGATACAGAAGCTGATAATCTCCAATGATCCGTTTGAAATTGGTCAATGTCAGCCTTAAGCGTCCTTGTTGTGTTACGAATGTCATCTAAAATGCACAGAAAAATTCAACAAAAATTAAGCAGTTGACGAATATAAAGTTTTATTCTAAAATGACTATAAAGACAATGTTTACCTAAAACAAAAAGTTTTTTTAAGGAAAACTATTGCTAACAAGCACGATTTCTAGAATATATATTAAGGATGGCAACGACGGTAAATGGTTACAAAATTAATTATCGGTTACTTGTATTAAATACAAATTGTTGTATATTTTGGCACAATTTCATTTCACTGTTAAGACATTGACATATCTAATCAAGTTAAACTAAATACATTTAAGACCTAAGGAGTAAGGATGGAAGAAAAATGGTCAGTAGGTGTGAATTGTAATTACTGTTAAAACAACATGTCATTGCACTGTCTGTTTACTTTTTTATAATTATCATGGAGGCTAGATGGTAACAAAAATAGCCATCAGATCTGCCTGATACTTTAAAATATACTATTTTAAGTCATTCACTAATACTGAGTAAAGACGAATATTATCACATTCTAAGCTCTCCGTCTATTGGAGGTAAATATAGCATAAAAATGGCCACGACTATCAAACCCTCTTACTTCATGATACTTAAATCACTGTTAAGTTCCGTTACAATTCTCTTATTGTACCTATATATGTACTTTTTATGTGTTGTTTTTAACACAATCTTATTAAAATTAGACTTAAAAATCCTCCTCTCTACAATACACTATACAACCAGTAGGTGTCATCTATAAGCTACCTTTCAAATAGCTAATGAAATCGCTGCAGTTGAAATATTGGCTGGTAGTTAGGATATGTGTTTATTCATTAACAATAACCCTAAGCCCCGTGGTGCCTCGTTAAGTAAATAACGTCAAAGTAAAGTGCATGTGTCAATTCAAAGTTTTTGTTATTGTTGTTTGCATGATGAACGAAAAAAAGCAGATCGGATGGATAGTATACACAATTTTGGCAAGAAAAAACATAACTTGGCATAAAATAGACGACCGGGCATTGGAGTTGTAAACTATAAAATAATCAAACCTTTTTAAGACTTGTTTTATAAAGCTTGAATCTGATTGTCTAATATGTTCATGGTTAGTCATTATTGAAAGACTGTTCTGAGATGATCCCGCACGGGATGTTGTTAGATTTTGTACAGTGTATCGTAAAGAAGCGGAACTACAAGTCTAATTGAAATTAGAATGTATTTAACACGGCATAAATTTAATAAATATGCATTTATTAATATTAAAGCACATATATGTAACTATGATCATAAATGAATATTATTTAAAACGAAAAAGTATAACTTTTATAGGCAACTTTAATCGATCGTTCTTTGCTGACCCCTTTTTATCTAATGAAATGAACTTATTACGGAATTGAAGGCTAAGATATTATTGCACGACTGTTTCCTCGTTGTTTTAGATTTTTAAATAATAATAATAATAATAATAATAATAAAAACAAACGATTTTTATATAGTATTCTGTGCTACAAATCTACAGAATATTTATGTGATGCTTTAAAGGAGATAAAAAATAATGTGCACAAATGTGTGCAGTTTTATACTTGTAACCAATTAATATTTCGGAGCGATTTGCGATTTATCTGTTTCCAATTTAGAAATCGATTGCAATCCCTGGAATATATTGAAAGATCTTTAAAAAATATTTATGCATTTTGTAAAGATAGGCACTGATTTTTTTTAGATGCAATGGTCTATGCTATGAAAAGTTAAAGTATATGGCTTTTAGATTAAAACTGGCAAAATTTTCAGATTCAAAATTAAATATAGATGTTGATTTTAACACGAAGATAGTAAAAAGTATACAGGCTTCCTAGAACTATTTATTTACGTAATGTGCTGGCCGCAGTAGAGATAAGGATAAGGTTAACAATAAAAACTGATATCGAGACATGTCATTTTCTAGATAATGCACCCCCCCCCCCAAAAAAAAAAAATCTATCGCTTTCTAGACATAACTTTCCCCCTTTTTAAAGTTAACTTGTCTATTTGTGATTATAAATTTTATTGATCTTTTTCAAGGGGAATGGCTAAGGAGCCTCATAAAGGGCAAAGTGCTTATAAGGCTAAATGTTATAGTTTAAAAAAAAAATAGTTTTTTGTGATTTTACAATGCATCTATGTTCACGTATGCGCATATCAGCATATGCTACCGGGAATTTTATCCAAAGTCAGACAAATGACAATACTAGTATATATTATTTACACCTAATTTTATGATCAATACCGTCATATTTACTTGTCATAGCTTGGTTGTCACTTTGGCAAACAGGTACATTTGAGGGTTTACCCATATTACGATAAACGATAGATATAATAATCTTCAACAAACAAAGAACTTTATGAGAGTTCAGCTTATCATAATGGATTCCATGCATCTCTAATGATATTTCTGTATGATAACTTGGCCCCGACTTTAATAATTTCAATGTAATCTAAAAATATTTTCTGTATATGATAAAATTGTATGTAGAATATATAAACCCTATTCATGTTAATCATTTCATTTCAGAGTATACACGGAAAGTGTCATTATCTTAACATAATTCTATTTTGTTTATTGTAAAATGAATATATATGCAATACTTTCCGGGAGTTTAGACGCACATTTTTACTAGGTTTTGAAATTGATATTTCTTTGAAAATCGAATACACTTACCAATAAATCTCCCGTGTTGTTTTCCTAGCTCCAACAGTGCTGCAGATTGTTTTCGGTCGTTGTCCGCTATGTCTGAGTTTATATTTTCCATTGAATTATTGTGATGCCGTAATATTTCAGCAGTTTCTCGTAAATTGGTGTTGATATCAAACAACGTTATCGACAGATATCGAACCTCAATTTTTATGTCAGTAAGAGTGTTCGAAAAGTCAGTCAAATTTTTATTCAAATGACCTATGTCGGCTTTTACTTGAACGCTATAATTTTTTAAAAAATCGTTTTCCGTTTTTAAAAGATTTACCTCCTCTTTCAGCTTAGATATTTCATGATCAGTAGATGTGTAACTCTTGGAAATCCTGTTTTCGGCTGCAGTGAGTTTTTCTTGTAATGTCAACATGTCTTTCATAAGCGCATGAACATTCTTGACCAAGGTCATTCTTATGATGGTTTCCTGGTTTAGAAGCTGTCTAACTACGTCCACATTTTTGGAATCCAAAGTATCAAGGTTGAGACTTGTTGAATTTGTTGTTTCATCATCTGTTAGCATAGAAATAGTGGAAGTTTGAACTCTTGTAATTAACAGTAACACACAGAGACCCGTAACAATCATCTTGAAGACTGTGTTTATAGAAAGAAAGTTCATTTCAGTTTATATAGTACCTGAACGACAAGGATTCTTTATTTGAATTAAGCATGTACTCTAAATAAAGTACTGAGAACTAGAGTTTTTGGTGAAAAAATCTCTCCGTTCCGCTCCCAGAAGTAAAGTATTGTTCTTGTAATTCAAGTATTTACAACAAGATGATATATGGTGAAATTCGTATTTTCCTGGTTGTAACTTCCTTGTGCGTAATGACCAAAAAAAAAAAAAACAACAACAAAAAACCGGGTTTACTGCTTTGTTGTTCAATAAAGTTCTGTGTAGATATCTTGAAAGAAATAAAAGTTCGAATAAGGTATTTATTCATTCTAGATTGGGACTCAGCGATATCGAATGCATTCCTCTGTCGACCTGTAAAAACCACAGACTTTAACTACTCTGTTCAGATTCTAAAAATTAAGAGCATGCTACAACACTTATTCTTATACTAATTTGTCTTATTACATAATATAACCTAGTTATTCCCAAATTCAAATATTTGTATCTCGGTCTGCATCCTAAATGTGGGCAATTTTATCTCTCTATAGAGACATTTTGAATTTGTTTGATTTGCAAAGTGTGGTGCATAAAAGTCTAGTTGTAACTAAAGATTATTAAAAAGGAGGAATAAAATTGATTGGAATTAATAAATTAATTATGTTTATAACATAATCATTGCTAAAATGGTCATTTAAAAGAAAAGAATCATGGATAGATATTTTTGAAGCTATTATTAAGGTGTAGAATGTGTTCACAAATTACTTAATTTTAGTGATGCATGTATCTCTATGTGTGTAATTTCTGAAAACTTGTTTAAATAACGGCAAAATATTTTTAACACTAACGAAATGTGATAAAATTCATTAGAATAAAAGATCTCATGTTAATATAAATTTTAAAAAACCCGTTTTACCTTTACTGTTTGATAAGGTAAAAAATAATTGGTATGCGAACACTTTTTATAAAAACTAGTATAAATGAAGACTACTGCGTAAAGTTCTTACTGTGTTCTGTGATTGCTGTTCCCTTTGTAAACTTAAAGTAGAGACAATTGAAAAGGTTTTCATAAATTGTGAAAGTATCCAATTATATGTACCAATCTGAGCGTGCAAATTTATCATGCATCTTCCTTAAGAATTGTCCTGACACTTTGAAAAACGATGCAACGTGCTGTGCATATGTCGTGGATTCAGTGATACTCGCTTATTAAGGAATGAGACCCGATTTGGAGTATTCACTCCTATCTAATTATGTGTTGACGCATTACTTACGGCGTTTATAGGTAACAACTTTGTTGTTTATTTATTGTAAAGAATTTGCTTGGTTTAACATTAATAAATCACCCATCAATTAATCAAATTTATCCCTTAATGATATATAAATATAGTAATTGAGAATAAATTAGTAAAATTTCCCCGGAAATTTTTATCTATACATCATGCCTTGATACTTTATTTATTCCTGAACATGCGCTCTTGGCCTTTTCATTTCAATCCTCCCACCCCTCCCTTAGATATTATAGTTGGTTTGAACATATACTTTGTTTTTCATGTTTATCAATAGCTACTCAGATACTGTTTGCTACTGCGTATTTTTTTTAAACTCCGGAAATCGTCATGGCGTTCAAAAACTTTGGAAGAAATCCATGGTTGTAGTGATCAGGACAGTTATATTGATGAGAGTGACTGAGTGTTCGCGCAATTTTGAAATATAAGCATTTGCTGAAGGATACTGTTGTCTCCAGGTCCCCCAGCTCTGATATGGTTTGTTGAATGAATTTTGTGAATGCTATGCTGCCAAAAGCTTACAAGTGGTAAGATCGGCGCATAGAGTATGAACATGCAAATGGCATGTTAACTGTGAATGTTGATATGAATAAAAAGCCATGACAGTTTTTTTCCCTTTATTAATATTGTAAACATATATACATTAATATATAAAACAAGTTAGCGTACAGTATTATAATACACATGATTCTACAAGGAGATGACAAAATGCATATACATCATTTGATAACAATTTGCTTTTTAGATTCTATAAGGAAATAATAATATACATTTAAATCTAAAAATTTATACGATTTTGGTAACATTTTACTTTTCATTTAATATTGTACAAAGAGTAATTTGAGAAAAATAAAGTATTAAAATAATTGTAGAACAGGCGTACATAGTATTGTTTTTAATCATTCAGTTAAATATACATTTATTTTTCTAATTATATATGTATAGATAGAAAGCCAATGCTAGCATGGTGGGCCATTATTCATCTACAAGTCTTTATTGCCCTCATGCTAGCTAGTGACCACATCTGGCATGTGGACCTGAAGGCAAATTATAAACCTATACAAATTTTCTTTAAAAGTTTCTTAATTTGTACATAACTATACAATTTATCTGCAATATATTGGTAAGTTTTCAAAGATGATTGTACAAAGTTATATAGAGTTTCCCTATCAGATTTTGAATTCGTTAATCTACATTTCATTTTGTATTTATAAATTTTCATTGCAGTATATGAAATAAGTGTATTCATACCATTATTGAAATCTGAATTTTCATAAAAGCCAATGAAATGTTTTTCCAATTAACAGCAAAACCAACAATAGAGCTTATTTTTTGCCATATGAATGGTCATTACAATCGTATAACAAATGTTTAACATTATCAATCTCTCCACACTTTTCACAAGACATTTTTACATTTGGATTCCATTTACTCACACATAAGTTATTCTTCAAAATATTGTGCAGTTATTTACAATTAAATTCAGCAATTTGCTTATCATGCATTTTTGTGATTTTCATGTAATATATGAAAGACCATAGATGTTTAGGAGTATCAAAAATATTACTGCAAACATTTTCTATAAAAGGCTTTCAAAATTTTATTTCAGCAAAAATATTATATAAAATTGAAGATTTTAAGTTCGCATAGGAAATATATGTATTACCTTTCAGAACATACTTGCTGTTTTTTAATATTGATATAGGGTGCTTTTTCGCATTGGTACTGTTTTGAGTATTTGCAAAATACCGTCCTGAGAATAAGGTATTCGCATAAAAATATTATTTTTATTAGGCATTTTATCGTAAAAATATTCTATTTGACGAAATGATCCGTTCATGTCATACAAATCTTTTGTGTAAAGTATGCCTGATTTTATCCAGTTTTCAAAGTAAATTGGCTTATTTTTAAACGTAAAAGAATTGTTTTTCTAGATTGGCAAGGATAGGAATTCATCTGTGGAAATCTTTTTTAATTCTTTAGTCTTTTTGGAACAGTTAAAAGCACATATTGCTTCTTTATAGAAGGTCGGAAGTTTGTGAACCTCTTTGTAGTCACTTAAATATTCTAAGTTAGTTTTTAGTTTATATTCTAGAGTCAAATTTTTTCTATATAGTAAATTTTCTATGAAAGGCAAAAGACTGCTTTCTGTGTTAGTTAATCGTGGAATCCATGATGCCTTTGACGCTTTCAGTTTAGATTCAAAGTCAATTATGTTAATTCCTTCTTTATTTTCCTTTCCAATAAGAGTTTTTCTTTTTATACGATCCTTTTTACTCCATAAAAAGTTGAAGATAAGTTTGTTTATTTGCTGGATGATTTTTAGTGGTGGACTTAGAAGAATAGTAGCATTACATTGAAGTTTTGAAATGATCAATGTGTTTATTATTTCTTTCTTTCCAAATAGAGTCAGTTTTCTTTTTTCCCATGAACTTAACCATGACAGTTCCGCCATTATGTGAGTGAGTAATTTTTTCACATATCAGGTACAACGGTGGATAAAACAGCAATTTAATTTATGATCAAAAAGCGCACAATCATCAATACATGTATATACTTATGCAACATTGGTTCAATATTTATGCATTTCGAAATACATAATTTTCCAGTCAGCTGCAACAAAAAGAATTAAAGCCAAGTACATGTATATATCATCCATTTCAGATAGATTTTTATTCCTGCTCGCTCCTCTATATATCCAGCCATGCAGTTGGTTTTTTATTTCAGTATTAAAGAATACTTTAAGAAAGCAATAAAGAAAAATTTCGGACATAGTATATACTAAAATGACCCCCCCCCAAAAAAAAAAAGAAATAACAAGAAAAAAGAGGGTTCATCATATTAAGCATTGTATCATATTAATGTGTAAAGTGTTAATTCCCGATATCATCTAGTTCTTATTATGTATCGATGATACAATCATTAAACCGCGTGTTGAGGTATCGGATCTATAATAGCCCACAATTTATTGAATCTGGATACATAACAGATATGTATGGGCTTAATACTCAATATGCGTAGACATAATATTCATGTTGAGGTATCAGTATGTAAGAGCTGAATGTGTCCTAATATAAAACCTTTTCATGTTCTTGAAGAGTTGCGCCCGTTTGGTTTTAAACTATTAAAATCAATTCTAAAAAATCTATCCGGTATACAATTTGTTTTCAATGATTTTTCTATTCATAATGATTAAATGCATCTTTCCACCAAAGCATTTATTGATATTCTTACTATTCATATTTTCATTTTCAAAAATTTGCTTGTCACTATAGGCCTTAACGCAATCTTCATTAATTAATTAATTACTGCTTAGGTAAATTTTTTTCTACTTTAAAATGCTTTGAATTAATATCAGAGTATTTAATACATAAAGGATATTCAAGGTTAAAAAATAAAGTCCTAATATGCATCGTATACCTTAATAGAAACATAATAAAAGATTTTTTAGCAGGTACATGAGTCATGAGGCTATGCATTTTAAAAAAAAACCATGCATACTGTCAATATCATATTATCTAGTATTCTATTATTTATCTACAAAAACAGTTTCAATAACTCACTAATTGATAGGTTTAACTAATGAAATTAAAATCAAATTTATATACATAAAATAAGATGTTTCAAACAAATGTAAAATCTTCTGATTTTCGAGAAATATATGCAATAAAACTGATAAAACAATAAACAGTTTTTAAGTCAGAACAAATCTGACACAGTGAAAGATTATACAACATTTTCAACTACGTACATGTACAAGTATTTCTCAAAAGGTTAAGCTGGTGACTGATGTAAGCTTAGGGCTAATACTAGTAGTAAAAACCTAACGAAAAGCGTTCTCAGCCTATAAATGTATGTATACATGTCTATGGTTTTAAGTTCAACTTGGCTAAAGCGTAAGTAAAACTCGGCACATACATGTAGATCAAAGGCGCCGAACCTTCCACGCTCAGCGTGGACTTTCAAACGCGGTGTCCGGTGTTTTTGTCGGGATACCCGTGAGCCGTACTGTATCTTTCTTAGAATTTAGTTAATTTTACATCAGAATATGTTATTATATAAACACAAAGCAAGTAACATAGTTTTCAAAAGAATTATCAGTAATCAGAAATCAGTAAATGATGTCCCAGATGCACATTTTCTCTTTTTTATGAAACAAGAAATCAAAAGATTCCTAC
>WFKH01011925.1:84640484-84652372 GCA_016163765.1 Magallana hongkongensis
TGTGCCAAAATATACAACAATTTGTATTTAATACAAGTAACCGATAACTAATTTTGTAACCATTTACCATCGTTGCCATCCTTAATATATATTCTAGAAATTGTGCTTGTTAGCAATAGTTTTTCCTTAAAAAAACTTTTTGTTTTAGGTAAACATTGTCTTTATAGTCATTTTAGAATAAAAACTTTATATTCGTAAACTGCTTAATTTTTGTTGAATTTTTCTGTGCATTTTAGATGACATTGGTAACACAACAAGGACGCTCAAGGCTGACATTGACCAATTTCAAACGGATCAGTGGAGGTTATCAGCTTCTGTATCATCTTTGGAACTTTTCAGAGCTAATCAGACAAACACTAAATGTGGTATGGAGTAACTTTCTTAAGAATTATTCTTGTTTCCTATGTATAGTGAATGTATGATATTAGGCATGGTAATATTTTAATGATATTTTTTAATTGAAAGAAACATAATACTTTTATTTTAATGTTAAGTATATTAAAAGAGACATGACTCACGAAACCAGTTGTCTTGTCTTCACACCCCAACACAAGCGTCTTTTAAAAGAAAACAGAGATAGCTAACATTATAAATTGAATTCGATTTTAATCTGACTTTGTACTCATACCATTATATAAATATTGAATATTTTAAATTAAAAAAAATAAATGAAGTTAATGTGCTTATTATGTGGATAATGTGGATTATTGTTTACGTTTTCTAGAACTAAAACAAGAAGTAGCTTTCTCTGCTGGAGTAACATCAACAAGCGACACTTGGAATAGCGGGGCTTTAATATTCGATGTGGTCATCACGAATACCGGAAATGGATACAACCCCAGCACAGGGGTGTTCACCTCGCCTAAAAGTGGAACATACGTCTTCTATGTTAGTGCTGTAGAATTTAGTACACAATATCTTAGAATTGATATAGTATTGAACAGCGTATCAAAAGTTCGAGCGCTTGGTGAGTATTCTGCACGATACCAGACAGGAACTAATATGGTCGTGTTAAACCTCCAGAAGGGAGACAATGTCTGGGTAAAGCATTCGCATGGGAAAGGCTATTACACCGAAAGTGTACCCATGACAACATTCTCGGGGTTTCTGATTCAATAGTTGTCATATATTTACACTAAATATAATTATGATATATATTTAGTTTTAAAAAGTAGGAATCTTTCTGATTTTTTTCCTAATATTCAATATAATACTCAATATAATTTTTATAAAAATAAGAAAATACGCATTTGCTACATCTTTTACTGATTGCATTGCTTAAAACTTGAGATAACATTACGACTTTATTCGTGTTTATATACTCACATATTCCATCGCAATATGTAACTTTACGTATCTTTTCATTTCTGCATTAGAAAAGAATGGCTTTAAAATAAAAGATATTTTTTTTATAACATTGCTTGTGAAGAAGAGTTAAGTTTTTACTCAGATTAATGCATCCATTTATGCTCTAGCAACAACAAAAACATCGTAGCTATACATTTAGTTCCCTGATATAATAAGTCTTAATATTTACAGTGACATACATATCTACTTGTTTGTCCGTTTGTTTAGTTTGTATCAACTGTTAGTTTTTATAAATTATTTCCTTGCTTTAAAAAATTCGATATTTGCTATGTCTTTTTTTGTTCACATAATGATCAAACTTTGCTTTTAAGAGAACTTGAGGCTGGTAAGAACTAAATATGTATAAAAAATAAATTAAACATTTCCCGGTTGTGTTCAACTTCATTACATTTCAAAATTAGTCATCGTTATTGCCAAAAATGTCTACGAAATACAAAATCTTCTACAGCACATTAAAAAGGGGGTAATCATGATGAAGAGAAATGAAAAGAAATGTTCCAATTAAGAAATAAGTATTAGGGAAGCAACAGGGTAGGAGATTGCCATGAAGGTTGTGAAGGGGGAGAATGGCTTAAGTTTATGGTTGGTTTTTTTTTGTCGGACAAATGGCTGTAAAAAAAAAAAAAGGCTTCACCAGGAACATGGCTACAATCGTTTTGGTCTTTTGTCATGCTAAATTATGCCTATTCTTTAACCTTCAAGCATTTAAAATAATCCGCGCTAACTTGCAAGATTTAAGGGCATGTGGTTTCTATTAAGACTAAAGTCTAATATAAAAATTACAATATTTACAGATCGTGTGCAAGCTCTTGTGCTCTTGTGCTATTTATTGAGATCTATATCTTACCGCTTTTTCAAAGTTACTTAGAACAAGCTAACAAACATTAGAGAAACCCTTTGGCTGTAAATGCAAAAATGTGGTTTGGTCATTAAAGACTCTAATAGAATATCGTCACCACTCTGAGATCCGCACTGTTCAGATATTAATTGTTTGCAAAGGGAAACCACACTTCATTGTTTACTTGCGATTGCTTAATCATATTAAGCAGTGATTAATATGATAATTTTCCAGACCGTTCATTTAATGTTCAGTCGACTGAATAGCAAAGACTCATCTTCTGGTGTCACACAAACATCATCAAAAGTAAAAGTACATTTTATAAAATCTTTTTTTTTTCATAACAAAGAAGAAAATTACGAAAAAAAAATCTCAATTAATCAGCTAATAAACTGTGGAACAAAGACCAGAATCATGCTTGGAATTTATCTACCAAATTTTTACAAGTATGCAGTCTTCAGTTGTCATTAAAGAGTAAATCTGATTATCTATAAACTGTTTTATTGAGACAAAAAAAAAATGCTAATCACAAACAAATCTATACATTTGTCAATAGCATTACTATATACAGGGAAATATTCGCCCCCGTTCTATTTCCGCCCCTTTCGTCCTCAATGTCAGCGGGCGAATTTAAGACTGGGCGAATCCCAAACTCTAGAACTATTTCTTTTTAAACAAAACTGTGTCTAGGCGAATTCGAGACGGGGCGAAACTGGTTACAAGTGTAGAAAGGCGAAAATTACACGGGGCGAAAATAATCTTGTATACAGTATTTCAATACTCAGATATATAACGGAAAAAATTTTGCAAAACAAAACATACTTTGTAATGTCGACGTATCGATTTTTTTAGGTGAATTAAATGAACTCAAGAAAAAATGACTTTCTAATAAGTAAAATTGTATCTTTTTCCCAAATCTGATTCTAGTGAATCTATAAGAAGACATATGTACTGTAAACCAACATTTATTCGCGACTACTTTTATTTCGCGAATAAACTGAGATACACGCGGTAGCGGCGACTCATTTTCGCGATCAAGCCTTATCTACAACCGTGTTGTTACAACACCTATAAAAAGTGCAAAGACCAATTCGAGGCGATAATTATTCGCGATGAAGAGGCTCTCGCGAACATTGCTAAAATTTCGCGAACGCGTATAAAAGTTGGTTTACAGTTATTTTTTTCAATTTTTGTCACAGTATAAAAACTTGTTCACAATTTTTTTCACATGTAAATTGGGTTTAGTTGGATTCTTATCTAAACCACTAAATAATATATTTTAATCAAAAAGTTGTATTCAGCGAAATGAAATATGTTTTAAAATATATTTATTTTTTTTCCCTTTATTTCACTTTTTATCACACCCTTACTTACAACTTTCCGGAACATCTTTGTACATATTATTACGGGTACCTCGGATTTTTTTCCTCCTTTAAGTGCATATCTGCAATTTGAACCATTCATCCTGACGTGAACATTGCAAAAAGGAGGAATTTCAAAGTCGAAAATACGTGGGTTTCAAGATAGGAAAACTAAACAGATCTGGAGCCTTGGATACATTCAGAATAAAACAGGATTCAGATTTACAGGAAAATAAAAACTAGTTGAATCTATTCAAATTTATAATAAAAATAACAATACATGTTAAATACTGTATCACACTACATATTAACTATCGACCAATATCAGCCTCATATAGCATTTTATACAGATTTTGCCACGCATAATTTCCTATTTAAATTATTTCTAGCCAGTTATTTTTTTTTAAACTTAACCCATCTTGTTAGATCATGCAAACAGTATCAAACAGTAAAATTCCATTTGATAAACTTATTTCATTAACTTACAATTCATACGGTCAATAAACTTCAAGTTAAAGCATCAATAATTATAATTATAGTGTTTGCTATGAGGCAGCTACAACCAGGATAATAAGAGTTTAACCTAATTCATCATCCTGTAAACAATTGAATAACGAGAACTATACTACACTTCTGGGGCAGATGATTATGTAAAATACTTATCTTTTTGCTGATTTTTGCAAATTTATCAACTTAAAAACACCAAGATACTTAAAAATTATAACAAAACTACTTTTGTTGTGTGTTTTTAAATCCGGTATACTTATGTTATTGACATTAATGAGGATCTCTTAATTAGTACTATCATACACGTCATAAACAAATTAAAAATTTTCACCAAAAACTTCCGTTTTGAGTATAAAAGTTCTTAATTTGAAGGACATTTCAAGTTTATTCCTAAAACCCCAATTGTTCAGATACTATATAAACTGAAACAATATTTCTTTGCATAAAACAATCTTCCAGGATGATTGCTATCGGTCTCGTTGTGTTGATGTTAATCGCCTTAGTTCAAACTTCCACCATATCTATGTTAACAGATGATGAAACAAAAAACCTAACTAGTCTCAACCTTGATACGTTAAATTCTAACAATGTTGACGTATTTAGACAGCTTCTAAACCAGGAAACCATCATCAGAATGACCTTGGTCAAGAATGTCCACGCGCTTATGAAAGACATGTTGACATTACAAGAAAAACTTACTGCATCCGAAAACAGGATATCAAGGATTCAAACATCGACTGATCATGAAATATACAAGCTAAAGGAAGATGTGAAACTTTTAAAAACGGAAAACGAATTTCTAAAAAATAACAGCGTTTTTATGAAAGCCGAATTAGCTGATTTGAATGAAAACTTAACTGACTTTTCGAACACTCTAACCGACGTTAAAATTGAGGTTCGATATTTGTCAATAACGTTGTTTGATATAAACGCTCATTTGCGCAAAACTGCTGAAATATTACAACATCACAATGTCTCAATCGACAATATAATGTTAGATATAGCTGACAACGACCGAAAACAATCTTCAACACTGTTGGAGCAGGACACACAACACATGAAAGTTATTGGTAAGTGCGTTTGTTTTTCAAGGGATGTCAATTCTGAAAGCGGAATTGATCGACCTATTCTAAATGATAAATTGTCATAATAGAAAGAAATTCTTCTTAAATTCGTCATAATAGAAAGAAATTCTTATTAAATTACATTTAAAAATATGTAGTTGAAATCTAAACATATTTAATTATTTTTAAAAATGTGTGGTGTCCATTATGGGTTGCTCCACTATTCATAAAGTGCTTGTTTTGTAGTTCATTACACGTAATAGCACATAACACATAATTTGTTTATTTTTTATAATCGTATACCCTTGCAATATTTAAATCCAAATATATCTTTTTTACCTTGTGACAAGCAAATGAGGGCGAGTTATGATTACTTTTTTAGAAGCAATGGCGAATTGTTTTGGTGATAAATTATCTTGTAGGCTCCTTGTTTTGATTTCATAACATTTAATGCTCGTATACGTACTTAAATACATTTAGAACGACCCACGTGCACATTAAAATCAGCATATGTGTATTAGCCATGAAATCTGAAAAAATAGCCACAGTAGTACTCCACATGTTCAATTTTAGAATAGAACTCTTGAAACTCGAGTAAAACTAATTGTGGGCTGTATTCATATATATATATATAAGTACATTAAAGCTTACGGTTTACATCCCAGAAAAAAAAACATCCGATTGAATTGATCATGAAAATTTCTTTCATAAAAATGCTTCTTTTTAATCAATCTTTGCCTAAAGTTTTAATTTAGTAATAAGAAAACACGCATTAGCATAGGATTTTTTTCTGACCTAGTACGTAAATGAAAGGCAAAATCTTTACAGAATGCATATACCAATATTTAGACATGGGTTATCACATATTTTTATAAAGTTGTTTTCGTTATCAACCAATTTTCTTTATTATTTTGGGTAAAATAAGAGTATCATAATCATTAAAAATTATCCTACATACATATTCTTGTAAGCTGTTTCAGCGTTGTTTTTTGTAACTTCTTTGTGCTTTTTAGATGACATCCGAAACACCACAAGAACTCTCAAGGCTGACCTAAACCAATATCGCACGGATCAGTGGAGGATATCAGCTTCTGTTTCTTCTCTAGAACAGTTCCGAAATAATCAGACAAACACTAAATGTGGTATGTAGAAACTTGAAAAACAATTCTAATTTAATATAAAAAGATTATAATAATATACATAGTAAATAGTGAACTTTTTTTATACAAAGATAAATTATTGTTTTAATGTTTAGTTATGACTAAGAAGCCAATTATATTTTTTTAAAATTTAATTTAATTATTTATATTTTTTTTTGTTCACACATCAACACCATGTATTTTTTTTTAAAAATACCATATTTATCATTTGATCAGAGGGATATGAGGGATTTTCTTTTTCTTTAAGCTTGGAGAAAAAAGATCATTATAAAATAAGGCCGATTTTTATATGACTTTGTTGTTATACCCTTATCAACTGTGGTTTTATTGCTATTTGAAGGTATCCTTATCTACTACGGTTATAAATTCGAACCAATGAACATGAATTTAATAAAAGTTTGAGTCGAAATTTATGGACAACTTTCGAACCAGTTAAATTATATACCAAATATCATATTTCATATTTCGAAGAACATTTTGGCTTGGGAACGAAATATATGAAAATTAGTGTGCAACAAATATTGATGATAACAGTATTGACTAATTAAAAAAATATATCCTTTTAATAAAAGAAAATAAATAAAATATAATGTGAATGTACTTTAAGTTATTCTTTGGGAGTTTATTTTAACCAACTCTCCTATGCAGTTACTCAGGCAAACCGGAAGTGAAACAGTGTTTAGACCTAAGCACAAATCATCACCGCTGACAACATTTAGTTCTAATCTATAAATTAGATGTAATGTGTTCAAAAGCATTGTTTTTCAAGGAAACTTATTTATAGATACCCTGTAAATAATCAGATTTTAAAAGGTACGAACAATTTAGATATTTTTTGTAGTCGTACATTGTATGTATTCCTACGCCAGAGTTTAATAAAGTCTCGTTCAACCAGACGCTCGGCTGTCTCCGTAAATCTCCGACAAGCAGAGAGTCTCTCTTGCTTATCGGAGATTAACGGAGATAGCCGAGCGTCTGGTTGAACGAGACTATATTTCAATATTGCTTGGATCCATACAACTTCTCAGAACTATTTCGATTACTGATACGTAGTTTAATTGAATTAATTCTTTGAATATTACACAACATGATTCATATTGGGTTTTTACGAAATTCCTGTCGGAGAATTCATATTATAAAAAATGTGCGTAATTCAAATACATATAGGAAACTTCTTGCCATGCAAATTAACATATCGTTGATTTTAAAATAAATAATAATCGATAAAATCAACTCCCGTCAGTACTTCAGTACTTTAATACATTTTTATTTCTAGGTCAAAAACTAGAAGTAGCTTTCTCTGCTGCAGTTACCACATCCAGCACAACTTGGAACAGCGGCACTTTGATATTCGATGTGGTAATAACGAATGTCGGAAAAGGATACAACCCAAGCACAGGGGTGTTCACCTCGCCTATAGGTGGAACTTATGTATTCTATGTCAGTGCCGTCGAATACGAAACACAGAATCTTTTACTGGATATAGTATTGAACAATGTGTCTAAGGTTCGAGCGTTTGGTTCTAGTTCTGCATCATACCAGACGGGAACTAACATGGTCGTGTTAAACCTCCAGAAGGGAGACAGTGTCTTGGTGAAACATGTTTCTGGCAAAGGTTATGAAAGTGCATCTGTACCAGCTACCACTTTCTCGGGTTTTCTTGTTGCATAACTTTTATGTATTTATTCGATTTTGATTTTTGTTTTCTTTTTTATTGAGGAATTAATAAAAAAAAAAAAAAGTATAATACCTGCCTGCTTACAATCAAATTATGCAATCATTTTGTTATATCTTCTACGTACCATACATTTGCTGTAATTACTATGTGATGTATTATGCATAAGTTGCAGTGTTTGATTAATACACTAGTATATTCCTGTCAAAATTCACTGTTTTGCAATTGATCCTTTTCAGCTTATTTATTCTTTCTTTATTTCATTCTAACGTTTATTTAATTATACTATACGTCTACAATAAAAAAAAAAGTTAAATCTGTAACATCTTGCGCCCTTTACATCTTGAATAAAAAAGTATGATACAAGACTATAAATAGTGAAAAGTGAAATTGAAGAAGTCTGGTTCAGGGAGAATCCGATAGATAATAGTCGGAATGGAAAATCATCGTTATATCCAAGGTAACTACCTTGGATATAACGATGATTTTCCATTCCGACTTGCACAAATGTTGTTAAAACTAGAGCAGAGCTCGTGGCAAAGCCACGAGTAGGTCTTCCGTTGTTGCTGCGAGTTAAAAATATATATGATTTGGTGTCAAACGATTATAATGACTAAACTTTCAGTTCTGTTTTCGTTTTAAAAACGTGTTGTGACTGAAAGCTTGTATGAAAACGTGTTATGAAAAAGATGGGAAGAAAGTGCTTTAGGAAAACTATTTGTCGAACACAGTTTGTGTAATCGTTTAAGATATTCTATAAACAATATGAAGTTTATTGGAAGCAAAATTTTTAAAGGGTAGCAAGCATTGTTATATACATGTACTCATGATTCATGTCAGGAATTGTATTTTTAAAAAAAAAACGAACCCGCCTACAAAACACGAAACCGTTTCTTTTAGATAATTTCTGTATTTTAATCTTTCTAAAATTTTGAAGACTAAGTGCAAGTTTGAAATTGTTGCGTGCTGTCAAAATTTAGTTATTAGTCAAAATTGATGGCATCACTGAACATTTCTACAAAGAAGTGTGTGTCGTCTGATATTATCTAATGATACGTGTAGAATTGGGCATTCAAAATAATAATCAACTATCAAAGATCAGCGGGAGAATTTATGCAAAAGTGAGCGTCGATTTTACAACAGATGGGGCTATTTCATAGAGACACCGCTATGTAACATGAAATCAAATAACCTTATTTACAGAAATGAATGTTAGTTCTCTTGTTGATGCAATGATATGCAAAATCCCTATTTGTAAGTCAGTTTTTTTTTCTCCTTTATCAGATCAAATGTAATTCTCTCTGACACTGGATGAAAAATCCAGTTTCAGCAAAACTGAAACTATATGGAAACCTTGCTGAAACTTGAAGTTGAAGTTTCATGTATAGTTTCCGCAATGCGGAAACCATTATATCGATTCAGCAAGTATCCGTTAGGTTTCAGTTAGCAGAAACTTAAGTCTAAGATTACTGATGGTTTCCGCAATGCGGAAACCAATATTGAAATGTATGAAAAGTTGTGTAAATTATTATGGAAATATCAATCAGTTTCAGCACATTTCCGCTAGGTTTCAGCATGCGGAAACTTTAAGTTAAGATTCCAAATGGTTTACGCATTGCTGAAACTATTACTAAAATTGATTTGAGTTTAAAAGTGATATCAATTATTTTCAACAGGTTTAATTCTAGCCTAATGATCATGAAGCCGCACATGCTTATATGTACAGTTATTGTAGGTTTCAGCGTGACTGAAACTATATGTATACATGTTACTATCTTTAAATGTGGAAAATATGGCGATTAACAAATTTACTAAGTAATTAATTGAATGTGAAAAGAAAAACTGATGTCTGATCTTGTTTAATGATGAAATCATTAATCTTAGGTACTCGGGCACGTGTATACATGTGTATACATTCTTTGTCCAGGTGAACTCCTCTTTGTGATTTTCCTGTATATTCTGTGTGGATTGCAGGGTTTTACTGTCAGGAGTGAACAAAAGACTGTTACATAACATATACACGGTACTAAGCATGAGTTTATAACTGTAGCCCGGCAGGGATTTGTTTTTCAATATGTGTGTATCTGAGTTAGTAAAACTAATTAGTAAATTATAATTAATTAGTAAAATAAATCTCTAGCTAGTTGTATATCGCATTCATTGTATGATGAAGTATTTTACTTACACTCATTTACTTAATATACCTATTTTGTAAGACTCCTTCTTAAATCCTTTAATTATCAACTTAGGTAAAGTCGTTGTAAATGCTACATTATTACAAACCATACCAAATAATCGTACAACCTGAAGTTTAAAGTTAATTCATTTTTTTTTAAAATATCACGCCAATACATGTACACAGAAAAAAACCATTTTATAAGTGTACATTTGATAATGATATTAAGTAAAAACCACTTAGAGTTTGTTCCTAATATAATAATTGTTTATTTACATGCATTTTAGACTTTACTACATGTATATACATGTATGTGTGACTGTATCATGATTCGTGTATTTCTATACTTAATGTATTTACTTTCTGTACTACGGTTAACACAATCATTGATATATGTTTATGAAACAAGCACATGTTTCTGTAATAAGATATAATAAGCATTCATTATAATTTTACTGAAGTTATACGTTATATTACAAAATCGGTTTAAAATCCAGCACTAGTCATGTAGTGCAGGTGATTTCAATCACATTTTTTTAATTTGATGATACATTCGTATACATTTGATATAGAAAGTATACCAAACACTTTTAGCACAGAACAGCTCCTGTCTATGTCAATTAATACTTCCTAAACCTATAACATGTAAAGTTATGAATTTAAAATACTTATTTTATTCATATGTAGGGGTCAAGTTCCAATAAAATTTGTCAAAATCCATTGACGTAATGGTTTGCAACATAATCTGTTATTGACAATTTTATATTTGTTTATATATCAGTCACACATGTACGTCTTACTTCCCGGCTTGTTTAATGTTTAATGCTTTTGTATTTTATAAGTATTTTTAACGTACTGTTCATCGTATGACCAAGCAGTGCACATGTGTAACTGTAAAATAATTGCCTTAAATTTATCGTAGTTGTAAATTGACCGTACGGGTGAACCCTGTTAACCAGCCCACAGTCAAGACCCCCGTTAATTGATCGGCATCTAATTATACTTGTGATTTCTGTGTGTTCATGCGGAACCTGCTCTGTGTTGAACATTATATTTTCACACCTCTATATTTTGAATAAGACAATGCCCGTGCTTAGGATTGCGGTGAAAATTGGACAAGTCAAGATTACCTTGTCAGTAAACTATATATGGCTCTATCATATTAAGTTTGGCAAAATCATCAGAACATGTAAATAAATAATAGTTAAAGACAAAATCTGAAACATATGGCTCATTAGAATTATTTTAGCATGTTTAATTACATAAAACATTTGTAAACAAACGGTCGGCCATTTTTTTGTTAATCACGTGTTACAACTGTAACAAAACCACCCCAATAATTTGTCGTATTTAACCAGGAAATATTGACTCCAACAGTTCCTATTTAAAATAAATATATGTAAAAAGTATTCTACTCAGTAAAAAGTGATAATTTTGATTAAACATTATTTATTTTAAACTATCCCATGATGCACTTCTCCAAGATTTAGAGGGTTCTGATTGGTCAGTATTGGCGCACTTTATAATCCTGAGCGAAGGTTGAAATGGACAAGAAGGTGCTGTTGTAAAATGAAGAATTGAGAAACATGAATAGCCTCTACAACAAGAAGATAATACAGGAACGAAGAACTTATATCAAGGTACTTAAATCACAATATAGATACTCCCATTAACATTTTCAAGGCTCTTAATTGTCTCTCATTTGTAAACGAGATCTCGCGCAATCAAATCAAAATGGC
>WFKH01011925.1:84652472-84665646 GCA_016163765.1 Magallana hongkongensis
TTTTTCAATAATTCTAAATTATCTCCCCTTTAAAGAGGGCGTAGCCCTTCATTTGAACAAACTTGAATCCCCTTCACCCAATGATACTTTGTGCTAAGTGTGGTTGAAATTGGCCCAGTGGTTCTGGAGAAGAAGATGAAAATGTGAAAAGTTTACAACGACAACAACAACGCCAACGCCAACACCAACGCCAACGCCAACGCGAACGACGACAGACAACGGACAAATTTTGATCAGAAAAGCTCACTTGAGCCTTCGGCTCAGGTGAGCTAAAAAAAACTTTAAATATCATATAATACATATACTATATAAATTGTTTTAGATTCTTTCCCTTATATATTACCAGGTATATACTTTTTAATCCAGCTTTAGATCTATATGGATTAAAGGATGTGTTAACATGGAAGGACACAATAAAAGATGATACAACATGTAGTGCATGTACAATTACTCCTACAAGTGTTCCAGCTTGTGACTCTTTTGTGAATTACGGTTATTATTACATTATATGTAGGGACGTTAATTTTACTCGGATAGCCTAGTCAAATAACCGATGCTTTCGTCAAGCGATAATTAAGAACTCTTTGATTTATGTAAAACTATGCATCTTTTTGTAGTAAAATAATAGCACTGTCATTATTATATACCCCGTATTTTTAACTCAAAACATCCAAAAAAACGTAAAACCACATTTCCGAAACATGTTTTATTTAAAAAATTATTTTTTAAAACTAAATATTTGGTAGCAGTGCCCTGGTTTTCATTTTTTTTTCTTGCTTACACATAATTGAGCTAAATATCATCAAACTCATCAACTCAAACGTGTCTAGTTCCAAGCCAAGTCGCCATTGTTCCATGCAACAATTAAAGTTTAAATCTAATTTTCAATTTTATTCACATTTTTAGTCAATGATCAGTGTGACCGAGCAATAGTCGAATACTCGAATATTCGTTAACATAACTAATTATTAGTATGTATTTAGTTTTAATTTCAACTCAGCGCTCAGACTAAAAGAATAAAATTCGGCACATATTTTTCATAGAATTATATTTTTTAAGATTAATGAAGATTAATGAACATGTTTGTGCTGCAAGTCCTTTAAATATAGAACAGCAATATTTTTAGATATCTCGTTAAATTCTCACAAATACCGGTATATCAATTTATTTACTTTCACACGTCAATGTTGCATTGACAAAATATTGATAAGGAGTGTGTTTTTAATTTTTAATGGGCTTTTAACTTCACTATAAATAAAACAATCTATAAACAAATGTAAACATTATCTAATGATATTAGCATGCAAATAAACAAAAAATATTTATAAACTTGATATTTTACATTAGAATTTGTAATTATATAACTATATACAATCATAAAACGAAGCACATTGTTATCTGAAGTAAAAATTGAAGCAAATTCATATTTTCTCTTCTTTGTGGAAAAAATAAATTCCCACTGTTTAAAACTAATATGTATTAACATTATAGTTTGTGTAATTACATAAAAACTATGAAATCAGAAACCCTGAAAATGTTGTTTCGGGTACATTAGCGCTTGTATAACCTTTTCCAAAAAAATGTCTCACCCAAACTCTGTCTCCCTTCTGTAGATGTATTACGACCATATTAGTTGCTGTCTGGTATGTTGCAGAACTATCACTAACCGCCCGAACTTTAGATGCGCTGTTCATTACTATATCTATTTTAAGATATTGTTTTTTGTATTCTAAAGCACTAACATAGAAGACATATGTTCCTTCCTGAGGAGAGGTGAACATTCCTGTGCTCGGGTTGTATCCATTTCCAATATTCGTGATGATAACATCGAATATCAAAGTCCCGCTGTTCCAAGTTGGGCTAGGTGATGTAACTGCAGCTGTGAAAGCCACTTCTTGATTTGAATCTTAAAAAAAATGATTTTTACATTTTTTCAATAAGTATGCACTTTGTTTTATATCAAAATAAATAAAAACCTCGTATCTATTCTATATCTCAATTGACAAAGTACTCTCTTACCAGAAAAAAGTGCCATTGTCATGAAAATTAGCACATTCTACACAGTAAATTTCAACATCTAGAATTATGACCTTTTAGTGAGAATATATAATTATGTATTAGAACTGGCAGTTTAAAAAAGAAAAAAACTATCGGTTTTTTTTTTGTTTAATAAAATTTTAAGATAATATTTTTTTAAAAAATGAATAGTGTTCTCGTTTAATTAGGATACTGAGTATTTGTTAGTAACAGCGAAATAATTTTCTCTTCAGAGCGAGGTATCTCGTGATTACGAGTAAATATTAATAAAAAAAAAAGCAGTCTCGTTTTAATGAGATTTCAAGATATAATGCTGAAAAGGACGCTCACTTGGTCTTGAAACGAATATGCATTGATATAACGTAGTTTTTGATACTCAGAACTGAACATACAAACAGAATGCAAAATCTAGATGAACACTGATGTCTACAAATATTCTAACATTCCTGACCATAGAGGTTTTGCTGTTAATGGTGGAAATGGTGCTGGTGGTGGGAACGATTTTTGGGCTGTATGATACTTGGGAACATGGATTATTTCTTTATCCATAACGAGACATTTAGCAGGCAAAATGAGTGCACGATTTGTGTGAGCAAGGGGGCTTCTTCAAAATTTAAATGCAAACCCTTATCTTGATATTTATAATGTTATTTTTTACCTAAGTAACCACTGGTTAGTATAGAGTTTTTTAATTGTAGTTTTAACTCAAAAATACTTTGTCGGTCTCCTTAAAAGATCCTGCCACATGATGGTTTACCGTACAAAAATTCAAAATAAAGAGTCTGGTTTTGATATGAAGGCGAATTCTATAGATGATGTCTCACCGAAGGGTGGTACATAATCTTTGATATCCTATGTTTTACGTTAAAAAAACAGATTTACGAAGGACCAAGCGAATACAAAAATCAAATCATAATGCCCATTATTAGAAATTGCATACCAATCAATGAAACAATACATTTAGTGATGGAATATTTGTTCTATATAGATATATAAACTCTTCTGTTTCATCTTTAAAATTGGTGATAAATTTAAGCAGATAGTAAATGAAATCAAATTTTCAAATGTTCTAAAAATGATACTGTTGATTTTTACATGTACTTAGGAATAAAACAGGCAAGTAAGTTACCTTAGGCTAGTGTAGTTCATGTAATACATCCGCTCCTAGTCATTTTAAACAATAATAACAATAAATTGTGCAATTGTAAATGTAACGTGACCGTGCGGCCTTATACGATGAAACGAGAAACATAAGGAACCAAAAATGTTTTGATACGAAGCATTTCATGAAAACATTGAAGGGATTTAAGCTAACGCCATGCATTTCAGAATAATAATTGATTTCAACAACTACAAGAACATTAGTTTGTAACCCCATACCACTTTGAGTGTTTGTTTGATTATAACGTAAACGTTCCAGTGCAGACACAGAAACTGATAACTTCATATAATCCGTTTTATACTGGTCAAGGTCAGCCTGGAAGGTCATTGTGGTGTTACGGATGCCATCTAAAATACACAGAGAGAAAAAAAACAAGAAAATAAAAGATAACCCCACACAACTTATATTTGGCATTTCAAGTTCTTTTAAGTTTTATAAGATTTATTAATCCGTAAATATTCAATGCTTTAAAAAAATCTTTTAAACTCATGTTAATTGCATGCCAGAAGAGGGACCGTGATAAACTGCCATTAACTAGAAAAATTCCACAAGTATTGGATCGGCAGTAATGAAGATATTCTGTAATTTTAGTGCTTAAACAAGTTGAATAATTATAAAAAAATATAAACCAGTGAATACCTCACTTGTCAGGTAATACACACTTAAATAAGTTAAATAAACTTTAATCGACGGGCTGATATGTGGATTTTACAAAACTACAAGACTACAAAACTACAAGACTACAAAACTCGAGCTACGCTCTCGCACCATATGAAATTTATTACCACGTATAAACTATATTTGGTCAACAACAAACCATGTAACTAATAATACCATGTGTCCAAAAACCCGAATCTTAAATCAAATTGATATTTTGCTGCAACAAATCCGGCACCATACTTACACTTGTATACTGCTATTCTCTAAAATCAGACTTATATCCGGAAATATTTATTGATTCCTTATATTAAGATCGCGCATGTGTAATTGCAAGATGTAATTGTCTGGAGTCTTATAATTGATATCTTATAATAATTTCCAAGTTTTCAAACACAAAAGTAGAAAGATTGACTAAAATACGATGATATAGGAAAGTCATAACTTTGTTCCTGACAGGAATAAATTTCGGATATCTTTATATAAAATTGATATTTATTAAAAGATGATGCCAAAAACATATCAGTGTTAGATTTAAGAGAGGCTCTAGGCACTCTGGAAATTATGTGTCGTCAGACAAGTAAAACAGTTGATGTTTGTTACCAATTTCTCCATATTTCAAAAGGCAGTTTTTCGCTCACCTGAACCGAAGGTTCAAGTGAGATTTTCTGATCACCCGTTGTCCGTCGTCCGTCCGTCCGTCCGTCTGTCCGTCCGTCTGTAAACTTCTCACATTTTTGACATCTTCTCTAAAACCACTGGGCCAAATTTTACCAAACTTGGTACAAAGCATTCTTATGAAAAGGGAATTCTAAATTGTTAAAATAAAGGGCACAATCCTTTTTAAAGGGGATATAATTATAAAACAGTGAAAAAAGGGTGCATGTCTTTAAAAATATTCTTTTCAAGAACCACTGCACCAGAAATGCCAATATTTACAAAAAAGCTTGTATATATAGTGAAGATTCTAAATTGTAAAAATCGTGACCCCTGGACCAAACCTGGGGCCCCAGGCGGAGTTCAAAGTTTAACATAGAGATACGTTGGAAAAATGTTTAAAAATCTTCTTCTCAAGAACCACTGCACCAGAAATGCCAACATTTACACAAAAGCTTGTATATGGTGTGAAAATTCTAAATTGTAAAAATCGTGACCCCCGGACCAAAACTAGGGCATAAGGCGGGGTTTAAAGATTAACATAGAAATACGTTAGAAAAATGTTTAAAAATCTTCTTCTCAAGAACCACTGCACAAGAAATGCTAACATTTACAAAAAAGCTTGTATATATAGTCAAGATTTTAAATTGTAAAAATCGTGACCCCCGGACAAAATTGGGCCCCAGGCGGGACTCAAAGTTTTACATAGAAATAGATAAGAAAAATGTTTAAAAATCTTCTTTTCAAGAACCACTGCACCAGAAATACCAATATTTATATAAAACCTTGTATATATAGTGAAGATTCTAAATTGTAAAAATCGTGCCCCCGGACCAAAACTGGGGCCCAAGGCGGGGTTTAAAGATTAACATAGAAATACGTTGGAAAAATGTTTAAAAATCTTCTTCTCAACAACCACTGCACCAAACATTCCAACATTTACAGAAAAGCCTGTATGTATAGTGAAGATTCTAAATTGTCAAAATTGTGACCCCCGGACCAAATCTGGGGCTCCAGGCAGGGTTCAAAGTTTGACATAGAAATTGATAAGATAAATTTTTTAAAATCTTCTTCCCAAGAACCACTGCACCAGAAATGCCAATATTTATACATAAACTTGTATGTATCGTGAAGATTTTAATTTGTGAAAATCGTGACCCCCAAGCAAAAACTGGGTCCCCAGGCGGGGTTCAAATTTTAACATATATAAGAAAAATGTTTAAAAATCTTCTTCTCAAGAACTACAGTGCAACAGTTTGGGACATTACTATGCATACATCCTTGGCAATTGTAGATTCTAAAGTGGTAAAATCGTGACTCCCAGTCCTATACTGGGGCACAAAGAAGGGTTCAAAGTTAAACATAGAAATATATTAGAGACATGCTTAAAATCTTTTCGAGAACTACAATGTCACAGTTCGTGAGATTACTATACAAGCATTCTCAAATAGTGGAAATTGTAAATTATAGAAGCCGTGACCCTCGGTCTAATACTGGGGCCCCAGAAGGGGTTCAAAGTTTAACATAGAAAAATAGAGGGAACATGTTTAAAAATCTTCTGGAGAATTGCAATGCTTGAAATTGTGAGATTACTTTGCAAGCATTCTCAAATTGTGAAGTTTCTAAATTGTGGAAGCAGTGTCCCCCAGACTAATACTGTGGTCCAAGGAGGGTTTCAAAGTTATCATAGAAATATATTGGGAACATGTTTAAAAATCTTCTTCTCAAGAACTACAGTGCAACAGTTTGTGAGAATACTATGCAAGCATCCATGGCTATTGTAGATTTTAAATTGGTAAAATCGTGACCCCCTGACTAATACTGGGGCCCCAAGACCCTCCAGACCAATACTGAGGCCCAAAGTGGGGTTCAAAGTTTAACATAAAAATATATATGGAAAATGTTTAAAAATTTTCTTCTTGAGAACTACAATGCTACAGTTCGTGAGATTAGTATGCAAGGATCCTCGAATAGTGTAGTTGTTAAAGCCAACCATAAACCACGGACCAATACTGGGGCCCCAGAAGGGGTTAAAAGTTTAAAATAGAAACAGCATATGCTACGAAATAGAATGTTACAAGGAACTGTTGTTCAGGTGAGCGATGTGGCCCATGGGCCTCTTGTTATAGTGTTTACCTCACAATAAAGCTTAAGTATACATTATTTTAAGCAAGGTATTATTATGAAACAACATTGAAATAATTCATTTCAAATATTTCAAAAACCTATTGATTTCATTCATTTACTGAATTTTGACCTTTACGGAACAAGTAAATAATACTTTATTTATTGCGTAGAAAAATATATTTTATAGTTAATAAATTTAATTTAATTACCAAATGCTCGCTTGTGTCGTGCTTCCAGCTCTGATAGTGTTGCTGATAGATTTCGTTGGCAGTCCACTATGCCTTGTTTTGTATCCTCCAGTGAAACGTTGAACTGCTGTAATATTTCAGCCATTTCACGTGAGTGAGTGTTGATACCAGACAATGTTATTGACAAATATCGAACCTCAGTTTTTACGTCATTTATTGCGTTTGAAACGTTATTCAAGTTTTTATCGAATTCCTGTAAATCATTTAGGAATGAAGAACTGTAATTTTTCAATAATACGTTTTCAGTTTTCAGAAAATCTACTTCTTTTTGCAGCTCTTTAATTTCATGATTTGTCGATGTCTCAATATCAGAAATCTTGTTTTCGGCTTTTGCGAGCTTTTCCTGCATTATCAGCATGTCTTTCATGAGCACATGTACGTTTTGGACTAAAGTCATTCTGATAATAGTCTCTTGATTTAGAAGTTGTCTAAATAGGTCCACAGTTTTAAAAACCATTTCACTTTTGTCAGCACTAGTTCTGTTTTGGGAGTCATTATCCGTTAACGCAGAAAACGCTTCAGTTTGAATAACTGTGATGAAAATGAAAACAAGAAGAAGGACGTTGTTGTGAACCATTATTGCAAAATGATAATAATAAGGGATTTTAAGCAGTTTATATACTTTTTGGGGGGGGGGGTGGCCTTGAATATTTTAGATAAAATTAAACTTAATGATGGGTGTCTTAAAAAATTAAACGGATCCGTGAAATAACATATTAGAAACTATCATCGTTGCTTAAAATTCAGTGATGTTTGTATGTAGATTGTTATCGGAGTAATGAGATAGAAAGAAATAATTAAATTAAAATAAATTAGTTTGATAAGAATTTAAATCTAATTACTTTTAAACAGCTTTCTTAAAAGTTAACATCTAAGAAGAAGAGGGAGAAACGGGTTTATATCTGAGTTAAATTATTATAGGGTGTTTCAAAGTCATGATTTTTTTCAAAGTATCCTATAGAACATTGTGAAACAAAAGCTTTGCACTTTAACAAGTCAAACAAATCAACCATTAATATTTGAAATGAACGCATAAATAAACTATCTTATGAAATAACTCAAGATCCATCATGCTAACATAAGTCTTTTAAACTGTAGAATGATTATTCCATTTAAAATAATTTGTTTTAATATTTCTTCTTCTCGTAATGTTTATATTAATGAGTTAGGCAAGATTAATGGCATTTCGAACATTCCCAAAGACGGTACCAGATATCGTAAACATAGATTTTTAAATGGTTTTAAGATTAGTGTTTAGTAAGGAAAGTGTTTACGTTGACTTCCGTGTTCATAATATCAACCCCTTAAGAGTCCCATTATTGCACTAATTGTACTAATAACATCCGGTTTTCACTTTATTCGATTTGTGTTCTATGACGCCTGTTTAAGTTTTATTGCAAATATGTGAAAAAGATTTAAAAGAAAATGTTGTAGAATTCATTACTTAATCTGTTTCATCCATCTCTGATTTTTAAAGATATAGCAAGATTTGTGAGGAAAAACGCGTTTTGAAAGAAATATGATATAATACCCACTACACTGGTTAGGGAGGTCCTATGAAACCAAAACAAAACAGACTAAAATCTAGGTACGGATATTTTAAAAAATCCTCGATCATTGAAGAACGTTTTCTTGTGTCGTACGCTTATATCTTCACACATGCGCAAACCATACAGTGTAGTAGAAAGTGAAGTGACAGCATGGACATAAATAAAAAAAATATTTTTTTGTAGAAACTTATAAAAAACGACAGCACGGTATAACTTTCTCTGATTTACTACTGCTTATTTACTATGTTGGATGTAATGCAACCAGGGTCTACACTTTGATGAGGATGTTATGAACTTACGACGTATTTGATGTGCACGCGGAACGAGGCTGCCCTATCCGTGCAAAATAAATCGGATGCCTTGGCAATTCTTTCATATGATATATCTTATCTTTTTATTTCATATGCATTTTCAAATATATAGCTACTAATGTAGTTCATGCATTTAGAAGTCCGTACAACCTGATTGCCTCGGCCGGAAAGCAATCGACCGTTACTTTCTCGATCGGTATATATACCCCTTAAGTAATTGAGAAGCAATCGAAAATAATATTGCGACTAAATACGTTTATGAATTAAAGTCAGTTTTGAGTTTAAATATCAACAAGAAAACATTTCTACAAACAGTGGAAACAAATTAATGTTTTTTTAGTCTAATACTTAATAAATAAATACTACATTATACACATCCTTTATGTAGATATGCAAGCGTTACTTTCAAAATTAATTTATGATTTTTTTTCCAAAAAAGTAGTTTTTTAAAAGACTTTATCATCATATTAACAATGAATTTTCATCTTTCAAACATTTTTAATTTACTTTTTGTTACATAAAATATCCGATTTCACTTAATGAAAATGAAAGGAAGAATGATGCTTACAGCACGTCCAATGTTTTTTTCTTAATCAATCTAGATCTCTTAAAATTTTGATCTTTTTTTTTTTTATCTCCTAACAGATATCTTTGTGCAAGTCCGTAGCGTTCGCGCTCTCAGTTTGATTGATCTAAAATAATAAACGCAAACTAAACAGAAAAAAGTACAAAGACATCAACGAACGATGTGAAATTTATTTAGAATTTAAGTTGTCATTTACAAAGCTCAACAATGAATCCAAAAGCAGTCTTGAATGAGTATATTCTTACACCGACAGGTAGACCATTTCTCTGGGTCGCGTAAGTATCTTTTTTTTTTGCCATGTATGTTCGAATCACAATTGATTGTTGTAAGAAACAGAGGGAATAAAATACGTACTGGATGCAGATATTTTCTGATGAATGCCCCCCCCCTCTCTCTCTCTCTCTCTCTCTCTCTCTCTCTCTCTCTCTCTCAGATATATTCTTTTAGAAAGTGACATACAAACCCACAAGGCAGGCATTTGATGTTTCTGTTAAAAAAAATATTAGACATGTCTGTGTAGGAGGTATTTAATGCAGATTTTAACAAATTTTATATACTTTTTACTCGTTTTTGAATTATTCTTGTGTAAAATAGGGTAAGGGTTGTTATAAATACCAAAAATATATCCATTTTTATTTATACGTGTTTATTACATTGCATAAATAAAATAAACACGACTTACATGTATCATCTCATGATCAAAGTTTTTAAAAAGATTAATTTTAAATATTTTGTGAAACGTGTCAATTTAATCAATTTTGTTGTAGAATTATTAAAAAATAAAAACAGAGCAGCTTAGAATAAAGAACCACAAAAAATGTTATGGTATATCATCTTATTGAAAGATCTTCTATGAGGGAAGGAGAAACCCTGAATAAGTTGTAACTGGTATGCTATGACTGTAATAGCCTTTTCCATGATGATGTCTCACCCAGACACTGTCTCCCTTTTGGAGATTCAAAACGACCATATTGGTTCCCGTCTGGTATGCTGCAGCGCTCTCTCCGATCAGTCTGACTTTTGGCACGTTGTTCAGTACTATTTCCAATCCTAGATACTGCTGAGAATATTCAAGAGCACTGACATAGAATACGTAAGTTCCTTCCCCAGGGGAGGTGAACACACCTGTACTGGGGTTGTATCCATTTCCGACATTCGTGATGACCACATCGAACATCAAAGTCCCGCTATTCCAAGTTGTACTCAGTGATGTTACTGCAGCAGTGAAAGCTACATTCTCTTTTGGATCTTGAAATGAAATATGTTTACGTAATACATCCATTATCTAACAATAAGTAGCTAACTTATATCACTAAAATTGTACTTTAAGGAAATCTAGGACACCGTGAGATACGACATTGATGATATTGATATATTGATATGATATTGATGAAAAAAACCCCTCATATTTAAGATTTAATCATCTTTCTTTTTCAAATTTTGAAAATAAACATAATTTGACAATAAAACGCATTTTAGAAATGTTTACATAGGTAAAAAGGATAAAACTTCCGTTTAATTAGGACTTATATCTTGCAGATCAGTATCTGACGCTTTTAACGCTTCGCTGTTATACATCAACATTTTAAAAGGAAAAATAAGTAAATTTCATTGTCTATTTAAAAAAAAAGTACGTTGTAGTACGAAGACCCGTCTCTCATCAAATCATTGTTTTAATGGTCCTTTTTTTAAATACTGACTATGTATTAAATCAAAACTTTACACAATTGTTTGCTTGCTATTTCAAATAATAAAAGAATACTAGAATATATCTATGATTATAAGAAAACAATAACAAAGGAACAATGCTCACCACATTTAATATTCGTCTGGTTATTACGGAAAAGTTCCAAAGATGATACAGAAGCTGATAACTTCAAATGGTCCATCTGATATTGGTTAACATCCGCCTTAAGAGCCCGTGTGGTGTTATGGATATTTTCTTTCATGTGTAAAATGAACATGCAAAAAATTAACAAGTTACTACTGAGAGCTCTGTCAACATTATTATATGTACTTGTATTTTATTAATGTTCAATAAAAAGGCAAATGTAGATTGATTTAACAAAAAAGATAAGAATTTTTTGGTCTAAAAATGATAAACCATTACCATGTGTGCTTGTTATGCATGCATGGTTTTGTATGCTTTTAATTGTAAAAAAATCCAATTCTAAACCTGGAACAATTTTTGACTAGAGTATTCCAAACGGAAAAATAAATATACTTGCCAATAGTTTTGATATGTTGCGTTTTCAGTTCCATGAGTGCTGCCGATTGTTTTTGGTCGTGTTCCGCTATTTCTGATTTAATATTCTCCGTGGAGACATTAGAATACTGAACCAGCTTTTCCATTTCACGATAGCGATCATTGATATCAAATAACGTAATAGTCAAATACCTAACTTCAACTTTCACATCGGTTAGACTCTTTGTAACATTATCCAAGTTTTCATGAAGCTTCTCTAAATCGTTTTTGCGGAAGGCTATGTGATTTTTCAAAAAAGAATTCTCCGTTTTTAATATATCTACCTCTTTTTTAAGTTCCAGTATTTCATGATCAGTCGATGTTTGAATCGTGGAAATCTTGTTTTCGGCCACAGTTTGTTTTTCTTGTAATGTCAACATATCTTTCATTAGCGCGTGGACATTCTTGACCAAGGTCATTCTGATGATGGTTTCCTGGTTTAGAAGTTGTCTAAATACGGCCACATTTCCAGATTCCAACGTATCAAGGTTCAGACTTGTTATGTTTTTCGATTCTTCATCTGTTACCACAGACAGAGAGGACGTTTGGACTACATTAAGGAACACAAACACAAGTACTCCAGTAGCAATCATTCTGAGAAAGTACTAACAATGATATTTCCCTTTTGCTTAAATATATAACGGTTGAGTCATTTAAATTTAGAACTTTTGTCGAGACAAAATTGAAACTTTTTTCTTCAGTTTACTTAATACCCACTTAATTAAGGAAAGTAGATGAGTGGTTATCAAAGAAGAGAACGATTAACTAATACGCTGCACTTATGTTCTAAGTATTTTTAAATAGTGTGTCGTCAATAGTGTAATTATTAAAATGCAGTTACCCAGTTACAACATTAGTTTGCGCCTTTAATGATGTATATAACGTCAAAAAGAAGCCTTATGTTGATTTTTGTTTGAAACGAGTATCTTTTAAGTTAGGCAATGCTTGGCACAGTTTTGTATATATTGTTCTATTAAATTAAAATTTGTGAGTCTACCAGGGTTGTTTTTAAAATACTGAGACATTTACTTTAGTCCCATAAAAAACAACAAAGCCTTGAAAAATCACCAAAGATTAAAGCAGGATAAAATTTTATTGATGAAAAAATGTTATTGTCCGTGAAATCATTAGATCATCTCTGGTAAGTGACCAGGAGCAATAAGATACTTATTGGTACACCATTTAACGCGTCTCGTTACTTTGTCTTATTATTACTGCTTTTGAATCACTTTACATGAATAACTCCTTATTTCTCCTCGTTTGTTTTCATTTAAGAAAGCCACTATTTACTTATATCTCCATTTTTGATGTGCTGCGTACACAGTTTGAGTTATTGCTACACGAGAGTCAAAATTTGGTGAAACGTGTCTGACAGTCATTCGGTACATATTTTATAAGCGTTGATATCAATGTGTTAGAAGTTGTTGTTATTTAGTCCCTTTGAGTTAATCATAAATATAAAAAAAAAGCTCTTGACGTTTTCCATCGTATATTTTTTGTTTAAGCAGTTGGCTTTCCGAAATTTTCACCAATCTGATATATATTAGATTTGCTGCCCTGCCTTGAAGTGTAAATTAATTATCCAATCTTAGTC
>WFKH01011925.1:84669700-84681633 GCA_016163765.1 Magallana hongkongensis
TGCGGAAACCCTTTGTAAACAATATGTATCCCAATCGTATATGGAGGGTGAAACTATGCAGAAACTTCAAGTTTCAGTAAGTTTCCGTTGCGGAAACCATTTGGATTCGTGGACAGCCTAAGTTTCAGCACTGCGGAAACTTAATGAAACTTGAAGTTTCCGTGCTGAAACCTGTCGTAAACTTAAAGTAACCTTAAGTTTCCGCAAAGTTTCCAAAGGGTTTCCGCAGTGCTGAAACCAGATATTTCATCCAGTGTGAGAAAGTTTACTTATGTATTTTGAAAAAAAAACCGGGAGAAAATTCTATAAAATAGGCGGAAAATCGGTTTTTATTTTCAATTAATTTAAATAAATGTTCATTTCTGCTAGCCAAAGGTTTCTGATCCGCACCGCTCCTCACTAACCTTTGGCATATCGTGCTATCAGAAGTCGGGATTTTTTTCGTCACGTGACTCCCAGCCTACTTATAAATCGTCCAAATGATGAAAGATACCGTACTTTAAACGTTACTGGTATATTAATGGCAGCCTCCATAGACATTAATATTGACAAGTTGTAAGAACGTTTTAATGCCCAGTGTTTTCAATTAATAGGAATATTGTTAAATGTTACATACATATATAATAGATCGAATTCATTTGAAGGTTGTAAGACTGGGAGCGGTAAATCCTTCATCTATGAGTGCATGTCTCTTTTTATACACAGATTAGGTGGAACTTGTAATTGCATCATTGCAAGCTACAACTAGAAAAACTAGTGTTTTGAGCTATGCGTGTTAGAAACAATCATGAGTAAACAGTACGAAAACATTGTTAATTACATCAGATGTGTTTTGCATATTTTTGATTGGTCGAACGGTTTCAGTAAACCCCAATCAAATTCCAGGGGAAAAATCCCAACTTTTGATAGCACGATATGCCAAGGGTCCGTGAGGAACTGTGCGGATTAGAAACCCTTGGCTAGCGAAGATGATAAATGTGACAAAGGGGCATACATGTATTCGTTCGGATTTTTTGGGGTACCATTTACATAAAGTAAATTCGACGCACGTTCCATGTTTTTTTTGTTTTTGTTTTTTTTTTGTTTTATGCTTTCCTCTGTTTTATCATAAATATATATTAAGAAATTAAAGTTCCATAACAATCTAAAACGTGCAGATTTAAAGAGGGTGAGGTGTTTGTTACATGAATCCATGTTTGTATCCTTGGGTTTAGCATTGTTTAGGATTATGTAAATTAACTGCTCCCACTTAACACTTGCAGTACTTTGATGATTTCTTTGGCGACCGACTGCATTGCATAATATAGTTGTATTTCCCGAGAGCAAATTTTATTTCAGATCTTTGACTTAAAACTTTAGAGTTATAATATCTAATATACTATTCTGTTCACAACCATGGAAGTTTGGCGTTTTCACCAGGTTAATTTATAGACATTCTCAGATTACGATTTCGCGAAGGTAATGTCAAGATGATTGACTTCGAAAAATACACTTACTGTTTAACAATTATGAACTGCAATAAAAGCACCCTTCCAAGAGTTACTCAGTTACATAACAAATGTTGATCTGCAGCCATAAATAACCTGGGGCTAAAAGCTGTGTGCGCTGAAGTGACACGAGATTACACAGACTGACCGAATAAACAGATAAACGAACGGCTGGGAAAAAGAAACGCGTTAAGGAGAATATGTTACACATGAGAGGTCACCAAAAATGATTTCGCCAGATTTGGATATCTTTTCGCCAATTAAAAAAAATCATTCCGAGCAGTAGGCAGGGAGGGGGGGGGGGGGTTACAGCAATGATTTCGTTTTCACAATGAACGAACGACAATGTAGAAAAACTACAGTTCTAAACTTCAGTCCAAACAAAACTTGTTTAAAAACTCATGTGAATTTCTTTAAAATAATCACTGAACTTCTGAATTCCAGACAATTCTTTTATCGTGCCAGCACCTACCGCAAACATGTATCATTGTCACATGGAACTTTGATTTGAATTTTAAACTACATTGTACGCTTGGAGAATCTTTAAACTTTTAAATTCACTTTTAACTTGTACACTAGCTGCTAATTAATGCGTTCAATTTTGATCTCTCTCTCTCTCTCTCTCTCTCTCTCTCTCTCTCTCTCTCTCTCTTGCAACTCTAAGAAAACTTCTATTACTTTTTACGAGGTCTGTAAAAACTCTCAGCATTAATTAACGGAAATATCCATGGGTAAATAAATAAATCTTAAGTTGAAACACAAGTCGATTTTAAATGAACATGTACCGGTTTATCGGATTTTATGCACTATCCTGTAAATCCATGCTAAATAAACTGTACAAAACTAAGTAAGGTAAAAATTATTTTTTCATCTTAAAGCAATATAATAGTTGAAAACATAATATAAAATAGATTGGTCGTACAAAATATCAATAAACATGCATGTACGCGTGTGATAAGATAAATGTAGAAGAACACGAACCTACCGCAGGTCATTTGTCCACTCATGTGGGATTTCCTCGGCCATGTGTGAGGGATGATAAGCATATAAATGTTTAATATTTGTAGGGATTTTGTTGTTGTTGATCTGTTTTAAACACATTTTAGACTTACAAACCTACCATTGACTTATGTCTGACGATGTTTCTGATTTTGAGTAATATCGCTTTTAATATTTTAATTTTCAGAACGACTTCCTAATTTACACTCGATGAACAAACTTTAATAATATAAATTTTGTATTTGCGGCTATATAAACTCAAACAAGTAGATATTCATGTTAGACGCGACTCCTGTGTATTTGATAACCGCTGACCGCTAGGTAGTGCAGGCGCGACCAATCTCCTCGGCCGCGGGCGAAGGATAGGTTACGTAAATATACAACACACCACACGCAAAGCTCAGAACCCAGGAAGATTTGAAATGTTTGCTGTACAATGACTAAACGCTATCAAATAGAAGTTATTTTTTTTTTACTTTAAACCCACAATTGATCTATGTCTGATATTGCTTCTGACTGAGAATGATATTGTTTTTATTTCAAAAAAAAAAAAAAAATTTCTTAATTGACCCTCTACCGTTTATTTCAATTTAAGAAGAATAATCTTTTCTTTGTAATCAAAATTTTAAAAAATATCTGAGGTTGCAGCTAAATAAATGCATATATGAGAGACGCAACTTTTGTGTATTAGATAACCGCTGACCGCTAGGTTGTCCAGGCGCGACCATGGCGACCGATTTTTCGGCCGCGGGCGAGCGATAGCTTACGTAATTGCACAGACGCACACAGCTCTGATTCAGATATATTTTAAATGCATGCAGTATGATATTTGAAATATATTACATAGATTTTTTTTTAATCCGTAATTTGTGTTTTAATAGAAAAGAAAAAGAATGTTTACATTTTCTGTTCTCGTTTTAAGGATTGTGCAGTAAAATGACTTAACAAAAATGACTTTAACCCCTCACTTAAAAGCATGTATTTTAAAAAAATATATTTTCTTATGAATTAAAGCCTCTTGTATAAACCAGCATACTTTCAGTGGTAACTTATGTCAGTTGTACGCACAATGACTTTCGTTAACTTGCCAAATTAACACAGGTACATGTTAACATGTAAAGCTTTTTACACTCATACAACACAACTCACCAACAAAAATAACATTGTAACAACATTTATAGGATCCCAACAAACAACTTTTCCAGCGACAGCTATATCAAAATTCTAGCCGTTTTTTTTTTTAGTTATTTAGCAAAAACTTTCAAGGGCCCTTGGCCCTTAATTTAAGGGGCCAGCCCTTTTTTATTGGTGTCCAGTGAGAGCCCTTGACATTCTGCACAACTTTCATTCTACATGTCTTAACAAAATATTTTTCGTTTAAAAGATACAAAGGAAAATATGTCTAAATTTTCGAACTTTTTGGAACCCTGTTTTTTTTACCCCCTACCTTTTTCTAAATAAAGAACGTAATCCAAAAACAAAAACCGATGTGCACAACTTCAATGGCTCTGTTATTCAAATTCGTTAGATTCCCATTCCCTGCTATCATAGTCTCGGAGCCTTTGTCTGGAAACGAAAGGCCCTAAATTTTTTAAAAAGGGGAATAACTCGTTAACGGAAGAGGAATTTTAAAGTTTATGAAATGGTTTTGATAGTGTTTTGTAAAGTATGTAAGCCCTGAAAATTTGAGCAAAAACCGTTCAGAAATGAGCAAGATATGAAGTCTCAAAGTTCGCGTCTAGGAAGAAGAAAAAAATTAATAAGAACTAGGCAAAGCTCGTTGCAAAGCAACGAGTGGGTCTTCCGTAAATGTCGAGAGTAAAGCTAGAAGTACTTGTAAGAGGCAGAGTTCTTAAACCAATAACAAGAGTAACTAAAACAACAAGAAAAAAATCGAATAATTCTTGGTACGACTTAACAAAATCCGAATGATTTTCAGTACGAATTAACAAAAAACTTTCCGATTTCAAGAACGACTTAACAAAAAAAAACCGAATGTGTTCAAGTACGGCTTAACAATTTATTTTTGGTACGAGTTAATTTTACTTTGAACTTAACGCTATATTTTAAACCAACAACGCGGAATCAAAATTTCCGGAAAAATCAATTTTTAAACCCCGATATCTTTGTAATGCGTCGTCCGATTTTTAAACGGATTTCAGTTTCGTACTCAGCATAATTAATTCTACAAACATCTTAAACATATAAAATGCGAACGAAAAATTCGAAAATTCGGAAATTTTAAAACACTTCCGGTTTGGACCGGGAGTGACGGAAAGTAAATTTTAGCCTTATGTCCCCAAAAAAATGATAAATGCACAAACACAGAAAATTTCAAGTCTGTATCTTGAAGCGTTTCTGAAAAACGCCCTTGACAAAATCCCTTTTTTAAAATTTAAAAATGGACGTAACGTAAAAACGGAAGTGACGTTGTAATGGAAACTTAAACATCTTCGAGGCACGATAAAGGTACATAATCCCTGAAAGTTTCATATAAATCCCTTGAAAACTTTTTGAGATATTAAGCTCTAAAAAAGTCAGAAAAATAAAGAAAAAGAATAATAATAATAACTAAAGCAAAGCTCGTTGCAAAGCAACGAGTGGGTCTTCCGTTAATGTCGAAAGTAAAGCTTGACGTTCCTGTAAGAAGAAGAGTTCTTAAACCAATAACAAGAGTAACTAAAACAAAAAAAATTAAAAATCGAATAATTCTTGGTACGACTTAACAAAATCCGAATGATTTTAAGTACGAGTTAACAAATACCTTAACAATTTCAAGAACGACTTAACAAAAAAAATCTTAACAATTATCGAATTATTTTTGGTACGAGTTAATTTCACTTTGAAATTAACGCTATTTTTTAAACCAAGAACGCGGAATCAAAATTTCCGGAAAAATCAAGTTTTGAACACTTATATCTCTGTAATGCATCGTCCGATTTTAAAACGGCTTTCAGTGTTAGATTCAGCTTGAAAAGCTTTACAAAACATGTAAAACGGAAGTGACGTTGTCATCGAAACTCTGATATCTTTTTGGGACACTAACGTGCAACAATCGCTGAAAATTTCATTGAAATCGGTTGAAAACTTTTTGAGTTATGCAGCCAAATAGGAGTCAGAAAAAAAGAAAAAGTATAATAATAATAATATGTAAAAAGAAACCGAAGAATAACAAGAGGGTCTTCCGTTGGAAACGGAAGACCCTAACTAGAGCAAAGCTCGTTGCAAAGCAAAGAGTAGGTCTTCCGTTAATGTCGAAAGTAAAGCTAGAAGTACCTCTAAGAAGCAGAGTTCTTAAACTAGTAACAAAAGTAACTTAAGTACAAAGAGATAAAAAAAATCGAATGATTCTTGGTACGACTTCACAAAATCCAAATGATATTTAGTACGAATTAACATAAACCTTCACGATTTCAAGAACGACTTAACAAAAAAATTCGGATATGTTTATGTACGACTTAACAATTTTCGAATTATTTTAGGTACAAGTTAACTTAACTTTGAACTATCATCTATTTTCTTAACCCAGAATGCAGAATTAAAATTTCCGTAAAAATCAATTTTTTAACGCTTATATCCCGTAATCAATCGTCCGATATTTAAACGGATTTCAGTTTTAAATTTAGCTTGATGAGCTCTTTTTGCGTTTATGATTAATAACAAACTATTGCTCCGGAAATAGTTATTATGAATTTTTTTAGAGCCCTCCTGGCCTCTAATTTGAGGGGCTAGCCCCCTTTTTTGATATCAAATAAAAGGTCTCGTAAATATAAACATATTTTGTTCAACAAGTGTTCAATAATTGTTGACAGTTCAAGTTATATCTGAACAACTGTGTTTTAGGGGCCGACCCTTAAACACCTTAACGGGGTCACCAACAAAAAACTTTTAGTGTATATTCTCCAAAAAACAATTACCTATTACCCAAAGACTTGGTATCATATCTTGTTTACCCAAAGGGGATAAACCTCGGCAGTATCTAAAAAATTGGAGGCCAATTACTTTATTAAATGTGTTTTATAAGCTTATATCTGGCTGTTTGAGTCGTAGATTAAAACCTATACTTGATTTAATTATCTCTGATACACAGTCGGGATTCATGAAAGGTAGATATATAGGTGAAAACACCAGATTTGTCTATGACATAATGGCATACACGGAATCAGAACATATACCTGGACTATTAGTTTTAATCGACTTTGAGAAAGCTTTTGATTCAATTTCATGGTCCTTTATATATAAGGTTTTAAATTACTTTGGTTTTGGGAAAAAGTTTATAGACTGGATTAAGATTTTAAACACAAACTTTAAAGCATCTGTTTTACAATGTGGACATCTATCAAAACAAATCAGTATAGAAAGAGGTTGTAGACAGGATGATCCTATTGCTCCATATTTATTCCTGCTCTACGCAGAAATTTTATCTATTCTTATAAAACAAAACAATCATATTAAAGGCATTTTTGTTAATGATAAAGAACATAAAATTTCACAATATGCGGACGATACTTTGCTAACTCTTGATGGCTCACCAAGTTCTTTATTTGCTGCTCTTGATAATTTAGATTTTTTTTCAAAACTTTCTGGTTTAAAGGTAAATTGTTGAAAAACTAAAATTGTTTGGATTGGTTCTAAGAAATTCTCAAAACAGGTATTCCATCATACTAGATGGAAACTAGATTGGGGTTCAACAACTTTTGTTTTGCTCGGAATTCATTTTTCAGTACAATTAAAAAACATTACTGAATTAAATTATAATATTATTCTACCAAAAATTAAATCACTGATACAACAATGGAATAGACGAATACTCACGCCAATTGGCCGGGTTACAATTGTTAAAACTCTCATTTTGCCAAAACTTAATCATTTATTTATTTCTCTTCCCTCGCCAAAAAGTGAAAAAATAACTTTACTATGTAAAGATTTATTTGAATTTATATGGAAATCAAAATGTGATAAAGTAAAAAGAGTTGTTGTATCTCAAGACTACTTATCTGGGGGCTTAAAAATGGTTAATGTAGACTTTTTTATCAAATGCTCTTGGATTAAGAAATTAACAAAAAACAACAAGCCATGGTTAGATATATTCTTAACAATTAATGGTAGTGACATTGTAAATAAGATATTTGATTTTGGTGATGCATTTATCTCAGATATTTTGATACCTAAAAATAATGATTTTTGGTATGATGTTTTTACCTCATGGGTTATATGTCATGAAAAATACTGAAAATGAAATGTATGCAAAAAACAATTTTTTGAATGTTCCAGTATGGTTTAATTCTAATATAAGGATAAATAACAACAGTGTTTTCTTCAAACAATGGTATCAAAATGGTGTTAAAAATGTTGGTGATTTTCTATCAAATGATGGCAAATTTTTATCAAAAGATATGTTTCAGCAAAAGTTTAATATTTCAAGAATATGTGTAATGCAGTACAATAGTATTATTACTGCTATTTCCAGTTTTTTAAAATGTATGTCATTGAACAAAAATGTTGTGGAAAGTAGATGTGGTCCATATCTACCTTTTTATTTTGAAAATATTTTATTAAATGAGAAATGTACAAAAGTGATTTATAATTGTATAAACAAGAACAATATTGTTCCCACTTCAGTATACAAATGGAATGAAGAGCTGTCTCCACATGGACTTAATAGTATATGTATACAAGATGTGTTTAAAGTTTGTTTTAAAATTACTATGGATTCCTCATTACAATGGTTACAGTACAGAATCCTTCATAGGATTCTCCCTGTATGTTACTACCTTAAAAAAATCAGAATAAAAACTGATGACTGTTGTAGATTTTGTGGCACTGAAATAGAAACTATACAGCATGTGTTTATTATGTGTGAAAAAATATTACCTCTGTGGAGAGATTTTAGCTTGCATATACACACAACAACCTCTAATAGAGTCGGTTTTAATGTTATCAATATTATTTTAGGTGATACACCATTAAATGGTAACAACAAGATTATAAATTTTATTATATTATGTTGCAAACAATATATTTTTTCATGCTTGTTACAAAGTAGAATTCCAAATTTGTGTGGACTTTTATGTCATTTAAGAATGAAATATTACATTGAAAGATGTGTAGCAATACACAATTCAAAATTGTCAATCTTTGATAACCAGTGGTCGCTCTGGAAAAATATTTTTGAACAAAACTAGTAGTGTAACACTTTATATTTTGTTTAGTATCAAGAGCAGTAATCGGTTAACTTTTTATTTTTCTATTTTATTTCTTCCATTTACCTGTGTAAATTTAGAGCATATTACTTATACTGATGTGAATTTGTGTAGATGTATGAATGGGTGGTGAAAGGGAAAAAAAAGAAAAGAAAAATTTCATTGTAAAACCTTATTAACCTTAAAATTGTTTATAAAAACACAATGAATAAATGTGAATAAAAAAAAAAAAAAACTTTAAGTAGCATTTTGTTTAAAACATAATTATGAGCAACTTTTCCTCTACACTGCTTTTCAAAGGGTCGACCTTCTGTACTCTGTGCTTGTGCATCATCAAATGTCACAAACTTACCGATGCATAGTTTACTTTATTATACTTTATTATACCTCTGTGAATATTTTCTATGTAAAATTACTATGAACTAGACAAAATTGAGATGGTGACCATTTCAAAGGGCCCCGCTTAAATTATGGACAATAGGATAAAAGAATTTCAGAGAATTTTGCCTAGACCTTGACCTATAACTTAGAAATTTTTCTAGCTGGCATAGAACTTCTAATTCAATCTCATTCGCCTAACATGCAGGCATTTTGTTCAATCTGACCAAGATTAAGCAACTGGGAAATAATCTACGGTCTAAAACTGATTTAAAAGAAATCTGCTATGACCTTCATATTGACTTGGTTCAAGGTCACTGCACGCCATTTACCAAAAAGCTATGTTTAGGTAAAGTATTAGCCAAATAGGGGCTAAAAGGAGAGCATATATATGCTCTTAAAATAATGATTTTTGTGTGATCTGATATGACCTTGACACTTGATCTACAGATATCATTTGAGGTCGTTGCATATCCTTTGACCAAAGGCATCATGTGGGTGAAGTATGAGCCAGATTGGACCAAAGGGAGAAAAGCTATACTCCAGACAAGGATTTTTCATATAATTCTGCTATGACCTTCACAGTTGACCTTGAAAATTGGTTCAAGGTCACTACACACCCTTTACCCAAAAGCTCTGTTTATGTGAAGTCTGAGCCAAATAGGGCCAAGTGGAAAGTATAAATGCTCTGAAAAAAGGATTTTTGTTTGACAAAGGGAGAGAAGATATGCCCCAGACAAGGTTTCATATATAACTCTGCTATGACCTTAACCTTACACCTATAAACATGGTTCAAGGTCACTGCAAACCCTTTACCCAAAGGCACTCATATCTCATCCACAGACTGTGGAAGAGATATGAGCCAGATTGAGCCAAAGGGGGAGAAGCTATGCTGCAGACAAGCGATCTTGGACGGACAGACAAACTGATCGCTATAGGGCGCCCGCATAAATATGCTTTTCTATCTAACCGCGAAATAGTTTCCGTGCTATCTGCCCATGGTGAATAAAAAACATCATCAAAACCATTCACCAGCAGCATTCAATTTCCCTCCTTTTCAAACTCGGAACACCTCTGACGTAATCCGATCGCTGCACTGAATTCAAAGTCCGATAACTCCAATTTGTTTATCATAAAAAAATTCTGCATTGCTGACAAATAAAGTTCTTTCGGAATAATAAAATACCTATTTACTGACTATTTGGATGATAGCAAGTTTATTGTCCCCCTCGACAGCAACTATTTCCCTCGGCTTCGCCTCGGGATATAGTTGCTGTCTTGTGGGACAATAAACTTGCTATCATCCTCATAGCCAGTAAATAGGTATATAATGTCCCATCCACCTACATTTCGAGTTAATATACCTCCCATTTGTGACCTGCAATTTCACTATGTAAAGTCAACACAACAGTCATAGCCGCAAATTTCACAATTTACTTCTGCTTTTCATGTACTTAACAGTAGGGGCCTTCATATTGCATATCAATTTCAACAAGAGACATCCCTCTAACAAAAGATAATCATTAAAATTAATTTCATGAATCTTTACAACACTCATAAGCCTTCAAGTACAGCAACTCTCAATTTTACAAAATATTAACGGGTACTTCATCCGAAACTGTCCCTTGCTACCTTTAACTTAGTACACTAACATCTTATGAAAAGACGTTTTGTCTTAGACTTAGAAAGCTAATGCTATTCTGAGAAAAAGCATACCACATATTGCCAATTCCATTGAGGTTTAAGAAAAATATGGCCATTTAAGTGAACCCACCATTTCCACTTTCCTCTATTCAACACAGATTCATAGGGTTCTCCATAGTAAAACATCTTTACCTGACCTTTTAGAGGTCAATTGTTGTTCAACCTCCTTCAGTAAGAAACCTTTTTCAATACAACATACATCTACATGATATTATCATGATAAAAGCATCACATCACTTAGAAATGCCCTTACATGTATACCCCCCCCCCCACCCTTTGATTTTCATAAAAATTCATGGTTTGAAATCTTTTACCTAATTTTATGAAACTTGTGACAATTTCTTTGAGTCATTTCTCATACATATTTGAAATCAATCATCAATGATACTAAATTTTGATCTTTTTTTGTTTATTGAATGATTTGTAGCATTTTAATTAACAAATAGACATGTATTCCTGCATGTGATTTCTTTTTTACATGAAAAAAAGTAAGCTAACAATCATATTTAGTGAATATCTAATCCACTCTGGTTTCTAGTCTCCTTTTAACCATGCTAAAACAGTAAGACCTACAAGTTAGACATCTGCCTTAAAATTAAAATTAAATTCAAACACACTTGGGTAGCTGGAGACGGAGGAGAATTCCAAGAAAAATGTTCAAATTCTACACGTTTTCCTACATTTTTATGCATATATACATTAAAAGGTAAAAATATGTTGTTTCCTGTTCATCTCAAAAGTAATTATCATAGCAGATGTTATTTCAAGGTCAAATGTACATTTACATATCCTACATGTAATCATAATGGTGACAATTGGAAAGAGTGGGGTGGTTTTTCAATGATGTAAACACATCTAAATATCATTATAAAATACAAAATAAAGGAAACATAATTGCATACTTTTATTGAAAAACAAATTTTCACAGCTAACAATTGTAAATTTCTTTAAACAGATTAATTTTGTTGTCATAATTTCTTATCAAACACAAACCACAACAAGGCATGATGCTTTCTTAATGTTCCATTACAGTAACTGTTCATGAATTATCCGATTTATTTTGAATTACCGGTAAATAGTCTGTAGAACACAAGGAATATGAATGTGGGTAGAGGTGACAGGTTAACCTCAAGAGCTGAAACCACAAGAATCAACAGGTAAA
>WFKH01011925.1:84685048-84697184 GCA_016163765.1 Magallana hongkongensis
TGTTCAGAGCTGAGGAGACAGCAAAGGAGATTACTGTCTACTGTATTGATTGAGGCCAAAGGAGGGTAGCTGCAAAAAATCACTGGGATTTTTTGGGGGCTTCTGAAGAGTGATGGGCCTTATCAGGGGATAGAGAATTTGCCTGATAGAACTTCTCATGAAATAAAATACAGGATCGAAGGAGAAGCAGCAAAGATTATTCTGTAGTTTATCATATTAGTCAAATTTATATGTATATGCTGGTCTCAATATGATTTCCACAATATAATTCTCTAGAATTTTATACCTTGTTAGCTATATATTTGTAATGAACTATTTCATTGGCTATAGATAAAAAAGTTTACAATTGTATTAATTTTTTTGATGACATTACAATGGCTCACACTTTAATCCTACAATACGCATGGTGTTATGTATAATTTTTAGCTAACCTGAGCCAAAGGCTCAATGAGCTTTACTGATCAAAATTTGTCTGGCGTTGTCATAATCATTGTTGTCGTAAACTTTTAATTCTCCTCCAGAACCGCTGGGCCATATTCTACCTAATTTGGCAATAAGCATCCTTTAGGAAGGGCTTTCGAGAATGTTCAAATAAATGGCCAGGTCCTCTTTAAAGGGTAGATAATTGAAAATTATTGAAGATTTGTTGGTATTTTTCAAAAATCTTCTTCTCAAAAACAATCGGCCAGAAAAACTGTTTCTTGTGTGGAAGCATTCTCAGGTAGTGTAGTAGATTCAAGTTTGTTCAAATCAGGATCCCCAAGGGTAGGATGGGGCCACAATGGTGGGGGGTCGAATTTTTACATAGTAATACATATAGAGAAAAATTTTTAAAAATCTTCTCAAAAACCAATTCTTCTCAAAAACCAATTGGCAAGAACATCAGTAGCCCTTTTCACAAAAAATCTTATGATTAATTTTTATCGTAAGTGAAAACTTAAGTTTTTGTTCATTTTCACAAACATTTGATGAGATTCTTATGTGTAAAATTTGTCGTAACTTTACGATAGCACGTACCCTCTCGTAAGTATTTCATAACTGTAAATAATAATCGTTTTATGTAAAATATACAAGGAAAACAGCTAAATTTAATGTTTTGAGCCGCATTATACCGTTATTTCGCATTATATAGCAGTTATTGTTGAAAAAATACCCAAATTCTCCAAAAAATTTTACGGCAAATTTTTCTCTAAGATTTTCCTACGTCACACTAAATACACATTGGGATTGTGACGTCATATTTTGATTTCTACTACATCACATTGATTTCACTCGATGTAAGTGGTATATAATTTCAGTTTTGTATCCTTTTTATGAGAATGTTGGTTTATTTATATGTTTCTCCTGTTTTATAAGAATTATTAATTGAATTCAAATTGTTGCTAGGGAAAGGATAAATTGTAAGTAAATTCTTAAGTGAAACCTGTTACGAATGCGTTCGTGAAAAGCACTTAAGATTTCTCGTAAGAGATTCTTAAGTTGAAATCTTACGCAAAACCTTAAGATTTTTTGTGAAAAGGGCTACTGTTACTTGCGTGGAAGCATCCTCATGTAGTGTAGATTTAAATTTGTTCAAATCATGATCCCCAAGGGTCAGTGGGGCCGCAATGGCGAGGGAGGTTCAAATTTTTAACATAGGAATATATAGAGAAAAATATTTTAAAAACTTTTCCTCTCAAAAACCATTTGGCCAGAAAAGATGTTACTTGCATGGAAGCATCCTTAGGTAGTGGAGATTCAAGTTTGTTCAAATCATGATCCCCGGAGTAGGTTGGGGTCCCAATGGGGGACAAATTTTTATATAGGAATGAATTGCGAAAAATCTTTAATTCTACTCCAAAATCATGTGGCCAGAAAAGCTATTACTTATGTGGAAGCATCCTCAGGTAGTAAAGATTCAAGTTTGTTCACTTTATCATGATCCCCGAGGTAGGATGGAGCCACAATGGGGGTTGTATGTGGATTTTTCCACATAGGGATAGAGAAAAACTTATAAAAATCTTATTCTCAAAATCTGAAGCATCAAAAGGAGCTTAATGCTGAACTTAAAGATAATGTGGAGAAATTTTGAAAATCTTTATAAACAAAATATACGCAACTTAGTTGTCTATATATTTAATTTGTATTTGATACTACTTGTTTAAAGACGGTCTAAAGCTTTTCTGATAAGTTATGGCTATTGTTGCTAAGGTGAGCAACGCGGCCAATGGGCCTCTTGTTTTTTCAGTTTATTGCTGTTTATAAGGATGATTCATCTCTTTCCTTCATGACAACAAGTTGAATTTTAAGGGAGAAATTCAATAGCTACTGTATTTATACTCATATTAACTGGGTTGGAGCAGTTGACCCTTTTTCACAAACTGGTTCACAATTTACTAAGAGTGAACTGTCTAACCCAGTTTATACTTGTATGAGTTCTATAGCTATTAAATTCATTCCTAAGACCGAAGTCTCAGTATATCAAAGAGAGCGCTAGTGTTGTGAAAGTTATCATGATGAATGTATATTCTTTACCATTTATTTATATGATTCATGGAAGCTTGACATTTATACAAACATTTTCAAATACATGTATTATAAATAATGTATTAAGGTTTCCTTATATATCATGCATAAAGTGTTAGTTACAAAAACATCCCCTACCCCCTGAAAATGCATAATTGAGTAAAACGTCCTGAATGTGAAAGGATTAGACATACTTTACCAGTCATTTCTAGAGCTGTCACAAGTGCTTGACTCATGATATTATTGCCTTAATTGATACAAATACAGTAATTTCTTTGTTCCTACTATAACTTAAAATGAGGATGATCCATTCAGAAACTGATACATATAATACCTTCCTCATTACATGTGATTTGAGAATATTTATGAAATCATTTTAAGGAAATTCAGTTTCTTGATAAGTTATTTTTGTATGACCTATTTTTGATTTATAACAAATTAGGTTTCAATGTCCTTGTATTCATGTTGAAGGAAGAAATCTCAACAATTTTTTATTTGCATTTTAATATTTAGTAGAACTAATGAAAAAAAATATAAGAAGCTGATTTTCTATCATCCTGTAAGAGTAACTCATTTTGCCTTTTACAAACACTGGGTATTTATAGTCATCACTGATCTGCTACGTTTGATGCATAAACATTTTTAATTTTTTTTCTCAGAAACTACTTTACTCTTCTGATGTTGACAGTTGTAACTAATGGGGAGGAGTACATAAATTCTATAAAATTTTATATTTCATGACTATCCCACCATACCCTCCATGCAGCATTAAATGATTAAAGCTTCAGAAATCTCTTGCGCATGTACCTTTAGACAAAACTAACTGTACTTATCTCAGATATAAATATCATACACGCTAAAAATAATACGTTTACAGAATATAGTTTTGTTATTTGTAGAGGAGTTAATTGATATAAGATGTACTTTTTATCTGTTTGTTTATTTATTTGCACTTAATCAGGTACGGCACAAAATGACGTCAGAAGTGATAGTACATGCATTTTTTCAAAATAAGCCTGCAAGTTTGATGGCTTCCAAGCCATAAAACCAAACAGGTGCTTACACCTATAGGTGTCTGTGTAAGGAGATTTTCATTTAAAGATGAGCCACTGACTTGATTCCTCAGATGGCAGACAATTTAGAAAGATAAATTGAAAAAATGCAAAGAAAAACTTGTTCAAGAACACCACATGTAGTTCCATCAAGAGGTTTTGAACCAATAAACATTGTGGTCCGAATTTTTGTAACTATAGAGACAAAGTTTGTGATAATCCACATACATGTATAAGGGGCTCCAGATCAAACCAAATGATAAGCCTTAAGGAGAACACCCCCTATGAATCACATCATGTTAATTCAGCATCACTGATAAGAGTCATATAGGAGGATTAATAACTTTGTCAAATTTAAAATGCCTTTGTCATTTGATGCAATTTCAGGACAACAAGACAAGATACCTAGCAACAGACCCTATGGAGGGCTTTTTAGGAACGTTAAAAAGAAATTGCCTACAACTTCTTGACACTAAAGTTTGTAGTGCCGATAACATCCCTCTTCCCTCCGAGAGCATACAGGTAATTATGTTTGAAAATATTAGGCTCCCTCTCTTGGGCATACTCTAAAACCTGGTCTGGTCCTATTGGCCTGGCCTGGCCCCTCACTTTTTGCCTCAAATTTGGCTTGCCCCCAAATTTTGGCCTGGCCTCAAATTTGGCTCTACAAAAATTTTTGGCCTCAATTTAATTTTTTTATTTTCTTTACAAATTTGATGATTTTAATAAATTTTTAATGATTTATGTTCATTACATATTAAACATCCCACTAGATGGTTTTAGTGTCTCACAGTGATAGTTCTATTGAAAATGATAATAACAATTGAAATTATAGTACAATGTATATATGACTACAGATATGAGTGATTGATTCTGATAGATTTTAATCAAGTCTATTTTAAATTCTAAATTATCTAAGAATGTGATACTGCCGTGCCATTGTATAACCAAGTTTTTTGTTTCAATGTACTTAAATTAAACTGCTTTCAGGGTGGACAATATCAATGTAACTCTTCTTGAATCATCTTTTTGTTTGAGAAAAAAATAATGGTAGAGGCCAATTTGTTTATTCTAACCAACATCAAAGGTCACAAAATGTTTTTCCTTGTTCGAATTCTGATAATGAAAATTCCACATAGAAGAAAAATTGTTTCTTAAGTATACAAACAGCGCGTGCGTGAAACTCTCCTCTAATCAAGAGGTGGTGGTTAATGACCATTGCTGAATCAAGTTATCAGAGGATGCAATGTTGCAGTCATTTACAAATGACATTAATTAAATTAGACAGTGTGAAACGTTAAAAGGCAGGCAATGAATCTGACCCCAATGTAGCAGATTAGCAACAGAAAAGGGTGATATCGAATCTCTGCTGGAGAGGGAAATTTGGGCTTGATCAGTGTTGACAGGTATAGAGATTTGATGCTATGTACTAGTTTACAAATGTTTGAGATATTTATTAATCCTTCAATCAGGTCAGTCTCTTAAAATGATGTTTTACTTTATTATTATAGTAACAGTTCATCTACTTTTGAAGGGAGGGGGGGGCTGATCGCTTTGGTTATTGGCATAACCCATTCCTTGGCAATAGTAAGAGCAGTGCTGTGTAAGCATGTCATAGGTATTTATTGTGTGTTTAGACATGGATTAAATCAATTAAACTTAAATAGTTGGTCACTTGTCACATATATTTTTTTGTATAACATTATTCCTTAAACATTAAAAAAGCAATATTTACATTTGCAAACATGTTTCCTTATATGAACCTATAGAATAGCGAAAACGTTCAATTCTGTATGAACTTTTTCATGACGTCACAATGAATCATAGCACGCGCTTATCGCTTGTCGCTTGGATTATTGTATACATGAAAACACCGTTATATTAATGATTCTGAACGATTTGCCATTCTCAAACGTAAATATAAGTAATAAACAGCAATGTTAAAAAGTTCAGCGGGATATGAAGTTGGTTGGTATGTGATCAAATCTACTGAGAAGCCCTTCGGGCTTCACAGGATTTGATCACGTGACCAACCAACTTCATATTATTATTATCTGTTTATTTCTTAATTGAACTTTCAATTTCTAAGAGAAATCAATAAAAATTCAATGTAAATCTAAGATAATGAGAAATAGAGAAATTTAAAATTTGAGGCCAACAATTTTTGAAGAGGCCAAATTTGGGGCCAGGCCAAAATTTGAGGCCAGGCCAGGCCAGGCCAGGTTTTAGAGTATGCTCTCTTGGGGAAATTGTTGGATGAACACATAATAGATCTTAGTTGACAGCTAGCACTTAATCATAGTTGAGGTTCTTTCATATACATGTATTTTGTGAAGGAGGCTGGGAACCAGTTTTTCTTTAACATAATTTAGGGTTTGAAGTATGGAATTTCCTATCTGCAAACCTGGTTGATAAGACCCTGCATGTTAATCTCTCATTTTAGTGTAACTATACATTAAAGGCCTTAATTTATACCCAAGCCAATAACTGACTCTAGTATAAAACCTGATTGCATTTTTTTCTGCATTATTCATCGCAATGAATTCTAAATTAGAATGAAAGAAAACATACAGTCGCTACAGTAACTATGCATTAATTTTATCTGTCCTTGGATGAATAATACAAAGGAATGCACTTAGCTTTTGTTGGCGTCAATCATAGAGAAGCACTTGGGTATCAAGAGTTTATAATCTGAGTAAATTGCTTGAAGAAAAAGAATAAATGTCACAGCATCAAATAGTAAAAAAAATAAAAGGTGAGAAATTTTTCTGGTATTTGGTCAGCAAAGAGTGGTTGATCAAGTATGAATGGAATCTCCTTCAAATCTTTTTTCTCCAATCATTTATTCATGGAATTTGTTAAATTCTTTGTTTCAATGCATCCATGGCATTTTGGTTGCTTCATAGCAAGATTACATAATTTTGAGTAAAATGTTTGCTCTTCTAAAGCTTTTTACTCATTTTTCATACATTGCTTTCTCAACAGAGTGGATCAATTGCCACGCAATTTGGCGTGTCATATGTGAAATGTTGTAATATGAGTTTTCGTAACCAGCCAGTGTGATTAATGTATAAACAAAGATGAATTTAATTACAAAAATTCAAATATTGTTATCACAGAAAGGAGAAATTGTAGTACTCTATGCCTTTCCAAAGTTACACTAATAATGATTATTACATCATGGTTAAAAACTCTATTTTACCATTACTGAGTAATAAATCTGGCAATCTGGGATTCCTGAGTCCATTTGTGTAGAGTTCCGAGATATTGGATACTTTTTCTCATGATTTGTAACCATTGATTAAGGATTCATATTCAACAGATATCAAGATAGGGTCTGTTTTTGAGCACCAAGGAAAATTCAGTTTTAAGTTTTAATTTTGAATTATGTTGTGTACTTGTACGTATGTCTATGGTCATTTCAGACAGTTATAGCAGCTCAATGTTTCCACTGGTTTGCAAATACAGCATCAATAAATGAAATAAACAGGATACTAAGACCCTCTGGAAAATTCAGTAGGTATACATGTTTGAATATATAGTCATCAATGAAAGCATTCCTTCAATTTTAAAAGTCCTTCTAAAGCTGATAAAAGTATTGTTTGTATGTTGCACTTAATACATGTACAATTGTGCATGGTTTGTGGCAACGCACTTTGAAAAAATTACGCACGTTAATTTGAAAAAAAATTTTCAAAGTGTTAAATTTGGGACCAGATCAACGCACTTTGAAAAAATTTTTCAAAGTGCGTTAAATTTTGGACCAAGTTAACCCACTTTGAAAAAATTTTTCAAAAGTGTGTTAAGAAGGTACATCAACATTTTTTAGTATCGATACTCTTAACGCACTTTGAAAAAATATGTATAAATCACAAATTCTTGAATTGAATTTCTAATTTGCTGATAGTATGATGATTTGTTAACACTAGTGAATCTAATTGACCGTATTTGAGAACGGGGATGGGGATGGGGGTTAACCAAAGATACAGGCCAATTACCAGTACATCATTTAATTGATTAGAGGAAGAAGGTCCTCTATCCCTCATTTTTTCTTCCAAAACATTACTTTCAGCAACATTTAAGATCGGAAAAAGAAATATGCTCTGTTGTAAATTAAATAAATGCAGTGATATTGATACATTATCGATTTACATAAATCATATTCGTTCTGGCATAGCCCAATATACCAGATAAGAAGTAACTTTACTGCATACTCAAAAAAGGAAAATGCAGTTACTTAGCGATGAAGTTCATTTCATATTTGGATAATTCAAATCTCCCAAAAGAACGAAAAGGAAAAAATTCTCATCTAGAAACTGTTTATCAAGTTAGCTGAGAATGCAATGGGTTCTTTTTCAAATATAAAATCACATTAAGCTAAACAAGGATAAAACAATCATTTATTGTATATAAAAGTATCAATTATTTTGACTTAACCCTGAACATTTTTTTTCAAAGTGCGTTAATATCGAAGATATCAACGCACTTTAAAAAAAAAATATTTTTGTTTCAAAGTGCGTTGACTTGGTCCCAAAATTAACGCACTTTGAAATTTTTTTTCAAAGTGCATAATTTTTCAAAGTGCGTTGTAACAATGTGTGGTTGATAAATAAAATCTAAAACTAAATAGATACACTTGTAGTGGTCTTATGGTCTGGAAAATTTTTGTTATTTAGCCAGTTATGTTCGTGCCAATTATGTATCTGTAATAAGAGCTTTCTGAGTCATTAACCTTTTGTTGATTAAGAAATATCTGCATGCAAAATGCATATATACTGTAGCCTTCATGTTTCTTTTCTATAGAAAAATGTGTGCACAATCTTGCCACACACTTTAATTAACTTGTGTTAATTTTTTTTTAAATCCAGTAATGGTGTGGAACAACAAAGATTGGAAAGTTCCATGGATCAAAGACATTGAAGAAATACTGACACGCTACTATGGTGATACGCCAAGATTTTTATCCTACCAATGGAAACCAGCCATTGAAAATTGCTCCCAATTTCGATGTGTTCGCCATTCAATCCTTCCTGGTACCAAACTTCAGGTAATGAGGAGAACACTGTTATGTCCTCATATTGCTTACATTTAAAGGCCAAACATTTTTCAAACGCCCCCTGTAAAAATTTCAAAACATGCCGCCTGTCAATCAAGTTTGAAACAATAGTACCCAGTTAGATTGACGTGATCGTCCAAGCGTGATCCGTTGAATTCTGTTTATTAGCAATTGATAACATGATCTTTGATATGATCTTTGATATCTTTCGTCACATATTTATAGGGTAAAATAAAAATTCAACATTATTAAAATTGATTATGAAAATTAATTAATTAAACAATTTAATATATTTGAATTTGTGTAACCTAATAAATTCCACAAAGACGAGCAGCTCCAAAACATATCAAATTTTTTTTTAAAAACAAACTAATGAGCTAATAAAGCTATATTTAATGGTAATGCAGGCAATTGGAACTTGATGCACGAAGTGGATAACAAACTGCATCGTCATCGTAACATGTCATCGTAACATGGCTGCATTTTCATTCCACATTCTTATTGATCGCATGGCTTTTCTAAATTTATGCTATGAAATGGATTGTTAAGGTATGGAGGAAATATCTGTATACAATTAATGTCACAAGACAATAAAAACCCAAGATAAACTTCCTTTTAGTGTACTGTTTACTAAACAAAATATGAAAAACCTGAAACTTGTGTAAAAACCATTAATAAAATGTTTAATTCCACAATTCCAAATGACTCTCATTATGGTAAATTATACATTTATAAGCTGACACTGAAAATCTTGAACCTAATTAGTTTTTTATCCTCATACATGTCCTTCGTTTTCTAAAAAATAATCATGAAAGTTTGAATCAGACTTTCAAATTATCCTGTCATGGTTTTTTCTGCATTTTAGAAACTGCTTAAATATGTTGTGTTGAAGTTTGAAGTTTGAAAATAAAAACTTTAGGTTTGAATATAAGTATTATACCCTGCTTCCTAAGGAGAGAGGGGTGTACTGTTTAACGCTTGTGTGTGTGTGTCTGACATCTTCGTGTGTGTGTCAGTCCATAACTAATTTGTCACGTACATTTTTCTCATCAACTATTAATCGCAGATGCTTGAAATTTTAATGCATGCACTCTTTGATTAGTCATGCCATATGGTGGAATTTATTTTTGTACCATGCAATCAAATGTCAATTTCCTGTTAAAGGGGCATGGTCATGGTTTTGGTCAAAAATTATTTTTCCGATTTTAATGTTTACGATGCTTAAGTAAGCCATTTTTAATATGCAACCAAAATTTGAGTGACATTTGTTGAGTTATAAGCGAGTTACAGAGCTTACAATTCTTTACTATGTAAACAAAGCTTTTGTTTACATTTTGAATGTTGAAGTGAAAACCCCAATTTTAGACCTTAAATTAATGTGTTAAACGTTAGAAACTGTTTATTTATGCTTAAAATGAATAAAAAGATAGACAAATCAGCTTGTAAAAGATTTTTTACTGGTAAATTGAACCTATGTAAAAACAGGGCATGAGCCTTGTTTACATTTCAAAGATTTGCGAGCTCTGTATCTTGCTTATAACTTAATGACTGACTCTGAAATTTCATTTGATCATTAGAAATGCATTTCTAAAGCATTGGAAATAATAACAAGAGGCCCATGGGCCACATCGCTCACCTGAGCAACACTAGACATAATAAAATCAGCTAAATATAAACCTACATCAAACTTTGAACCTTATATGTGGCACAATAATTATCCAGGTCCACAGTCTAAACAACTAAGAATCAACAAATGTCAATATGATTGCATATTAGTAATACTATATACTAAATATTTTTGAGAATGATCAAATTTATTTCCAATGTAAAAATTTGACCCACCCCCTTTATAGTTTCATCCTTTTTTATTTGATTTTTAAAGATTTTTCTCTATATATATAACACTACCTGAGAACGCTTTCACTCAAGTAACAGCTTTTCTGATCAACTGATTTTCAAAACTAAGATATTTCTCTTTACATTCCTACGTATGTAAAAATTCGACCCCCATTGTGGCCCCACCGTACCCCTGGGGATCATGATTTGAACAAACTTGAATCTACACTATCTGAGGATGCTTCCACGCAAGTTACAGCTTTTCTGGCCAATTGGTTCTAGAGAAGAAGATTTTTAGAGATATTTCTCTATACATTCCTTTGTAAAAATTTGACCCCCAATTGTGGCCCCACCGTACCCCCGGGGATCATGATTTGAACAAACTTGAATCTACACTACCTGAGTATTCTTTCATGCAAGTTACAGCTTTTCTGGCCAATTGGTTCTAGAGAAGAAGATTTTTAAAGATAATTTTCTATATATTCCTGTGTAGAAATTTGACCCCCAATTGTGGCCCCAACGTACCCCCGGGGATCCTGATTTGAACAAACTTGAATCTACACCACCTGAGGATGCTTCCACGCAAGTTACAGCTTTTCTGGCTAATTGGTTCTAGAGAAGAAGATTTTTAAAATACACCATTACTTTTTCACTAATTCCTAATTATCTCCCCTTGAAAGAGGGCGTGGCTCTTCATTTGAACAAACCTGAATCCCCTTCACCTAAGGATACTTTATGGCAAGTTTGGTTGAAATTGGCCCAGTGGTTCTTGAGAAGAAGATGAAAATGTGAAAAGTTTACAACAACGCCAACGACGACAACGACAGACAACAGATAAATTGTGATCAGAAAAGATCACTTGAGCCTTTGGCTCAGGTGATCTAAAAACAGAAAAATAGAATTTGACCAAAATCGTGACCATGCCCCTTTAAATTTCATTTTATTGTATATCTTGGTCTTACCTTGCGTTTAAGGGGTACTGTAAAATATGCAAATGATAAATTAAATTGGCAGTCTGGTATCAAACTGCCCCATAGATTATTAAATTGATACAAGCATGCATTATAAAGAGTGAGGCTATAAGTAGAAGATGTGAATAACAATTATTCAAATACCTGGCAATCCTCAATATATTTTAATGTAGTACCAGTTGATAAATTCAAAGATGCTTTTCTCTTAAGTTTCTGAGAGAATGTAATTAATGCTTTATAAAAATTGTAAGCAATTCCTGTTGATGCAACAGTTTAAAAAATGCAAAGCTTTTAACATGTACCAGTCTGATTGCCACCCCCACCCAACCTTCTCTTTAAACTTGACGAGGTAAAAAGGGGTTATAGTTTCCATCAGATTAAAAGTGCTGGAAACGCCCAATGATGTTTATTTTAAGGTATATTGTTAAAGTTTACGTGATATGAACTAAGCATTGTGGAATGTTTCAGTTGTGTAGATTGAACACCTGTAGATGTGATTCATCAGTTTCGGTTCTTGGTTTTTGGGGTTTTTTTACCAGGGGAGTAGTGACGATGTAATTGGGCACTACTCATCCATCAGTGTCATTGCATCGCTAAAAAGGAGGAGAAGGAACTGACCCAAAGAGAGATGAAAAGTATTCTAAACAAACACGGACTCTTGTCAGATAAGGAGGACATTGTTATCCCATTTCACACCGAACTTTATGTTGCTGAGA
>WFKH01011925.1:84701789-84713222 GCA_016163765.1 Magallana hongkongensis
TCTCTCTCTCTCTCTCTCTCTCTCTCTCTCTCTCTCTGTCTCTCTATATAAAAATGTGTTCGAATATGTTAATTTTTTTTCCTTAGTTAATGTTCATTATATATGCAATGTAGATGCAATTGTTTCATAGTACTGTTAAACTCACTCTGTATCCTTGAAAATTTAAGATGTATGCAGAAGCAATTGGATTATCAACATTTGTGTATCATATAATTGAATTAAAAAAAATTAGTGAAAAAAAAAAAAAAAAAAAAAAAATTAATGATATCATATTTATTTTACCTACATTAACAATATGTAATTTTAATAAATTTATGAGATAATTCATGAGTATTTAATATTTATTTGTTGTTTTCTTTTTTTTAAAATGTTCTAATATCAGACTACATGCTTGCATTCTTGTACATGTAGCAGCAATATTTGATAAAATATGAAAAATGTTTAAGCTACATGTATGACCTGATTTGTTGCTTCACTTAATTAATAAATGCAAATATTAAGCATGCAATTTCTTCTGTCTGTTTTTATGGTATACATGTAGTAAAAACCAATAATTCAAGCGATGCTCTGAACACAAAATAATTACTTCAAGCAGCGCCGACCAATACACATACCTACATTTTCATCATCTATAAATAAATGTCAACAGTGATGCTTTAAATCATGTCAATTAAGGCCTTATCACTTATATATTAAAATTTAACTACAATCATTTCGCGTATCTAGGAATAATTTTCTGCAACCATTTTTCGTTATATTGCAAAGAATTTGTTATTGTAGGAAAACATTTTAATGCAACAGTAAAAATAGATGTATATGTTAAACAATAAAGTAAACAAAATCATTGATGAAACCGAGGAAAAAACCGGTTGGGTGTGTGGGGGGGTTTTTTCACAGCAGTTTACAAATAAAAACATTAATAATTTACAAAATTATCATTAGAAACTCTTGTTAAAATTCATATCTTTAAAACTTGTGCTGCTATAATTTTATATACTTGTTACAAAAATTGCAAAATATTACATTGAACACTTACCAGATACTAAACAAGAGACCCTGGGAAATATCGCTCACCTGAGCTTAATTTTGACCAAAGCATCTTCACGAAGTCAAACACAAAAGGCTCTATCTTGCATAAAGTCTTTTTTTTTAATAATTCATGCTATGGAATTCCACGTGCGACAGCCAGCTGCTTACTGCCAACTGCATACTGCCGAAATGGACAGTTGATGAACTTAAAATTGTTGCTTCAACAATTTAGAAGAAATAATTCACAAAGTATATACAAAGAAGCATCAACTGGTTACTAGTAGATCACATAAAACCACGTTTCAGCAGTAAGCAGCTGGCTGTACAATCTGATTAAAAACAGCTGTTCTGATGCGCTACGCTACCGCAGATCGCTGGCAGTACATGTAAGAAGCCAACAATTGGCGGCTGACGGTTGGCTGTTGTATATGGAATACCAAGTTTTACTTTTCTATATAAAAAAGCCGTAACAATTTTATTCCGAATTATTTTTATTTCATTTTAATGAATAAATGTGGATCCCATTGAGTCCCTGTTTTCCTATTTTTAGTTATGGACCCTCCTGAGTTGCAGGGGTCAAGGAAAACAAACAAACTTAAAATATCTACCGGCGTTCTTTAGCTTTCTTCAGCAAAACTTTTCACAAATTTTGGCATTTTTTGTTCATAAAAAATGAAAGTTTTATTTCTGCATTTTAATAACGAATTTATCCCCATTAGTGTCCTTTTCTGGTCTCTAGGGTCATCTATTATATCAAAGAAAGTTTTTGTAATAGGTTAAAGTAATAAGTAATAATTATTACTGGGAAAAAAAATGTAAAAAGTCACCTATTCTCAATCTGACAAACAGAGGTAACGACGTTTCAAAATTTCATGAAATTCTGCTTTAAAGCTTGATTCAATATGTATTTTCGAATGAAAGCCTTCATGTTCTTCAGGAAAATATGTTTGAATTTTGTTTGTCTATTTTTATGATGTATGCTGTACCCCCATGAGTGCCTCTTTCTGATCCCGAAGATCTGAAGAAAATGGATTATTCATTTAGTATATGTAAGTAGGCTTAGGTAATAAGTTTGAAATTTAAATTTATTTGGTTATTGATACATTTTAAACAATTCATCGTACCATGTTTCCATTTTATCTTAATCACCTCGCATCGCGGGAGTTGGCTGACATTTCATTAAAATAAACTTAGAATTTGAGCTTTACCCAATCCTAATGTGTTCCATGTTTGGTTGAAATTAGCCAAGTGGATATGAAGATTAAAAAAATCACACGGGTAACGGCAATAAAAGAAAACGTGAAATTTTGAATCATAGGTTGATTCTATATTACAATTTTACAAATGCAGTTACAGTCTTCAATTTCTTCGCAAAAATATTTTTGAAAATTGTTTTCTATTATTTTTTAAAGCACTTTGGGCCTCAAACCTGGAGTCATGATTTGAATAAACTTTATTAGCATATATAATGAAGTGTACATGTATGTAGAAAAATGATATTACAGACAATTTGGTTTTTGCGGAAAAAAACCCCCATAAAAACAAGTACATTGTAAATGGGAAAATGAAAGAAGAATTTACGACTACAAAGAAGACAGATTATTGAAAAATAGTCTTTGGCTCGGGTGAGCTAAAAATTAGTTCGTTAAAGATATCATTGTGCTTATGCATGTTAGCTGTAATTGAGTTTAATTACATATAGTCATCAAATGCATCTAATTTGATGTAGCTCTTTATATTCATGCATATTGTTTTGTTTTTGTTAATGATACATAGAAAGATAAATCTTAACTTTCTTTTCGCAATGTCAATGTTATTGGTTTAAACAAACAGAATGAGAAATGTTTCAAAGAGGTTTCTGTGGATAAATCATTGAAAAAGCAGTTAACATTCCACAGAAAATTGATGGTTTGATTGAATTTAAGTGGATTTTCCTGTGTAATGTTTCACCTGTAAAAAGTAAATACCCAAGTTAAAACATCAAATAACCCACAGATCTCTTGATTTGACTGATCAAAAAGCAAAGACTTTAACTTAGGGATGAATTAGCTTGTGATCTGGTAATTTAATCTCACCACGTTTATTTTAAGAGGAAAAAACATTTGAACGTAATACTTCTACTTGTAAATATTTCCTCTTTGAGCACGTTTTATTTTCATTCTACTCAATATGCAAAACAAATACTTTAACAAGACTGAAAGCAAATGCATTTCATGTTTACACATACATCAAAATATTGCACCAATTTATTACTATTACTGCATATCTCTTTAAAAAGGTTCGGTAGAAAATTTTTAATAAATCAAAATATTCAGTTCACATATACACATGAATATAAAATACTATATGTAGAGAAAAACCGGTAAAACATATGTTTGAATATTTTGTATACCTATAAATATGTAACATTACATTTAATATGGTAATCGTTCAATAAAACAGTACATATTCAAAGTACAATAAACCAATTAAAAGAAAGATCGATGTCAGTTACCAAGAGAACATTACATTATGGACATAACTGTAAAATGTAAAAATATTATGAGACGTCTATTGCACACTTTGCTTATTGTACATTTTATTATACTCAATATTTATTTTGCTGCCCTGCGTGTGAAAAGTTATTAACTCTCTGTGGGGTACATACCTTTTGCCGTATTTCTTAAAGATTTCCATGTCGAAATACGTCTTACGTTTTTACTACCCAAAAATTCACAGAGAGCGTTCCTTGTTGTTTTAAAATTAAAATGTTAAGATACGATTTGTTCATGATAGATGAATATCATGTCGTTAAAATCATAAAATTCAACTTCTATTAAATACGACTGAGTATTGTTTGTATACATGTACGATATGTGTTTAAATGACATGAATTTTTAAAGTTTAGCTAAAGGAAACATTTTAGGATAATAAGTTTTGTCCATGATCATATAAATACCAGATTTATAAAATCACAACTACATCAAGACGACTTGTGGTTTTGATAACATGACACGCTTTATGTAATTTTGTGTTTGAATGACAGGTTGTTGATAAACCATTGGTTTCGTATGAAATTGACATATTTACGCTTACAGTCTTATTATATCAATATACCGCAAAAAGTTAAAGGAGATATGCAAGTCTTCTATAAGTAAACAAAACCATTCAGAAGAAAATCTTTCGTTAACAAACAAATCATTCTAGCATACAGCTTCAAATTATGGCAATTGAATGCATAAAGAAAAGTCACCTAAGTGTAATTAGATTAAATCTTTACCACACACAGAGAGAGACACCCCAATGGTAACCATGCAGTTCTTGCACAAGAGATTAAATGTTAGTGGGCTTACTAACATCCGATAAGCACAAAGAATGCATTGCTTTGTTTGTGGAGAACTCTACTTACTGCTAAATTAGTTTTTTGATGATCCTTCGTGACTTCATTTAAAAACAAAATTCTGCATTGCTTTTGGCAATTCGTGAATCGACTTTTGTCAATCTTCCTTCTAAATTTTTTTTTTTTGCGGGGGGTGGGAGGGAAGAAGGGTCCTTCGAGATTGTCTTAACTTTTTTTTTAGATTTTAACCCGTTGTTAGACATTGCCATTAAATCTGTCTTTGCTTGGAACAACTTGCAACGTTAGAACCAAACCTACAATGGAACAACGGAAACAAAGAAAATGACATCATTTATTTTATAGAAGAGGTATGCGAACAGTGCCGTTGTTGGGTGTTTTCTCTGGATTATTGTGACTAGAGTTCTTACATACATTAATCTTATATCTACAGTAGAGAACAAGCCATACAAAAATAATAAAAAGTATACAACATGTACACGTAACAATTATCACAACTAAAATATGAACGTTATTCCCGAAAACAGCTGCTTCGGGCACTGTAATGTTACAGTTCTGAACACTTGAATTGTGACAAATAGAGTTGTTAAAATCGAACACGATTAACGAATTATTGCTTAATCTGGGAAGAATTTTGATCGTAAATTCACAGTCACACTTCCATGGATTGTCCGATAGTGTGATATTGTCTACGATCCAGAGTATTTGTACAACAGAATCCGGGATGGTCATTAGTCGATTGTGATCAAGATACAGGGCAGATAAGGATTGAAGGGACGAAAATGCACCTTCTTCTATGAAAGAGATTTTGTTGAATTCGAGATGAAGTTCTGTTAGATTGCGAAGATTTTCAAAGACTCCATTGGTTATTTGATCAATTTGATTATTGTTCAGATAAAGAATTTTTAACTGCGGTAGACCTGTAAAGCTGCGATTGCCTAACGTTAAGATACCATTATGGTTGAGATGAATAACAATTAAATAGATCAGCCCATCGAAACTCCTTGTATTTACGCTGGGAATGCTGTTTTTGTCCAACAAAACTTCTGTTGATTTGGCGGGAAACTGAGTCGGAAGTTTCTTCAAGCCTCGATTCGAACACTGAACATAATGAGATTTATCTGAACCGCTATAACACGAGCAGCCCACGGGACAGACGAATAGACAACCACATTGTTCATCACCGCAACATGTGCAGGTTTCTTGGCAGTGTTGATTGTACGCACACAACATATTGCCCGGTACTACGTTTGATAAAAGAACGGGTGTTCGAGTCCTATAGCCTGCCACACACTCGATGTTGTAAATATCGCCTACCAAGGGATACTCCGAGTCCATGCTGATATCATTTACTCGGTTTCTTAGCCAAATCAGGTTGCAATCACAGTTATAGGGATTGCCTGAGATATATACCATCGTTTTCTTGCTTTGTTTTAAGGGTACAACTAGATCTTTCATCTTAACAGTCATCAATTTGTTGTTCTGCAGGGAAAGTCTGCGAAGATTTTGGTAAATCTTTATCGCAAATTCCGACACTTCGCTGATTTTGTTGTTAGATAAATCTATACTTTCAATATTTTTTGGAAATAATCCACTTTTTAATTTCATTAACAGCTTATTATAGCTTAAGTCTATAGAAAGGAGACTGCTTAACGGCAAAAATTCAACAGATATCGTCTCTAAGACATTATTGTGTAATATTAGTTCTGACAATATTTGCAAACCATTAAAAGCATCTATTTGAATGTACTGTATATTATTGAATGAGAGGTCAAGAGTTTTTAGCCTAGGAATATGAAAGAAAGAACCGTTTTCTATATCGATGAGACGGTTTTTAGAAAGGTTCAAGTATTCTAGATGCTGTAAACCTTCAATGGAACCGGAAGACAACGTTCGTATATGGTTTGAACATAGATTTAACCATTGAACCGATCTGGACATCTTAAAATTGGGAATACGTGTAAGATTGTTTTCTGAAATATCCACCTTCAATACGGACTCCAGATCATAAAATACGGTTCTTTCAATTTCCTTAATTTCGTTTCCGCTCAAATCAAGGTTAAGGGCGTTAACAAGACCCATAAAAGTTCCATTCTTTATTTCCTGTAATTTGTTTTGATTTAAATGCAACAAACGCAATTCATTCATGTTATGAAATATTTCAGTAGGTAATTCCGTTAGACCATTGTTTCCAAGATCTAGATTTTGTAAATATCTAAGGTTAGAAAGTATGGTTTTGTTCAATTTAGTTATTTCATTACCCTGCAGTTGCAGATCCTTTAAGGTATGAAGATATGGTAACGAAAACCAAACTGCGTTGCCAAAACCAGCGTTGTCTAGTGTTAGTACCATTAGTTTGCGGAGAACAGAAAATGTTGTTTTTGGAACCGATGAAAGAGGATTCCTTCCCAGTCCAAGCACCTGCAATTCAAGAGTTTGTGAAAAAAGCGACGGCGAAACTTCTGTTATAGAGTTGTTCGTAATATCCAAATAAGTAATTTTTTGAATACTAGAAAAAGTGTCCTCTTCTATACTAACAAGGTTCCCATCAGCTATTCGTAGGTCTTTTAAATATGGTACAGATATAAAATCTCTTGCTGATATGTTATATATTGAGTTTTTGTCTAAAATTAAGGTGGAAAGGTTCGGCAAAATTGTTTTGTTTTTACAATTGAGACCCGTAGAATCCATAGATGGCAGTTCGTTGTTTGTAAAATTTATATATTTCAAATTCTCTGACCGGCAGAGATCAGGCAGTTTGGTCACGTGACTTGATGTAATTGTGATGTGGGTAAGTTTAGGTACGTGATAAAATACGGAATCCTCCATTTTTAATTTTCCGGCGGATTTGATTTCAAGTTGTTCAAGAGACTGTAATCCAAGCAGGAAACTCCTGTGCATGAATGAAATTTGGCAGTTTTCAATATAGAGTCCAGTGAATGATGAAAGCGACTTAAACATGTCAGATCGAACTTGTGAAATGGATGCCTCAGAGGAACACATGATATATAAAACGCTTGGAACACTGGTGCGGATCACAGAGAAATCAAATTCCGGACTTACAGCGTCCAAACGACAAACCACACTGATTATCTCATTTTGAATATCTCCTTGGTAACAACCACACATTCTTGGACACGGATATGACGTCAGGACATCTGCACTTTGCGTCAGCGAAATAATAAAAATTATTCCAGACAAAATGGAACGCCCTCTATAGATAAATTTAAAAGGGTCATTTTAATTATCAAACAACACTTACATTATTAATACATTATTTATGCCTCGCCCCTAGCATTGATTGAATATGTTTACCGGCTACCATAACAAAACCATTGGCCATGTTTATGAAAGTATCTCAAGATCTATGTTAGACATGTCTTAGGATATGTCTTAAGACATATCTTATGACCACTCTTAGACGTATCTTAAGATGTAAACCGAAGCTGTCTTAGACGTATCCTAAATTAAGGTATCTTAGATTGACTAAATTTCCTTTTAAAAATTAAAATATCAACAAAATATAATGTGAAAAAGTATTATGAATGTATATCATAAACATACTTGAATATTAAGCGATTACATTTTCAGAGATTTTTAATGTGATATTTGATTCACCAATGACGATTATTTATTTTATTTGCTCGATTTTGAATCCCCCATTTCATGTTTGTACGTTTAGTAAAATGCCTGGCTTAAATATTTTTTTTAATTTCATCGCCCATTTTAAATATCAGCGAGCCTTGGTCACCTTACTTATAATCGAAATTCTCCGACACATAGTTTTAAACATTCCTACAAGTAATGATACAAAAATCAAACCTATGTAACTCCAGGGTGGGGGTGGGAGGGGATGGATATTTTCAAAGAAGAGAAATAGGAATCGTCTCTGCGTAGTGGAAACTTTCGGTTCTTCACATGAATCTGATATGTTAAAACTGTACTGGTTTCATACATGTCTTACCCAGGTAAATGTAGACAATGGTGTGTACATGCATATACATGTACGTTTAAATACATGTCTTAATATATATCATGTTTTCAATAAATTTAAATTGCGTCTATTTTTTTCTCACACAATAAGATTATTTGGATCTATCAATGATATTTTTTTTTATCATTTTGCCATTACATTCCTATCAGATATAACTCGCCGCATATTATTTTCTCAATAAAATGCAAATTACAAAAGGCTCATTTAGATCTACATGTAAATATTAGACGAGAAATTTTCTGAAAATTTAGAAACCAATGTAACATAAGCCATACGTGACTTTGGGGGTATTGTGTTTGAATTCAAACTAAATAAAATCTCATAGTAAAATTACTGAAAATAGGCCTCGGCCCCCCCCCCCCCCCTTCCTGACAAGTAAATTTAAATCAAATGCAACCTCCCCTCTCCGTAAAAATTTCCGCAAATAATTCATTCATATATTGTTTGTATTGTATTTTAGACTCAAATAAAACTAAAGAAAATATGTATAAGTGGGTATATTCAGTGAATCCATCAATGCTGTATCTTCCGATAACATTCAAATACATGTACATCTAGATCTATTGTATGTGTACTTATTTATATCCCACTATGACTATGGTGTATGTATCAGTTCCTCTTATTTTAATTAAGAAGTGATGGTTCACAATCTCTACGTTTACTGTTGAGTTTATTGAGGATAAGACAGCTGTTGGGATGTCTTAAAGTTAGTGTCACACTCATATTTTCACTGTTTACATGTTTTTACATATGTTCATTCAGTTTCATATAAAGCGTTTATTTCAATATTTCAAATGAACATAAAGATGATTTTATACACTGTAACTCTAAATCTTTAATTTAGTGAAATTGTGGAATATACAAGCTTACGTTTTTCATTCTGTTTATTTCTAAAATCAATGGTTTTGAAAGTTTGAGATTCCTAAACTATTTTTTTTTATATAGCCAATACACATGTACTTAGCAAATTCTTTTTTATCCTTAGTCAATTTTGTGTCTTCTTACACTCATTTTTCTTTGATGTCACTAATTTCTTTGTTATCCAATATGTGTGAAGCAATTTACTGTACAAACACCGGGTGTCATACATAGACTCTTATTTACTCAAGTTGAGCCCCTTTAGCAAAAAGTAGTTTCTTACTTAGTGTGAATTATTAATACGCGTTAATCGTCTTTTTACTTACATTTTTCTAAACATACGCAATTTTCACTAATGTCATTGGTCAGTTTTTCAAGAACTAATTTTTTACGACAGGCGAGAGTTGGGCTATGCGCGTCACTTACTCGATTGCGTTCTTTTAATTACCGTCTTCCTTGGAAGACGGTATAAAGAGTTGAAATAATTTACAGTCTCCGGGTTGTGCACTTCCTCATCTTTGTGATTGGTAGAAAATACACGATGTGAAAATTTACATTTATTTCATTGGTCAAAATACTGTTCGGCGCAAGGGAGACAATTTTCTGATGATTTAATTTACGTACGACTTAACAATTTTCGAACATTCCCAATCTTAAAAAGAGAGAAAACGAAAAATTAACAAAATTGCTATGAATGAATTCAAGCTTTAGTTTTTCAGTACAACTAGTTGAAAGCAATTTTCTATAATATCTATTGAAAATGTTTGTTCTTTTCATTTTGTATTTTTATGTTAATACTATTAATGTGAAAATTTGATACGATAACGCTAATAGCAGTAAAACAAGCTGAATATCTAATATCAGTTAAACAAGTTGTAGAATGCAGTGGTATTAACTTTGATTTTATGAAATGATTCGATCTTTTTTAAGATATCTATATCCCTTCTATAGTCGATCTCAACAACAAGCATGTGGTATATGCATACCATTACGATGTTTCAACTTTAGGCTTGATTAAAAAGCACATATAAAAAAATCCCCAGGCAATTTAAAGGAAGGCGACATTTATATAAAATTGAATTGAATTTTATATGATAACTTGTTGCTGTTTAGAGTTTGGCCTAAAGACGGTAAGCTTTTTTGAAAAGCTATACTTGTAAATACTTATCTTCATCGCCCACTCTCTGCCTCTTTTTCAAGGTATGTAAAATTATGTATTGTTTTATATTGCGGTAACTATTTTATATTTTTTTTATCATCAGTATTTCAATCTAAGATTTATTATCAGAAAACGCAATACTTTTATTTTTTATTTTTTTTTTCTATTATATTATGTTCATTGAATTGTATGTGTTTATAGATAGCGATACTGTTTTATAGCTTTTGATTGGTCGCACGCATTTTAAAATTATTTTTTTTATTTCAAAATTTTATTTTTAATACTGTAATTCCATAAAAAATTAACTCAGTTTCCTTTAGAGCCACTCGGCACATCTCGGCGCTCGATGTACTTTACGGAATCAGCCGAGGTTTGCCGAGCGCGTTTAGAACAAATAGAACTCGTTTATGTAGGGAGATAGGCTTTTTTGTTATTCGTTTGCTAATCGTTCACGAAGCAAAGATGACGCCCAAAAATCCTTTTCTTAATACTGTGTAAGTGTTTTAATTTGTTTTAACATGAGTTACCTATTATTCCCATTATGTTTTTGTATATATATTTAGATCATACAATTTAAGATCGTGCGATCATAGATTTATAAAGTTACTAATGTAAACAATGTACTTTCACTTTCATTTTCACTGACATCTTACAAAATAATCTGATGTGTTTTTAAGTCAAAAAAGACTTTTATGATCTAATCAGTTAGAGTAATATGTTTTACGGTGCGACCGTTGGGGCGAGCGCAGCATGTGATCAAATAATGAATTATGATAAATCAATAAAAATAAAAGTAGCGACGTAACGTAAATGAATTTGAATGCAAAATAAAATAAACATACCTATTTCTTCCAGTAAATTTTCATTATTCATAATTTATAAGATTTTTTATTTATTTATGAATAGAATTTATCTCAGATAAAATGTTGTTGAATAATAAAGATGTTAACATAATGTTCCTTGCAGTTTATTTCCTCGATTTTTCTTGCAGCAGACATTTTTCTTAAACTTACAAATAAAAAATCGACTTATCATAGAGTCCCCCCCCCCCCCCCC
>WFKH01011925.1:84756140-84795938 GCA_016163765.1 Magallana hongkongensis
GCAGTTATCGCAGTTTATGCTGAAATAGCTAGTACACGCATTACAGATGTTTGATCCACCTCTACATTTATCGCGGGAAACATAGCGCGAGATCACTGTGACGTCATACGTTAACATCGATAATCATTTGTTTACGTATCTCGACTCAATACGAAGGAATGGAAGCATGTAAAAAGTCCCTTGGGTCTCACAGAAGCTTTTGCGGTACTCAAAACGTGTCTTCAAACCTCAAGACACCGTAAATTACGAGTTAAATGTCGGCCATTTTTGGCATAGCACCACGGGTGAAAACATTAGAAAGCATTATGGGACGTAGACAAAAATTTTGTTTGATGAATCTGTAGCTTTAGCTCGTTCTTTTTCCCGCGCACACTGGTTCTTGGAGCTCGCTAGGCGAGCGGCGCTTCGCGCTATAAAATAATCAACCTTTTCAAAGACTTGTTTTATGAACTTGAATCTGATTGGCTAACATGTTCATGCCTTCTCATTATTAAAAGGTCGTTCTGAGATGATCCCGCACGAGTAGAACTTGTATAGGCAACTTTAATCGATCGCCCTCTGCTGACCCCTTTGTAAGTTCTGAAAAAATGAACTTTCTACGAAATCGAAGGCTAAGAAATTATTGCACGGCTGTTTCCTCGTTGTTTAAGATTTTTTAAAATAATAATACTCATGATAAACAAATTTTATATAGTAATCTGAGTTACAAATCTACAGAATATTTATGTGGTGATTTAAAGGAGAAAGAGAATAATGTGCACAAATGTGTGTATTTTGATACTTGTAACGGGTCAATCGGTAGGAGCGAATTGCGATTTATCTTTTTGCAATTTAGCAATCGATTGCAATCACTGGAATATATGAAAAGGTTTTCTAAATGTTTTATGCATTTTTAAGATAGGCACTACTTAAAAAAAGCGCTATTCGAATGTATGTATGATTATGATTTTAATTAATCTTTTCCAAGGGGAATGACTAAGGGGCCTCAAAAAGGCAAATTGTTTATAGAGCTTAATATGATTGGGCAATTTGTACAGTATTGTCAAAAAAATTTCTAAAGTTTTTTTGTAATTCTACCATGCATCTATGTTCATTTATATGCGCATGATAATACTAGTATATATTAATTACACCTAATTTTATGATCAAGACATTCATATTTACTTGTCATAGCTTGATTGTCAATTGGCCAAACAGATACATTTAAGGATATACCCATAGTACGATAAACAAATTATAAATAATAATCTTCAACAAACAAAGACCTTTATGAGAGTTCAGCTTCTCATAATGGATGTCATGCATCTCTAATAATATTTCTGTATGATAACTTGGCTTCGATTTTAATTATTTCAATGTAATCTAAAAACATTTTCTTTTATATGATAATATTTCTTTTAAAATAGATATATTAGGTTTAACCCAATTCATGTTAATAATTTCATTTCTGAGTATTCACGGGAAGTGTCATTATCATTAATAATGAAAAGAAAAAGTGTCGCGAAAGTTAATTCGACTGAATTGAACTGCATTTTCAAAATGCTGTTGATGAAATTTTATTCTGTTTATTGTAAAATGAATATATATGCAATACCTTAAGGGAGTTTAAACGAAGTATTTTACTAGGTTTTGGAATTAATATTTCTTTAAAAAGAAACACTTACCAATACATCTCATGTGTTGTTTTTCTAGCTCCAACAGTGCTGCCGATTGTTTTTGGTCGTTGTCCGCTATGTCTGATTTTATATTTTCCATTGAATCATTGTGATGCTGTAACAATTTAGCAGTTTCTCGCAAATCGGTGTTTATATCAAACAACGTTATTGACAAATATCGAACCTCAATTTTTAAGTCCGCAAGACTGTTCCAAAAGTCAGTCAAGTTTTCATTCATATGATCAATGTCGGCTTTCACGTGAACGCTGTTATTTTTCAAAATTTCGTTTTCCGTTTTCAAAAGTTTTACCTCCTCCTTCAGCTTAGATATTTCATGATCAGTCGATGTGTGAATCTTAGAAATTTTGTTTTCGGCTGCAGTGAGTTTGTCTTGTAAAGTCAACATGTCTTTCATAAGCGCGTGGACATTCTTGACCAAGGTCATTCTGATGATGGTTTCCTGGTTTAGAAGCTGTCTAAAGACGTCCACATTTCTGGAATCCAACGTATCAAGGTTGAGACTAGTTGAGTTTTTTGTTTCATCATCTGTTAGCATAGAAATGGTGGAAGCTTGAACTATGGCAGTTAACATCAACACGAAGACACCGATAGCAATCATCCTGGAAGATTGTGTTTTCAAAGGTTTGTTTCAGTTTATATAATAACTTTCTAATGAGAGTTTTTAAAAGGAATTTGATATTTCCTTAAGGTTATTTATTTTTATATTCAGAACTGGAGTTCTTTCTTAAAAGCTTAAATGTGTTCAACATAACTTCGTCTTATGGTTAAGAAGACCCTCAAAAATTAAATTTGATAAGTATCTTATACGGAACAAAACAAACAAAAAAGCGACGTTTTCTTATTATCTTTAAGCATAGTCTTGTTTTTAAGTTGATAAAGTAAAATAGATAAGTATTTCAAATGTGAAACAAGACACAGAAGTTTTCATGACTCAAGCATTTACAAGTTGATGAAATATTGTGAGTTTTTTCATTTTCCTGGTTGTAATTTCCTCCTAGCAAAAACAAAAATTATTTTATTGCTGTTACTTGTAGAAACACCAATTCAGTGAAAAAATATGACTAGGAAAAAAACCCAGGTAGATGTTACAGCATGTTTCAGTTTGCAAAATTAAAATGGCTTATTAGATAATCATACAATAGTGGTTCACATAATATAATACCCACTAAACTCAGTTTACACATGAAAAACATATGAACAGTTTGTGTTCACAGTAAAATAAAAAAAAAATCAAAATTATTTTTGTCCCCTGAAAAAATTATAATAATCAGTTTTGATCAGCTGTTGATTGCAAGTTGTCATTTAAATTATCAAAAAGCCATTCCTTTTCTTTATTTGATATATCAAATCACTGATAATAATTGATGCGTAGATATCAAAAAGTTACAAAAATATAAGGGTATTACAAGCATGGTATTGACAAAGGTATCGATATTTGTTTTTGTATTTTTTTTGTAACAAAACAGTTTCTAAAGAGTTTTACTCTGTAATGACAATTGAAAAATGTACATATTTGGTAGACAAAAATTCAAGCATAATTCTGATCTTAGTTCCATGGTTTATTAGTTGATTTATTGCATTATTTTTTTCTCTAAACATCTTCGTTATTATCAAAGTTTTCATCCCATGAAATTTTACTGTTTGATAGTGCTTGCAAGACATCACAAGATAAGTCAATAGCATTCAATCAACTAAACATTAAAAAGGTTTGGAAAAATGACTGAAATCAGAGTTAATCCAATCTGTGACCTTTTATTAGCCTTTAAGTAAACCTTCAGTTGACTGAATGGCAGAGGTTTCCATCTCAACAAACAATTAACATTAATTTATTTGGACTTCAACAACTTACACATGAATTCCGACTGCATTTTCAGTCGCTTGACGTCTTGTCGTGGCTAAAATAGTGATGAAAGTGTGTTTGCAGATAGAGAAAAAACGTGTTTCTTAAACTTAAGAGTACAACCCTGAGTTTAATTGTACATGTATTTTAATTTTTTTCCTTGATTTGATGTTACATCAAGGGTAAGGATAAGATCTTCTTACGAAAAAGGGTTCAATAATATAGCAATAATTATAATAGATAAATAGTAAATATTAGTAAACTTATTCTAAATTAATTAAATAAAAAAAATTTGTAATTGAAAACAACAAATTTGAAAATATACGGAATAAAATGAAAACTTACCTGTAAAAGATATTCGACTGGTGTTAAAATAATATAGAATTAAATTTGTATATTAGAGACTGTATTTACAATAACGAAAAAGGATTTAAAAATGTAATGTTCGTATTGTGAACATTTGTCAAAACTCTGGAAATCATTATCACCAATAATAGTTATCTCTACTATCAGAGGGTTGTCATTTGGAGAAAGCTTCAGATTTCTGCGCATATGAAAACTTTACTTTGTTCAAAGTTTCTGCTTCCACCACTTTTTGTTTAATATTTCGATAATTATAAATACCTTTGTGCCTAAACTACGTTCATCCAGAATAAAGAAAGTCCAGGTTTTCTGTTTTGAAACGCCCCCTTTACCGCTTCAGGTTTTAATACACAAGCAACATTTAATGTCTACTGGGATTTCGCAATGGAAACGACATGAAAAGTACCCGAATGACGTTATAAAAATTGTGGGGTTTGTTTCGAGATATTAAACTGCCTTTTTAAGTTTTACCGAATTGTTATTTAGCATAAAATGACAAAAAAATAAAAATTTAAGTTTAAGTTTAAGAATTTTCAAACATTGTAGTTTTCCCGGGATGGGGATGATGTGTGGTCTTACTCTATAGCCTGTTGTATAGGGAAAAGGTTATCATAAAGCGGTTCTCTATTACCCATCAATTTTATGACAATGCCCCTCCACTATGCATTGATCGCAACTACAGATTATTCATCGGTAATTCATTAAATTTACACATACACTGTATATACTGAAAATTTATCTGTATTGGATATTCGATTACTGTTAACATAATAAAACTTAATTGTAAATTGCAGACTGGTTTGTGTTTTGTGAAAAACTAAAACTAATTTTAAAATGTGATGCTGTACATGTCGTGAAGATTTGTCAATACACTGAAAATCTTCTTTACCAATAATAGTTTTATCTCTAGTATCTTAATTTTGCATGATAGGGAAATCTTGAAATGTCTTAAAATATTAAAAATTGAATAAGATCGTTTAATGCAATTGCAAATTAAACGCATTTAATTGATTTCCGAAAAACCACAAGGGGCGTAGATTTTGACACGTTCACCCAAGTACTGCAAGTATAAGAGGAGCGCACGCGGCGATTTCCTCCTCTAACTCAAGCAATAATTGCCGGCGTCTGATGCACTCAAAATAATTGTTTAAAACTTTATAATGCCTCTCGTGCTTACAAAGAAAAACGCTAGGTCCAGGTCCATCAAGACATGGGCGAAGACCACAAGAGCGGTCAAGCGATCCAGTACACGCGGAGGAAGGATCCTAGCCGCCCTCCACCACACCCCAGATGAGTATACGAGTGGTACCTCGGCCGCGGAAGGAGCGTCCACCTCTTTGGCGGACGCCGATACAACCCTAGTGGAAATTGCTAATGATACGGACGTGCAAATAGAGAAGGGTAGGCAGTTACATTTCACTTGTTCTTGGCCTACCCCGGTGGAAGCTGCCTTGAAATCAGCAGATAGCCTCGGGGCCATGCCAAATATGGAGGCCTTTGCTGGGGACGATATAGGTTCCCACGTGCCGCTCTCATTAAAACTGGTAATTATATCAACTTAGCCTTGCTAAAAAGGCAGTGCGGAACTACAGCAGTTTGCTGCCGGGAGTAGTTTTGTTTTAAATGAAAGAGGAGAGCTTGAAGCTAAGCCTAAGGTGCTAAACGAGAAAATAGCAACCATCGATAGATGGACAGACGCATTCCTGATATTTTTGCATGTTTAATATATTCAAAGACATCCAGGAAGGGCAGCCGAACTCGTACAATATATGTTTATTATTCGCGATGCTGCGAGGAGATTTCCGGGCATAGGCTGGAGAAATTATGACGAGCAGTTTAGAGTTCGTCAAGCAATTTCTTGCCAGAGTTGGGCAAAATTAAATTCTGATTTATGGCTGCGTTTGATAGCCGTTCCACCCAGGCCGGAATCTAGTCCCGCAGCAGCGCAAGCGCTAACCGTTTAGCTATAACAGGGGACGTTGCAATGCAGCCAACTGCAGATATTCGCATTTATGTTCTATCTGTAAAGGGAAGCACCAGAAATTGGGCTGCTAAAAATGATAATTTTCGAGCCTCAAAAACCTCTTTTAACGCCAATGTAACCAACAAAAATCAAAAAAATTAAACTGGCAAATTCCCCAATTAACAAATTGGTTTTAGGAAAATTTATTACAGATTATCCAAATTTACAGATAGCAGAAGAGCTTATGAATGATTTTCAGATTGGTTTTCGTTTGCACTATCATAGTCCACGAGTTAAAATGGTTAAAAGTTAATTTGCCGCCATTTTATAAACATTCAGATATCGCCTGAGATAATATTATGAAGGAAATAGCTAAAGGGCGTATGGCCGGTCCTTTCAAATCGCGACCTTTTTCAACTCTGCGAGTTTCGCCGCTGGGAGTAGTACCCCAAAAAGCGGAAAGTAATTTCAGAGAAATTCACCACCTATCATACCCCACCCAGAATTCCGTCAATGACTTTATTGACGACGCGCTCTGTTCCGTTAACTACAACAAATTTGACAAGGCGATTAGCATGGTTTAACGTTTGGGGCGCGGATTGCATTTAGCCAAATCGGATATCAAATGTGCATTCCGACTATTGCCCATTTGGCCGGGTAATTTGAACTTCTAGGTTTTAAATTTGACGGCTGTTTTTATTTCGACAAGTGCCTTCCCTTTGGATGTTCGATATCCTGTTCCACATTTGAGAAATTTTCTTCCTTTTTAGAGTGGCTAGTGTGCAAGCGCGCGGACTCTAGAGAAGTCCTACATTATCTAGATGATATTTTGTTCATTGGCAAATCCGCAAATGAATGTAGGACAATTGTTGACACCTTTGTACAGATATGCAAGAATTAGGGGTTCCAATAGCATGGGAAAAAATTGAGGGTCCCCAACAGGTGATAACTTTTCTTGGTCTAGAAATTGATACCAACAAAATGCAAGTTAGATTACCGGAAGAGGAAGTTTATGAAATCAGCGTAATCATAATAACATATTGCGAAAATCGAAAACCAACTTGAAGACCATTCAATCTTAAATAGGTTATTTAAACTTTGCCTGCTGAGCAATTCCGCCGGGTCGAACTTTCTGCAGGCGGCTGTTAAATGCAACGCGGGGTTTTTCAAAACCTTATAATCATTTAAGAACAACAAAAGAGATAAAGGAGGATTTGCTCGTTTGGCTGGGTTTTTTATTATAGATTCAATGTTTTTGTTGTATTTCAAGAAAAGTTTTGGGTATACAATACATATATATAACTTTTTACAGATAGTTCAGCGTGTCGAGGAAACGGCTTCGGAATATACTTTAGTGGGGAATGCACTTATGGCGTATGACCAGAGTTTTGGTTTAATAAGGGCTATACTACTGATCTTATTAGAATTTTTTCCCTTGCTGGTTTCAGTAATTATATGGGGGGGGGGGGGGGAGCTACGCAACAAGAAGGTTTTTATTTCGATCAGATAACCAGTCAGTAGTTCATATAGTAAATTCGTTGACATCAAAATCGGATTTAGTCATGATTTTATTACGGAAATTCGTTCTAAAATGCTTATAGTTGAACATTTCATTTAAAACAAGCACGTATTTGGTTGTCAGAACTCGCTGACCGACAGTTTGTCACGTTTGCAATTTCAGCGATTTTACAAGTTGGCTCCGGACGCAGACAGTCAGCCGACACCATTCCCAGCGACGCTATGGTCCATTTTCGAGACGAAATCGCTCGATTATTAGATGCTAGTATTTCAGCGAACACCAGGGCTGTATATTCACAAGTTCTAAAGAATTTTAAAGACCAGGCTCATGATAAAGCTACCCGATAAATGGCCGGTCCCGTCAGAACACATCCTGCTATATATCGCATATCATTCTAGCAAAGGTTCAGCAGCTTCAACAGTTTCATCGTATATTGCAGGTCAAGTGTCAAGGTCATATCAGACCATGCAAAAATCCTTTTTTAGGAGCATATATACTCTCCACTTAGCACTATTTGGCTAATACTTTATTTAAGCCTTACTGTGACCTTGAAGCAAGTCAATGTGAAGGTCATAGTGGATCTCTTTATAATCAGTTTTAGAACGTAGATTATTTCCCATTTTCTTGATCTTTCTCAGATTGAACAAAAATGCCTGAATGTAAGGGTTAATGAGATTGAATAAGAAGTTCTATGCCAGCTGGAAAGTTATAGGTCAAGGTCAAAGCAAAATTCTCTGAAAATCTTTTCATCCTATTGTCCATTATTTAAGCGGGGCCCTTTGAGATGGTTACCATCTCAATGTTGTCTAGTTAATTCTTTAGAGCATCTCGTGTGGATCGTGGGATCATCAATTGTTTACTGGGCGTGTAGATGGGCAGCTGCAAATTTGACTACTAACTTACGTTTGGATAATTTAGGCGTTCAGGTAACTTGGATTGGCCAGCGGGGTATGAAATGAGGGAGCTTATCACTTGTATTAAAAAAAAATTAACGAAATTTCCACCTCCTGCTTACTTGATTATCCATTTAGGGGGCAACGATATCACTTCAATTCAAAAGCGAGGAATTGTGCACTAAATTAGAACACGACATATGTTATTTGGCAAACAGATTACCAAATTGTAAGATAATATGGTCCGATATACTTCCTCGCCGGAATCGGATAGGGGGGCGCGACACGCGCTCCGTCGAGCGAAAACGAAAAAGAGTTAACAGAGCTGGTCGAAGGGCGGTCGCATCTGTCAATGGTAAAGCTGTAAACATCTCTGAGTGGCGGAAATGTCAGACAAGCAGAGACATTATTCATCATTATAGGATTATATTATTTTTGGTTATGTATTTTACATGCTTGGTAGAGCATATGGTGGCTCGCTAAGGCTGCCCTAGGAGCCATACAAGCTTGCTATGGAGTGCACTAGGAGCTTGTGTGAGGGATCTGTTTGGTATAACAGTAACCTCTTACCCCGTTCGGTATAACGGGGGGTTTCATTTTGCCTTACTCGGTATAGTGGGCTTACCTGTTCGGTATAACAGGCAGTAGCCTTGCTAAGGAATCCCTTAGAAGTCAATTACATCGCTGACTCGCTAAGGGGTACCCTAGGAGTCGATTAGTTCATATTGTAACGCCTTGCTATGGATTACCCTAGAAGGCGCGGTGCCATAACGCCCGTTACCAATTTAGGTGTGTGGCACCCAATCATTGTTTAATGCCTGTCTGACATTTGTCATTGAAACAATTATTAAAGCTGCGGCCTATATCATCCCAAAATACATAGTTTGTTATTTTTTCAGAAAATATTCTATTAAATAATTATTCGAGAAATTACTGCTTTATAGATGAAGCAAGTAAACAACTTAGAGTGATTTTTTTCCCTTTAAAAACAATTTAGATCTCACAGTGACGACGAAATTCCATCAAAATCGTCATTGACTAAACAACATTTGATGCAGATCGGCCGCCCGGAAAAATACGCAATGGGCTCCTTTGTATGTGTTTTTTTTTATGAAAAAAATAACAACAACAAAACAAAGCAAAACAAAGCAAAACAAACAAACAAACAAACAAACAAACAAACAAACAAACAAACAAACAAACAAACAAACAAACAAACAAAAACATAAAAGTTTAAGATGAAGATTGCAATAACTAACAATAGAAGATGATGCACTTAACTTTAAAGGGACCTAGACACGATTTGAGATCAAAATTTTATTTTCATATTTTTTATATAAAATTGTTTATTTGTGCATTTTGAATGATTGACCGAAATTTGAATGTTAGAAGTCAAGTTACAAGTGAGACACAGAGGTAAGAATTAATTATTATGTAAACAAAGCTCGAGTCTTATATTTAATTACAAATACATGTAATGTTAAGTAAAGCCCCAGTCACACTGTCACGATTTATTTTACGATTGCCTACGAATTACTATAAGTTAAAAATCGCCATTATTCGCCAGGTCAGTCTTGCGATAATTCTACTGACGGTGCCTTTTTCGAATCTAGTACGACTCGACTACGATGTCTGCTCGACAATGTACGATGTTTGTGCGATAACAGGACGAGTTGTGGCGATTCATGTACGAGTTTCGGCGATTAAGTAACGAACGCTTTGAGATCTTCCTACGAGCAGGTAAGATGGAAGACGATTTTTATACGATACTCTTACGAATGAGTAAGAAATTGTACGATTGATACACGATATTACCACGAATAAATACGAGTTTTTACGATTATATATCTGGTGTGTTAATTTATAAAGTGATTATTAAACAAATTAATGATTGCATTTTTGCATAAAATACTTATGTGGAAATATTTTTTAATTTCAAACATAAGATGAATAATGCAATCAGAGTAATATTCTTATAGATTATAAAAGATGTATAAAAACACGTACAGGTAGAATAAAATTTGTGAGTTAAGAATACCAACAAAATACATATTGTGACAATGTTTGCAATTGTGAGTAAAATTGTTTTCATAATTTGCTGACGTGCGTTTATTACTGTATTTAAAAACAAACAAGAAGATCGTGATATTGTTTTAGTTCATGAATTGTTTAAATAATCATGAAAGTGGCAGCAGTAATGTTTTATTTATTCCCTGAATAAGATTATCACTGAAGAACAAAATTCATTTTTTTTAGAATGAAGAAATTACAAGTATATGTTAAATTTCGAAAGAAAAGGTTCTGTAATAAACTTACATAATTACTGAACGATGTACTTAGTAATCAAAAAAAGAATACTATTGCGAAACACTAACTAGTCTCGTATTTTCGTACTAACTCGTAGTTCACTCGCAAGGTTCTCGTATTGCACTCGCCTTTAATCGCCTGTTTTCGTATTGTATTCGCATCAAATCGAACTACATTCCCATTCACTTGGAGGACACTCGGGGAAGACTCGAGAAACAATCGCATGAACTCGTAGAATACTCGGGGTAGATCGTAGGATATTCGTAGCATCGTAAGTACTACGAAGTTTTGCGAGTTTCCTACGAATGTAGAAGATTTATTGCGACTGTGTGCACGAGTGCAGTGCGAGTGTCGTGCGAAAGTCTACGAATACTTAAAAATCGTTCTGTGGGCACGATTGTTTTGAACATGCTCAAAACAATCGCCGCGTTTGGAGATTTGCTGAGATGAAGGAAGAGAGCCTACGACTATCTCTACAATGAACCCCGAATAAGTGCGATTGTTGAATTTGTACACTATCGTAGCTCAAAATCGTGACAGTGTGACAGGGGCTTTAGATATTACCATTTCTTTTGACAAATGACTCGTGGCATATCGTGGTATACAATATAAACTAATTAAATGTGTTCATAAATACTATTATCAGCCAAAAATCATGATTTGATTGAAACTTATACCAATACAACACATATGTAAACAATAACAAGACTTGAGCTTTGTCTACAAAACAAAGAATTCTTAACTCTGTATCTTGCTTGTAACTCAGTAATTGACTTTCAAACTTTGATGAAGCATTTAAAATATTCATATTAACCATTCTAGACATTAAAAATCAAAAGATAACATTTGAAAATTTTGAGCTCAAATCGTGTCTAGGTCCCTTTAACGTAACTTTGCAGTTTTAAAGGAAAGATTGAAGATTAGTTCGAAACCATATCTATTATCAGATGTAATTCCCGGGGAAAACCTTATCATATGGCCATTTGTCCAGGGTGAAACTTATCATAAAGCCATTCTTTATCTCCCACCACTTTATGACTAGACTCTTCGACTATAGTTTATGTAATATTTTTTTCTTAATTGAGTTTATTAAAACATGTTTTTTTCTCTCTCGGTATAATCACATTATTTCAAGTTTTTTTCCCTTAGAAGAGGAACTCGACAAGAGGTTTTTATTATACATTAATATTATTTACAAGTTTAATTTGATTAGTTAAATAACATTCTATTATAACATTTTTTCCTGCCGAATTATATAAACGACTTTTAGTGACTCTTGTTTTTAAGAATTAAGAATTTGCTATCATTCGGCGATTTTAATAAAATCTGAACAAAGAACGCAGGAAAGAAGCTTTACTTTAATTGGTAAATGAGGAATGTACATTAGATCTATTCTTATTTACATATTATTCATACTCAGTTATGCAATGTATACATATGCTGAAACTTACTTGTGTTAGATATTCGATTAGTATAAACATAATGGAAAATAAATTTGTATTTTGCAGACAGTGTTTTGCAATAATGAAAGCCAATTTAGAAATGTGATGATGTCCGCACACAATTGAGAAATATTTACATCAATATTTATATATGATTTTATTTCTTGCCAGCCTCAAGGCAACACAAATGCAAAGTTTTATCATCATGTTAACAAGATGAATAAGCGAATCTGGCAGTTTCTAAAAGATAGTAAATATTTTATGGTGACATGATTTATAAAAACCTACAGTTGATACAAATTTAACATTCAGACGGACAAGTAGATCTGTATGTCACTGTAGATACGAAGACTCAATATCTGAGGTACATGTATACAAACTATTTAGCTACGCATGGTCGCTTTTGCTAGAGTTTAAATGAATGCATCCATCTGGATAAAGTTAAACTTTTCTTTACAAGCAATGTTTGTAATATCTCAACTTTTATTTTAAAGTCATTATTTCTAATACCCAACACTTCTTTATGCAATGATTATATTTGTTGGTGCGCTTTATACATTAATGAAAATAACCAAATAGGTTACAAATTTCTTTGATATATTTTTGCAAAAGATTTTAAAGTAAGAATGACAACTATTTCGTTTATGCCTTATAGACAAGTGACATTATGTGTTTTCTTACAAAGTGATCATTTTGCATGTTTGCTGTACTGATATTGAGTTTTAAATTTCAAATTTCAAATTAAAAAATTGCAGGTCTTTAATTTGAGGTGTAAACGCGAAAAGGACAAGGATAAAGCACAACGAAAAATTTGAACAAATAATTTCAAACTTGACTCTTCATGTATTTATGGTCGTGTTCACTTTGAGTGACCTAATACTCAAATATTATCTGTCGACCATAATAACATTTTTATTATTTCCTTGGTGACAAAAGTGGAATACAATAAATGTCCATTTTGAAAACAATTATAGGTTCTTTTGTCGTCTACATGTTTTGTTGTCAAACAGTATTGGTGATATTGTTTCAGCTGTTGATCTGTAAATCCCGAGTTCCTACTGGCTGTTGCTTAGATATGAATCTTTAAGCTGCATGTACATTTTATTGTACAAATGAAAATTTTCTAATGTTCAAAATAACCTTTAAATGTTTGAAGTTATGTCTTCCATATAGGTATTTTATGCTGTCCCATACCACTTAACAAAAAAAAATAGTTTTTACATGTATATTTCGTGTTTTAGACTTTGTCTACTATTGCGCTGAGAACTTAACATGGATTTGAAGAGGATGTTGACTTACCCAGACATGAGAAAGATAAAACTACATGTTCATTTTGTAGTACATGTATATGTACAAGTACGTCAAGTACTTCCACGGGAGGTCCAACTGGACACTCTGCTGTGAACCAAGGGAGAAAAAGTTATGTGTGAAATCTAATTAAGCAAAGCATAATAATTAAGAAATAAACAACGTTATTTAGTGAACATGGCGTTATGAATAGCAATTAATCTGCTGGCATATTCCATGGAAATTCATGGAACATATGCCAGTAGAGCAGTTGCTATTCATAACGCCATGTTCAGTAAATACTCGTTGTTTATTACTTTTATTTGCATTTTACCACTTGCAATTGCCCTGTATTAGCAGAGACCTTGACATTTAGCTAAAGTCCAATCCAATCCACGCAAAAGTTAGTCCCCTTTGCGAGGCCAACCCAAAGGTCAAAAGGGAAAAAACAACTTTCCCCTTCTTTATGCAACCAAATATTTAAGCGTCCTGTTCAGAAATCTCTTGGAATTTAAATTGTTCCTTCGCTGTGTGGGTTGCCCCATCTTGGGGCAATCAAAATTCACAGAGGAAACAGATTTCTAATGTCAAATGACGAAGTTACAATCTTCTAAACTACAAAGGCTACTGTGAGAAATATATGTTTTTCCCCAAAGATGGCGGCCAAGGGACATAACTTTTGTAAAGTGTGGATTGGTCTATTGCATCAAAAATAGACGTTCAGACTGTAATGTATCTTTTAATTTTTAACGCACATAGATTTTTAACAGAATAAATGATATGTTATAACAGTAATTCCTTTACAATGTTAATATAAGACATATTTTAAATACACCAATTTTAGGGAGTTGGAAAAAAGACATGTATCGTATAGTGGTTTAAACTCTGACTTATGATCTATAACGTCATGAAAAAGTATATGACGTCACACCTTTATGACGTCATAGTACCCCAACAGTAAGGTACATAAATCATGGTATAGTTAGGAAGAGTTATATTTCCTTCTACATTGAATTTTGTACAGGTAAATATAAAAATCAAACACTTTCGTTTTATTTGGGTACATTTTTATTATACAATAATAAATAACATTTGTAATTGCTTAAAATTAAATATGAATAAAACTAAAATACCTTGTATTGTATTCTAAACTTTTGATAATTTATTTTAAACACCACATATTTTTGTTATTAGAAATATTCACTATATATACGAGTAAAAATCATTTTACATTTGTTGAGAATTTGCTATCTGAGAGTCTCTGAGGTAAGTGCACATACAGACAGAGCAATTGCGATTATAGAAAAAAAAATTGCAGTTCCTCCGTGTGGGTTTATAGTGGGAAAGAATAATGAATATGCAAATATTCCTACATGTTTTTATTTTTAAGTTCAACTAAGCTTTATACTATGCAAGACTCGTTCCTCAGGATTTATTTTTTTTAATTAAAATACATTTCTGCACAGCAAGGGCTTTAGACATAGTCAAGCTGGTATTGATATAACATCAATAAAGATTGTGTTTATATGCCATGACTGATGTTAAAATACACTGAAATTAAACCAGTACATACAAAAATGTAAACATTATTTATCATATTGGCATGCAACATGAAACGATATATAATGTTATATTTTACGCTATAATATGTGAATACATGTATGTAAACATAAGGCAAATCTAATAGATATCTTAAGTATTATCCAATCAAAAACAATTTGGCAAATGCATATTTTCCCCTTTTATGAGAAAAAAAAACCAAAAACAATTTTACATTTCATAACAAAACATATATTTGTGAAAATACATGAAATCAGAAACCCTTAAATGTTGTTATTGGTACACATAAGCTATAATAGCCTTCTTCATAAGTGAGGTTTGTTGTCTCTGAGTCGGAACTAAACCTCTCTTTGGACGGATATGTACCTTTTTAAGGCAGTTGCAGACCATTTGAAATGATATTACACGGTCATGGATAGCATGTGTTTGTAGCGATCTTGTTTCTGGTTGCGACACGAGATCTAGGACTTTACAGTATATCATAAACCATGCGGTTTTCTTTCATTTCACACAGATCTTTGGATTGTCAACGGAAATGAAGAGTCACATTATGCAGAGGAAATTAGTTGAGATAGTTTTTCATACAGATTGCCAAATGTTTAGAACAACATTGGGGACGAAATAAACAGTAGATTGATAGTGAGTACAATTTGTCATAAGAACAATCCAGACACTAGTTATTCTAACGACCCTGGTTCTTTCGTCATAGTTATTCTGCCCATTTAAAGTGTTTCACATTTGAAACGGAAAAAGAGACTACAATCAATCGCAAAAAGTAGCCAATACCATAAAGCGCGTTTTCTGCAGAATACCAACTTCTTGGTTTGATGTTTCTTCACGGGTAAATAACTTCTACTAGTAGTGTTTAGTATTGTCTGTGCAATTGTTAAGAAGACACATCGGTCAAAAAAAATTTAAAATTCCATTCTATTTTATTTGGTTATTTTGAAATTATTCTAATCATCGGGGTAAACACTTAGAAATTTTGTTAACTGTTTCTAAAATCACACTTTGACATATACTATCTAAAATTAAAAAAGTTTCAAAAAATGCTTTTTGCCTTTTTTATACCAGATACGAACAGCTTTAAAATGCATTTATATCTCAACAATGTACTCTGAAATATATTGCTAGTTAAATCTCCTAAACTAATCAAACAGTTGCAATGCAAAACGATCAAACCAAGAAATGATAGATGAAATTAATCCAAACTATTCTTTTTTTCTACATTTTAATATAGACCATGTCAAAGACGCTTGGGTAAGTCGGAATGGAATATCATTGTAAAATCTAAAATTAATGCTACACCTGTAGCAACCTCTAATGATACAGTATCCATTAATGATATAAAGTTGCATTAGTGGTCAGAATCTTGACCCTTAATGATATAATTTAATGAGTAACGAACTACCTAATGATACACATTCAATATTATATCATTAAGGGTCAAAATTCACATCCACTTATGATATAAGAAAAAAAATCCCCCTCAAAATAAGTACATTGTTGATGATATAATTTTTATTGCATAAGAGGATGAACTTTAAACATAAATGATACAATTATGTATAAAATAGTACTGTTTTAAATTTTGCATTTTTGCATGTACCTCTGTCTATTTCTCTGTTGGCTAAAAGAAGTATCAGATAGATTATTCAGTTTCTAATTTGCTTTTCCAATTCTTTTAATTTATTAAGATTTAATAAAGTGCAATTATTAAATGACATTATATTGCTTATAGTATTTATAAATTTAAAATGTAATGAAGATTTGACAAGAAAAACTGAAACATCTCAAAGTCTGAAACAGTATTTAAAGAAAAATTAATGAGATACGAATTACATCACAATGTATTTAAAATCATCGAAATATACAACAAAACTTAGAAGCTTAATAAATATATTGTGATTACTGTTATACACCCTAGACACTTAGGGTTTGCCTATGTGTATATGCTACACTCTCTAATTATTGCTAACATATTGCTTATATACTTTTTAAAAAGATATATACATGTTTTACAATCCAGTTTTCTACTGTGTATAGAATTGTATGAATATTTTTCATAAAAAAAGTTTTTGTATTAAAAAAATTAATAAAGTTTAATCTTTTAGGCCCAGCCTTATAAGAACCATGACTTCTTACAGGTTTGAATACTCAGCTACTACAACGTTAATTGAATAGAGTTAATTTGGCATTGTATAATATTTATATATAGTGCAGAATTTTTGGACTTTATGTGAACAAAATTATTTAAAAGCAAAGGCACTAACCCTTTTAAAGACTGTTCTAAGATATTTTGATCAAGTTCATATAACTTTTTTTTCGAGATCTGGCTCATTTTGTCGCCTTTCCTATTACATGTATTTGAAATAAACATCTGATATTATTTTACCTCAAATATCAATAAATGAGGTATTTTGAACGAGCGGATAATTAACAGTACAGACAATGTCGTAAACTATAACTTGAAATTATCCTTTATTTACTTCTAATAGTAACCACTAATGACACAATATCCTCTAATGATATAAAGTTGCATTAGTGGACAGAATCCTAACCATTAATGATAAAATTTTATATGTATCATAAATATTTTATCTAGCCGTCGAATATTCTTACCATTTTTAAATTATATAACTTACGGTCTAAACTCACATCAACTAATGATATGAAATAAAAGCGCATAATCAGCAAGTACATTGTTGATCATTAATGATATAATTTTTATTGCATTAGTTGATTGATGGACTTCAACCATTTATAGAATAATTATGTATAAAATAGTGCTGTTTTGAACACGTTTTGGACAAGTGATGCTTTTCTGCAAGCCACTCTGTCTATTTTTCTGTTGGCTAAGAAGAGTGCATTAGATAAATTATCAACGAAAATGAAAAGTAAGTACATAGTTGACCGATAATGAAAAATCTTTTTATTACATTAGGCCTAGTGGATAGTCTTGCCTAGTGGATGGGCAGGTCATGCACTTTTGCGTGCAACTCTGTCTATTTTTCTCTCTCTCTCAGGTAACAAAAGAAATGTATAATATATTTTATTTAAAAAAAAATAAATAATTATTCAAAACAAGAACAACATTGAAAATGATATATCTTTAAATATATTGCATTAGTCGTAATGGATGGTCTAGCCAAATGGATGACCTCAACCATAATGATACATTTACTTGTATGAAATGGTACATGCAAGAATGCAAATTCAAAACAGTACCATTTAATACATAATTGTATCACTTATGGTTGAAGTTCATCATCTAATGCAATGAAAATTATATCATTAAAGGTCAAAGATGTACTTATTTTGCGATTTTTTTTTCTTAAATCATTAGTGGATGTGAATTTTGACCCTTAATGATATAATATTGAAATTGTATCATTAGTGAACGGCTGGGTAGTTCGTTAATAATAAAATGATTTCATTAACTGTCAGGATTCTAATCTCTAATGCAACTTTATATCTTTAGTGGATACTGTATCATCAGAGGTTGCGATTTTTGTTAATTTTTCCAGTCCTGGACTGCGTTTTACTAATTTTACAAAAGAATTTATGACGTTATAATTTTTTTCTTCAGTTTTATGGAATGATCTTTAATGAGCAAAATATATACAAAAGCATTCATTCCAAATAAATTCAATCGCTATTTGAACATTTTAATGGAATTGAGTGAAACATTTGGTATCTGATAAAACAAAAGAACTATAAAGTTTGGTCGTATGTTCCCTTGCTAAAGTAGCCCAGAGGTCAACGGATGCTCTCGGATCTCGACTTCATTCAATTTCATTTCATAAACAAAGGACAGCCCCCTTTACTCTTTGGAAATTTCATAGAAATATCTACGAAATGGAACACTGGAAGAAAATATCAAACGGTGGGCCCTTCGGAAAATCTACCAAAAAGCAAGCTTCGTGGGAGTTGTTTAGTGGGGTAGATCTATCTGTAAACGTGATAATTACCGTTTTTTAAAACAAAATCGCTTTACCGTCTATTTTTCAGTTTATAAGGAACTTCTTTTGAAGGATGCCCGAGTAATTCAATAGAAGTTTTGTATTACATTACTTTATTCAGTATGTAAAATGCGTTACATGTAGGAATGAACACATTGTTTTATTGTAGAAATAAAATGGCCATATAATCTTAAGAAGGAAATAAGGAAAGAATTTTAAAAAGTCCAAAGAAACAACAGTCAACTTTGAAAGGAATATATAATAATCAAACAATATATTTGACGTGTACAAAATACATTACACATTTACTGTAATTGCAGCAAATATATGGTAAGTAAAGTTCCTGTAACAAAAAGTCTTCATAGTTTGATTAAAAGCATCCTGGTATTATAATTTTTAAAAATTAAGTCCTGAAATAATTAAAAATTAAGTCCTGAAATAAGGAAGCTAAACCCTTTAATGTGAATAAATACTTCGACGTTATGAAACAATAAACCCCGAGAAAGTAGTAATAGGTACGAACTCGCTGAAATAACCTTTGCCACTATAATTTCTCAACCAGACACTGTCTCCCTTCTGGAGGTTTAAAACGACCATGTTAGTTCCTGTCTGGTATCCTGCAGAATTATCACCAAGTGCTCGAACTTTAGACACGCTGTTCAATACTATATCTATTTTAAGATGTGTACTGTATTCTACAGCACTGACATAGAAGACGTATGTTCCACTTTTAGGCGAGGTGAACACCCCTGTACTTGGGTTGTATCCATTTCCGACATTCGTTAAGACCTTATTGAATATCAAAGTACCGCTATTCCAAGTTGAGCTGTATGATGTGACTGCAGCTGTGAAGGCTACTTCTTGTTTTTGATCTAAAAATAGAAATGTTAAAAAAAAACAACAAAGCTCATTAATGTCAAATATCATTTTTTAATTTTGTTTTTATTAAGTAGATTTTTTTGATAAGTCAATATTTAAAATAAAAAGATTTTACTACGAAGGCAGATTAAAATCTATTAAAAGACACTTGTGTTGAGATGTGAACACAACAGAACTGGCCTCATGAGTCATGTTATATTTAATATACTAAATATTAAAACAGAATTTATATCCCTTCGCATTCCGGGGTATTATTAAAAAAATTACCATGCCTAATATCATACATTCACTATGCATAGGAAAGAAGAATAATTCTTAAAAGATTACTTCATACCACATTTAGTGTTTGTCTGATTATTTCGGAATAGTTCCAAAGATGACACAGATTCATGATTATGTTTACAAAATTAGCTTAACATAATTTTTTTTTTTTGTTTCCTTCTTTATTTTTTAATATCATACTGGCTTCTCAAGTAAATAAAAATGTAACGTCAATAAAGCCTTGAATTATTTTCTAAAGTTCAGGGTTTGAAAAGTAAAAGTATATATCACTTTTAGATTAATAAAATTCTCAAATTTTTAGATTTAAAATTTACTAAACAAAACGTTTTTAAAGTAAGATGGTTAAAAGTTATGACTTTCTAGATATATTTATGTATGTAATTTGCTGTGTTGCAACCACTATTAAAATAGACCACTATTGAAATAATTTATTTCAAAAGTGGTTGGGAATGTATTTCATTAGCATAAACACTTTGCAATCACTATTGAAATAAAACCACCATTGAAATAAATTATTTCAATAGTGGTTGGGATGTTTTTCATTAGAAGAATCATTTTGCAACCACTATTGAAATAAATTATTTCAATAGTGGTTGTGATGTTTTTTATTAGAAGAATCACTTTGAAACCACTATTGAAATATAACCACTATTGAAGTAATTATTTCAATAGTCGTTGTGGATGTATTTCATTATAAGAATCACTTTACAGCCACTATTGAAATACAACTACTATTAAAATTTTTTTAATCGTAGTTGGGAATGAATTTCTTTATTAATATTACTTTGTAATCACTACTGAAACACATTTGGAAAGAAAGAAGTTATTTTTCACTGCTGTGCAGAAAGAAATAACCAATTCTGGCAGATTTACATACATATAAAATTGTTTTCATATTTTTCTTTTACCTTTTTCTTTCTATAGATACATGTATATCATGTTTTATATATTGTTAATTATTAGTACAAGGGTGAACACGCTGTAAGTTGCCAGAACTTTTATTCAAACGCCTGTATATTAAATATACAATAAAATATGTTCACACCAATTAAACACAACTACTATAGAAATAAATATTGTCGTTTACTTTTTATCAGAGTCGGGAATATTTAATTGAGTTTGACATGTCTGACCGTCTTCAGTCTATTATTTTGTTTCTGTGTAACACTTTCGTTAATCACTACAGAAACAAATTACTTCAATAGTAATGGTTGGGGATGCATTTCATTACGACCACTATTGAAATAAATTATTTCAATAGTGGTTGGTGATGAATTTTATTACGACCACTATTGAAATAAATTATTTTAGTCGTGGTTGGTGATAAATTTCATTATAATAAATAAATTGCAACTACTATTGTAATACAACCACCATTCAAAATAAATTATAATGTATTTTATTATAATTATCATTATAGAATAGATTATTTCAATAGTGGTTAGAGATGTATTTCATTATAAGAATCACTGTGCAGCCACTATCAAAATTTAATATTTTTTTTTCAATAGTAGATGGGAATAAATTTCTTTAAACATATCACTTTTATGATAAAGTATTTCCATATAGGTCGTGAAAGTACTTTATTATAAGTTTCAATTTGCATTAATTGTTAAATAGTATTTTTAGATAAATGCTATTATAAATATCGCTATTGAGATAAATAATTTCAATAGTGGTTGAGGATGAATTTCAGTATTAGAATCTTTTTGCAACCACTATTGAAATATACGGCGGCGTGGAAGGGCCAGATGAAAAAAAAATAAATCTTATTTGTTCGGACAAATTAGGATTTGTTCGGACGAAATAGCTATTTGTTCGGACGAATTACGATTTGTTCGGACGAATTAGCTATTTGTTCGGACGAATAAGGATTTGTTCGGACGAATTAGGATTTGTTCGGACGAATTATGATTTTATCGCACGAATTAGGATTTGTTCGGACGAATTATCTATTTGTTCGGACGAATAAGTTTTATATATATAAGTTGTATATAAAACAGCATTTTTGATGAGTAATTTATGAGACTGATCTGGCAATGATGTAGATGATGAAGGGGGAGAGGGTCTGTGATCAAGCCACCCCTTTCCTTGAATGTGGTTTTTTCTTTAAATGATAACACCTAAATGTTATACATGTACTAGTCACTCATATTTCAAGGGTGTTGAATCAGGGGCGACAGAGGCGGTCGCTGCCTCAATAATTTTGAAAAAAAATGAATTAAAAAAAATTAAGACTGAATTGAAATTTAATAACGGTGGTCTGTACTCACTGGAGCGGCGATTATAACAGCGACTTATGTTCAATGGAGCGGCGAAGTGTTAACTTTATTGTTTACAGAGTCAAAAGTGGGAGTATATATATACATGTTTCTGGCGTGTTTTGACAATCAACCGTGCATTAATTATATAGGTTTGACATTAAAGAAATATAGTTCTTCAGCTTTGATGATCAATTACAAGTTGTAAGTTAGAAATAACTCATCTCATATATTTTATGAGCTATAAAAATATATATAATATGTAAGCACACGATTCACGGAAATCCACTAAGGATTTTTGAACGTCTTTGAAGTTCAACAGAGACTGATAAGTTGAATGAAATTTACGTGCACATAATTGGTGCTTTTACACGCACATGCGCGGATCCAGAAAATTGTTCGGGGGGGGGGGGGTGCCAAGGGATATCTATGTTTGCCGAGAGGGGTGGGAGTCTTAGGCCTATTTTTGGTAACTTTATTATGTAAATTTAAGAAATTTGAATTTTCTAAGGGGTAGGGGGTTCAGCCTACAGCTGACCCCCCCCCCCCCCCTAGATCCACGCATGATGCACATAAACTTCTTTAATATAAATGTGAGTTGCGTTATCTTTATATACATTTTATGTCGTCAAAGGTAAGAAATAAAGATTAAGTACAACTTTGCTTAGTTTCTTATATAGTGCCATCAAATAAGCGACAATGTAATTTATCAAATTCAAGAAGAATTTGATCCACTGTAGAATAACAATTAAAATCTGGTTCAACCCCCCCCCCCCTTGGGCAACTTTCCTGGATTTGCGCATGATCTCGTAAACTGATTTAGACTTTTTACATCTGCGTGTCCATGATTATGAAATCTCTCTCTCTCTCTCTCTCTCTCTCTCTCTCTCTCTCTCTCTCTGTTATAATAATTAACTTATTCAGACCAAATATCTTATTCGTCTGAACAAATAACTTGTTCGTCCGAACAAATAGCTAATTCGTCCGAACAAATAACTTATTCGTCCGAACAAATCGTAATTCGTCCGAGCAAATAATTTATTCGTCCGAACAAATTCTAATTCGTCCGAACAAATCGTAATTCGTCCGAACAAATAGCTAATTCGTCCGAACAAATCCTAATTCGTAAGAACAAATTACTTCTCCGTCCGAACAAATCCTTATTCGTCTGAACAAATTCTAATTCGTCCGAACAAATTACGTATTTGTCCGAGCAAATCCTTATTCGTCCGAACAAATAGCTAATTCGTCTGAACAAATAATTTATTTGTTCGAACAAATCCTAATTCGTCCGAACAAATGGCTAATTCGTCTGAACAAATAACTTATTTGTCCGAACAAATCGGTATTCGTCCGAACAAATTGTAATTCGTCCGAACAAATAACTTATTTGTCCGAACAAATAACATTTATTTATTTTTTCATCTGGCCCTTCCACGCCGCCGTAGAAATACGACCACTATTGCAATAAATTATTTCAATAGTGGTTGTGGATGCGTTTCATTACAACCACCATTGAAATAAATTATTTCAATAGTGGTTAAAGATGCGTTTAATTACAACCACTATTAAAATAAATTATTTAATAGTGATTGGGATGCATGTCAATTTTATGTATATTATTCCGTCTGTATGTAACACTTTCCTTTTTAGATGATACGTGGTAGGGGAATTTCTTAATATTAGAAGTACATCTTATAAGACGAAGAATTACTTCTTAATTATGATGTACTTTGATTCACCTGCATATCGTCGTTTCCCATACCACCTGTCATCCAGAAGTGTTACACACAGGTGGAATAATAGACATAAAAATGACATGCATCCCAACCGCTATTGAAATAATTTATTTCAATAGTGGTTGTAATGAAACGCATCCCCAACCACTATTGAAATAATTTATTACAATAGTGGTCGTAATAAAATGCATCACCAACCACTACTGAAATAATTTATTTCAATAGTGGCCGTAATGAAATACATCCCAAACCACTATTGAAATAATTTTTTTCAATAGTGGTCGTATAGTGTTTGCAAAACCTCAATTGCTATTTAATAATTTGTTTTTGTAGTGATTAACAAAAGTGTTACACAGAAAAAAAATAATAGACTGAAAACGGTCAGACAGATGGTCAGACTCAATTTAATATTCCCGACTCTGATTAAAAGAAAACGACAATATTTATTTCTATAGTAGTTGTGTTTAATTGGTTTGCCCATATTTTATTGTATATTTAATATACAGAGCGTTTGAATAAAAGTTATGGCAACTTACAGCGTGTTCACCCTTGTACTAATAATTAACAATATATAAAACATGATATATCTATAGAAAGAAAAAGGTAAAAGAAAAATATGAAAACAATTTTATATGTATGTAAATCTGCGAGAATTGGTTATTTCTTTCTGCACAGCAGTGAAAATCCTTACGTTAGTACATTTATTTCATAGTCTCAGTTATTATTACTGTTAAAAATGCAAATCTGTAATATAAACTTTGGTATTTGGAATTGTTCGTTAGATAAAATGTTTCTTGCATTTGAAAATAGTTTGCAAAAATGATACACAACTTCTTTCTTTCCAAATGTGTTAGTGTAATAGTGATTATTTAAAGAATAAGGAATCATTCTTTTAGTATTATGAGGTTATAATTTCGGTCGGGGCGTGGTCAAATCCAATAAAGCCCGAAGGGCTTTATGATAGATTTGACCACGCTCCGACCGAAATTATCACCTCATAATATTCAAAGAATGATTCCTTATTACTTATATTCACATTATTTCCAATTTGTACACTTTAAAACAGCATTATTTAAAATCACTATTTTTTCGTGTAGCACATGCTATGTATTACTGCGCAGCGCAGCCAATACCGTCTCTCGGTTATGCTATAAGACACGCCCATTTTGTGTCACTCATGTTTAATGAAGTTATTGGGTTTAAGGGTTCAAAATTGATTCGTAATGTTATCACAGACAAAGACAGTTGAAAATGTAAATATAAAGTAATATTTATAAAGAACTTCATTCACAACTACGATTAAAAAATATGTTAATAGTAGTTGTATTTCAAAAGTGGTTGTTTAGTGATTCTTATAATGAAATACATCCACAACGTCTATTAAAATAATTAGTTCAATAGTGATTGTATTTTATTAGTGGTTGCAAAGTGATTCTTCTAAGGAAAAACATCCCCAACCACTATTGAAATAATTTATTTCAATAGTAGTTTTATTTCAATAGTGGTTGCAAAGTTCTACTAAAAAAATACATTACGTACCACTATTGAAATAATTTATTTCAATAGTGGTTTTATTTCAATAGTGGTTGCAACAGTGCTGGCTGAAATAGAGATAAGGTAAACAATAAACAAAATTGATATCGAGACATGTCAATTTCAAAATAATTCGCCCTCAGAAAAAATCGGTCGCACCCTAGTCGACATAACGTTTCCTTTTTTTATGTCAACCTCGCCCTTTTATGATTGTAATTCTAATTGATCCCTTTTCAAAATGACTCGGGGGCCTTAAAAAGAAGGCAAATTGTTTATAGTGCTAAATATCATGGGATGATTAGTCTAGTATTGTAAAAACGTTATGGTTTAAGCGATTTAATTATGCAGTCGTGTACATGTACTACAGTCAGGTATTTAGAGAAGCATATGCTACTGTGAATTTCATTCAAAGTTAAACAAATGATAACACTAGTATGTATTTTATATACTTAATTTTATGATCGAGACCGGCATACATTTAATTGTCATGGCTTGGTTGTCACATTGCAAAACAGATATTTCAGAGAATACCCAAATTTAAAAAAAAACTATTTAATTACATTATTAGCTTTATATGCGGTAAATATCGCTATATGTTATATATTTTTTTCTAAAATTATTACGCCACGTGAGGCCATGATTAAAAACTACGTATATCTTCAAGTCGGATGATTGACATAGATTGAAAAAGTAACAAAATAATACAGTTGAAAAGTCTAGATTTATAATTGTAAAGAATTTAATTCTGGTTTATAAATTTTATTTCACCAATTTATTAGAATATATTCGGAAATGAAATGTTTGTTTGTTTAGCTTTTCGAACACTTTTCTTTCATGCGTAAAATTGTTGAATTTCGTAGTAAATGTATTTTGAGGCTCACAACTGTGATGATAAAATAGTTAATTTAAACACAGGACGTGGTGAATCATTTGATGAAAATAATCCATCATGATTTGCTATACTATACAATTTTTATCCAACTCGTTGTGTATCTCGAATCCTTTGCCAAGACTCGGGGATATAATTTTAAAACAATGCGTTGGATAAAAATCATACACCATCGCAAAGCATGATAGACCCTACTATGAAAAAATCTTCAATAAAGGTACTTCATGAGAGTTCAGCATATCTTAATTGATGCAATGCATCTTTATAACTCTATATAAGAGCTTGGCTTCGAGTTAAATAATTTTAATTTAAAAAAAAAGTATTTTCTGTATATGACGATAATTCATTTATAATATATCTTTTACGTAAAACCGCACTCATGTGAATCATTTCATTTCTGGGTATAAACGGACAATGTCATTATCATAAGTAATGAAAAGAATTGTCGCGAAAGTTAATTTAACCGAATTTAATTGCACTTTCAAAATGCTGCTAATGAATTCCTTTCTTTGTAAGATAAATATATATCGGAATTGATATTTCTTCAAAAAGTTATACACTTACCAACAACTCTCATGTGTTTTGTTTCCTGCTCAATCAGTGCTGCTGATTGTTTTTGGTCGATGTCTACTATGTCTGATTTTATATTTTCCATTGAGTCATTGTGATGTTGTAACATTTTAGCAGTTTCACGCGAATTTGCGTTTATATCAAACAGCGTTATTGACAAAAATCTAACCTCAATTTTTACATCGATAAGAGTGTTCGAAAAGTCAGTCAAGTTTTCATTCAAATGATCTATGTCGGCTTTTACAGAAATACTGTTATTTTTTAGAAATTCTTTTTCCGTTTTCAAAAGTTTTACCTCCTCCTTCAGCTTAGATATTTCATGATCAGTCGATGTGTGAATCTTGGAAATCCTGTTTTCGGATGCAGTGAGTTTTTCTTGTAATGTCAACATATCTTTCATAAGCACGTGGACATTTTTGACCAAGGTCATTCTGATGATGGTTTCCTGGTTCAGAAGTTGTCTAAACACATGAACATTTTTAGAATCTAACGTATCAAGGTTGAGACTAGTTATGTTTTTTGTTTCATCATCTGTTAGCATAGAAATAGTGAAAGTTTGAACTATGGCGACTAACATAAACACAACGAGACCAATAGCAATCATCCTGGAAAATACAAAGAACTATTGTCTTAGTTTATATAGTATCTGAACAATGAGGGTTTTGGGAATAAACTTGAAATTTCCTTCAAATAAAGTATTTTTATACTGAAAACGGAAGTATTTGGTGAAAATTTTTAATTTGTTTATGGCGTGTATGCTAGTATTAATAAAGAGATCCTCAGAAATGTTAATAATATAAGTATATAAAATCTAAAAACACACAACAAAAGTAGTTTCGTTATAATTTTTAAGTGTCTTAGTGTTTTTAAGTTGATAAATTTGCAAACATCAGCAAAAAAATAAGTATTTCACAAAATCATCCGCCCCAGAAGTGAAGTATAGTTCTCGTTATTCAAGTGTTTACAAGATGATGAATTAGGTTAAACTCATATCATCCTGGTTGTGCCTGTCTCAAAGCAAACACTATAACTATTTAACTGCTCTTATTCGAAGATAATTGACCATATGATTTGAAAGTAAATGAAAAAAGTTTTGTATCAAATGGAATTTCATTTGGAATTTCAAATTGAATTGATAAGGTTTGCATGATCTCACTAGATGGGTGATATAAATAAATAATTCGTAAGAAATACTTTAAATAGAGAATAATACATGGCGAAATCTGCACAACATGCCATATCAACCGGATACTCCAATATCAGCTCAAAGGGCTGATATATGTCTGATTTCATATAAGGGGAGAACGGAGCTCGAGCCCCATATGGAATTAACAGGCCACATATAAACCAAATTAGGCCAACTACAATCCATGTAACGATTATATATTACAAATTACAATTAAAAAAAAAAACTAACATTTTGTAATCAAAGTTACAAGTTTCAATTTGGGTAAAAAAAGATGACGTCATAATACTTTCAGAATGACGTCATAATGTTCAAAGGGAGAAATATTTCGTATTGACTATGTATGGAATATACATTGTCTCCACGTGACAGCTGTTAGACGATGATTTCCTTACAAATTATGAACAGTTTGTTTTCACTGTAAAATGAACCTGGATAAATATTACAGTAAACTTACTTTTATTCGCGTTCAAGAAATTTTTGAGAGGTTCGCGAGAGCCTCTTTGCGCCAATATTTCTCGACGCGAATCGGTCCTTTTACTACAGGTGTTATATAAAAAACGGTTGAAGATAAGGCTTGATCTCGAAAATATTCGCCGCGACCGAGTTTATCCTAGGTTATTCCCGAAATAAAGTCATAGCGAATAAAAGTTGGTTTACGGTATATCTGTCGTCTTAAAGATTCACAAGAATAAGATATGGGAAAAAATGCCATTTAACTTATCAGAAAATCCTTTTTCTTTAAGTTTATTAAATTCACTGAAAATTATCGATACGTTGATATTACAAAGTATGTTTTGTTGTGCAAAATCTTTCTTTTGATATATCGGAGTATTACATCAAAGCTATTGACAAGACTAGTGTTTAATTCTGTTTATGATAAGCAATTTTTCCTTATAAACCATTTATAGATAACCAGATTTACGATGAAATGACAACTGAAGACATCGTACATGAAGTTGTTTGCTAGACAAATGTCCAAGCAAGATTCTGATCTTACACATGTAGTAGTTTCACAGTTCATTAGCTGATTAATTAAGATTTTGTTCGTTTTTTTATACTTTGTAATGAAATAGGATTTTATTAAATGATGTTTTACTTGTGTGACACCAGAAGATGAGTCTTTGCTATTCAGTCCACTGAACATTAAATGAACGGTCTTTAAAAGTGACTGAATTCAGAGTTGATCCCATCGGTAACATTTCAGTAACCTTTAAGTCAACCTTCAAATGACTGAATGGTATATTTTCATCCTGGATGCAATTTAATATCGTCAAAGGATTATTATAATTTTTTTATATTTTAAAGTACATATTTTGTATTATACTTATTTTTTAAATATAAGTATTATTCTATTTGAAATCAAGGTTAAGAATGCAACCTTTTTTGTAATAATGTCTAATTGATATATTAATATTTTTGTTAAATATTGTAATTCTTATGGTTAACATCGGTAAAATTTTGATTGTCCTAAATTGAGCGTAAAAAAAATTGAAAAACGAACTCTAATGGGAAAAAAATCGTGATATGTACTGTGACAAATATTGCGATAAGTATTGATACAGAAGGAAAAAAAAAGTCATCGGACACACACATGACATGTATTTGAGATTACACTCATAACTCTTAAAGCTGTTTATTAAAAGCTGTGACCACTGTCGTGACATCTTGATTAAATCTAAATTATTAAAGTATCGTCCACTTTGGGAAATATTTCTTGCTTTATATCGTTAAAACGTTAATTAATACCATAGCTTTGCTTTTTAAGAAAAGTCAAAAATTGTACAAATATGAAAATACAATGTATATCGGAGAAATCACTGCTTAAGATGATAAAGCAATTGTAAATAAACAAATAACATCTGAACAGCGCGGATTTCAGAGTAGCGACAATATTCTATTAGAGTCTTTAATAGCTAAAGCACATTTTTACATTTACAGTCAATGGGCTTCTCTAGTGTTTGTTCAGTTCACTTAGAAAAAAAAAGTTAAGATAAAGATTCCAAATTATAGCAAAAGAGCTTGAACATGACCTGTAAATATTGTAATTTTTATGTTAGACTTGAGTCTTATTAGAAACGACATGCCCTTTAATCTTGCAAGTTGGCGCGGATTATTTCAAATACTTTAAGGTTAAAGCATAATTTAGCATTGCAAGAGACCAAAACGATTGTAGCCATGTTCTTGGTGAAGTCTATCTGTATAGCAATTTGTCCAATAACACTGTGCCGGATAATTATGCCAGTGCCAAGGTGGCATTTTTGCACCCGCTTAAGATGCAATTTCGGAAAAATCCATATATACCAAATTATAGACCATTGTCTAAGGAGTTTATAACCACTTTTGTGTTTAGTGTGTTTCACCTGACAGGTGAGATATGTACCTTTAAAAATTAATATCCCATAGGAAAATGATAATTCCCATAGGAGAAACGATTCTCCTACAGGAAATATTGACAATCCTAAAGGATTTTCTAAAAATCCTATAGGAATCATATTTCCTGTAGGAAAAAGCAATTTCCTGTAGGAATTTGACTCAGACAGGTAGTTTTCCTATAGGAAATTAAAATTTCCTATCGGATTTTATCAAATCCTATCGGAATTGAAATTCCTATAGGAAGTTCTAGTATTCCTATAGGAAATTTCAAATTTCCTATAGGAATAGTGTTTTTCCTAGGGGAAAAATTATTTTCCTGTAGGAATTTAGTTTTGAAAGGTAAATATCTCACCTGACAGGTGAGATACAATGAAAACAAAGGTGGTTGTAAACTCTTTAAACAATGGTCTATCATATGGCATATTTGCATTTTTCGATACATGCAGCTTAGACGGGTGCAAAAATGCCACCTTGGCACTGGCATAATTATCCGGCACAGTGTTCAATATAAAAACCCAATAATAAAGGCGTTTTCTCCCTTTACCACCTTTATGGCAAAATTCCTCCCTTATAGCTTCCATAATACCTTTTTCTTAATTGAGTTTATTCGATTAGATTAGAACAATTCTTTTCAGTATGCTTACCCTAATAAGAAGCTTAAATTGGTTGGTTAAATTGGGGATGTGTATTGTTCACTTCTACAGTTTATTCATATGTTGTGCTGTGAAACTTACTTGTGTTAGATATTAGATTAATCTAAACTTGATGAAAAATAATTAATATTTCGTAAACTGTTTTGAGAATAAAGAGAACTTCTTTTGAAATGTGGTAAGTCCGAACACGACCGAGAAATATTTATTTTATTATTTATACATTATATTAATTCTTAGCGGCCTCAATGTTTATCAAAAGCAAGTTAGATCATTATGCAAACAAAAAAGAAGAAGCATATATCGATTTTTTAAAGCAAGTAAAGAATTTATAAAAACGTGCAGTTGATACAAAACAAACATCCGGACAAAAAAGTAAGTAGAAATTTATGACATTGTAAATGTTAAGACTTACTATATCAGATAAACTAAATATAAAACTACGACGTAGTCATTATTGTTAGACCTAAAATGGATACATCAATCTGAATAAAAACTAAACTCTTCTTTACAAGCAATGTTTGGAAAAAATTTAACTTTTATTTTAAAATCATTTTTTTCTAATATCCCTCACCTCTAAATGCAATGATCATCTTTGTTGGTGCACTATATACATATGTCAAAATTATTTTAAAAAAATTACAAATTTCTTTGATATATATTTGCAAAAGATAATAATGCTAGCTAGGTAAGCAGTCATACTCTCTCGTTCCTTTCTTATTGATAAGTGAGACTATCAATGTTTTGTGTTTATCTACAAATTAAAAGTTTACACGTTTGTTGTACTGAAATTGAACTATAAACGTCAGATTTCAAATATTCTGCAGATCTTTAATATAAGGGCTAAACACAAAAAAGATAAAAATGCCGTTAAGATTAAACAAATTAAAAAGGCTCAATGAAAAAATCAAATTGAGATTTTGATTTAGAATTGTCTCTTCATGTATTTGTTGTCGTGCGCGCTTTACCTAACACTCAAACATTATCTCTCGACCATAATCACATTTTCATTACCTCGATTACAATACAAGTACATTTTAAAAACAATTTTAATTCTTTAACGTCTTCTCCATTTTTCGTTTTCAAACCGTATAGTGTTGATCTGTTAATCCCGAGTTCATACTGGCTGTTGCTTAGGTATAAATTTTTAAAATGCATGTAACGGTAAAGTTGTACATTGTATTGTACAAATAAACAATTTCTTACGGGCAAAAAAAATTTTGAATATGAAGTAAAGTCTTTCACATAGATATCTGATACGGTCCCGTACCAATTAACATATTCATTTCATAAGCATGTAGTCTGTACAGGTGTATTTCATGTTTTTGTTGTCAACTGTTGCTCCGGAATCTTACCATAGATTGAGAGATGTTGATATGCCTGGACATAGAGAACAAAAAATACTATTTGCATATTTTTTAAGTATGTGAACAAGTTCTTCCACAAGAGGTCCAGCTAGGCACTCTGTTGTGAATCAAAGGAGAAAACCTATAGGTAAAAACTAATTAAAGAAGGATTATAAGCCTGTATGTATACATGTATTTATTTTAATGTTCAACTCAGCTATAGACTATGTACATGTGTGACTCGTTCCTAAGGATTCAGTTTTATTAAGATTAAATACATATTTTTTACATCTTTGTAAATTTTTACATTTACTTTATAAGTTAAGTTTGTATTGACATTAAATGGCATGCAGAAATGAAAAGATATATAAAGTAACACATTACACCAGAATATGAACATATATAAAAACAAATCAAGTTATATTGTTATCTCAAGTTTTAAGTAATCAGTTAAAGATGTAGCTAATACACATTTTCTTCTGTTAATGAAAATAATATTAAATTCTATGAAAAAAAAATCAAAAAGATTCCTACTATTCAAAGCTAAATATATATCATAATCATATTTAGTGTAGATATATGACGACTATTGAATCAGAAATCCCGAGAATGTTGTTTCAGGCACACTTTCGGTGTGATAACCTGTTCCATAAGAATGCCTCACCCAGACACTGTCTCCCTTCTGGAGGTTTAACAAGACCATGTTAGTTCCTGTCTGGAAAGATGCAGAATTTACACCAATCGCTCGAACTTTAGATGCGCTGTTCAATACAATATCTATTCTAAGATACTGTTTATCGTACTCCACAGCACTGACATAGAATACATAAGTTCCAGGTAAAGGCGATGTAAACACCCCTGTGCTGGGATTGTATCCATTTCCGGTATTCGTGATGACCACATCGAATATCAAAGTCCCGCTATTCCAACTGGAGCTTGACGATGTAACTGCAGCTGTGAAAGCCACTTCTTGTTTTGAATCTTTTAAAATAAAGAAGAAAGTTTTACATTCTTTCAAAAAGAATTTACTTTGGCTTAGAGCGAACTATTATTAAACCACAAACCCTTATTCGAAGTAGAAAAATGTCAACGCCATTACAAATACCAAATATGACCTAATGTTCAGCATTGTTTTATAATTGACAGTTTAACAAAAATAATTTGATCGTTCTTATTTTATTTGTCTAAAATTTTAAAAAAAAATTAAGAAATGCAATTGGATTTTTTTGAATTAATAATTTTCTACTTATAACAGGGTAGTTGATTCTTAACACCGCGATAATTATCTCGTCATAGCGAGTAATCTCCTTACTACCAGTGAATACATGTATTATGCAATATCAAGACAGTGGTTTCGTTTGAATAAGATTTTGGTTTTTGGTGCTGAAAGGAACACTTTGCTGGTAACATAGCGAACATATACGTATTTATTTTCTGCGTTTAGAAAAGAACTGTGCAAACAAAATTTTAGTTCAAAATTAAGATGAACACTGTCTCTGTACAAGTTTGGACATTCTTATCCACTGTTTTATTTACACTATAGGGATTCTGCTGTTACGCGGATGGGGTGGGGTTCTTTGGGCCACATTGTGTTAGTGTACAGAATTATTTTTTGTGTATAGCTGGGAATTTAGCAGGCATAATGTATACACGATTGGGATAAGTAAGGGATCCTCTACGTAAATAGTGAATTTTCTGGGTTCTGGTATTGAGACTTCACTATTTATCACGTATGTAAAGTGCATTTTTGAAATATATCTATACGGTCTATGACTCCGAATACTAACATGTAATACCCAATTAAGTCCAATATTCATCATTGTTCTTAACACCACCATATGATGAAATTATGGAACTGCGAATATATTGTGAGACTTGTCAGAGTCAGTGCAGTTATAATCTGAGTCTTTTATTTAAAATGCTTGAAAATACTTACCTATGTTTTTAATTCACCTGAGCTGAAAGCACAAGTGAGCTTTTCTGATCACATTTTGTCTGTCCTCCGTTCGTATGTAAACTTTTCACATTTTGAACTTTTTCTCTAAAATCACTTGGCAATTTCAACTTAATTTGGCACAAAGCATCCTTATGGAAATGTGAATATAAATTGCAAAAATGAAAGGCCAGTTTTTTTTCAAAGCAGAGAAAACCTCGAAACTGTAAAAAAGGGGAGTTTTTAAAAATATTCTTCTCAAGATCTACTGAGTCGAATTCAACGTAATTTAGCATAAATACTCTTTATTGAAAGGAAAATATAAATTGCAAAAATTTAAGGCTAATTATGTTCCAAATTGGAGTTATTTACGAAAATAATAATAATGAGGGGTTCAATCAGTTTATAGTTTCGGGATCAGTATACCATCTTAGTTTGAAGCAGCCATATTGGACGCTTGATAAACGGGTCAATCTGACAAAGATGAATTTATCTGTTGTGCAACGGTTCACATGCAAAGGGAATCATTTTTTTTTTGTGGAAAAAAATGAGTAATTTTTACCCGAAAGTCAAATTACTGTCAATGTCTCCTGCAGTCGTTTTGTACATATTTTAGAACTGTTGACAACAGTTAGCGTGTAAAAAGTACTTGGTATTTAGTCCCTTTGTCTTAATTCTAGTTAAACAATCAGTAAAAAAAATATGATGAACTAAAGATCTTTATCCCTTGCCATCGTATAATTTTTGTTTAAGCAAAAAGCGTGGCCTTAAAAGGTCTTCTTCTGAGATTTCCACCAGTTTAATGTATATTCACTGCGCCGTCTTGACGTCAAAATTCAATGTAAAGTCGTTGTCAGATTTCTATTGCTTGGTAAATATATCTGTACCATATCCGTATTTCAACTCGAACATTAATGAAACTTGATCAAAAGTTAGTCGTAAAAATTTGCAAAGTGAACATATGTTATTTGATTTCTGTTATTATTAACCGTTATTCTACGGACACTTAAAGTAGTTGTTTAAGTTTTCATGCCTGCGCCGAGAACCCCGACAACCGACTTGTTTATTTACCGTCGTAAACAAATTATTAAATATTCTTTTAATATCACTTTGTTTAATTATTTGTTTGGGTTTCTTCAGTGTTTATGCCAATTTTCAACAAAATTCGTCACTTAGAAAGGGAAATGTTCGATTTGTCTCAATAATTTCTGAACAACCCTCGTACTTTTCAATCAGTTGGTAATTCGGTATGGTCTCTGTGTATTGTTTGATTAATGCATAGTTTTGTTAAGATGCTCAGCTTTTTCAGGCTAAACAGTTTATTTTTGCTGTTTGAAATATGTAGGTATAATATATATGATTCAATTTGAAAAAAATGTATTGTGCTCTTTCTTTCTTTTAGTGCATTTCCCCCTGTTTTAATTGTGTACAATTTTCTATTTATTAACCGCATTTGGGTGTCAAGCTTCGAGTTATATAAGCAAGATACAGAGCTTTGCTCACAGTTCTATGTTTGTACACAGAGTTTAGGCCATGCTTTAGTGCGTTTACATTTTAAATGCTGAATAGGAAATACCAAGTTTAAAAATCTTAAGTCGAATATAATAAACTCATGTGAACAAAAAGATTACTCAAACCTAGCAGAATTGTGAACTCTGTATCTTGTTTATAATTCTACGAGTGACGCTGACATTTTGGTTGATCATTAAAAATTGTCATGCTAAACATTTTAATTTTTATTTAAAAAAATTAAAAGGATGAGATGCTATAATTACTTTCTGGGGCCCCTTCTTATACGATGAATTATATGAAATCTACACCACATTTGATATTTTTTCATACAGGAGTAAACAAAAACGACATCTTTTAAACAGTTTCTATTGTTCTGACATATTGTTATTAATATTATGTGAATAAATTCATTATAGTTGTTTTTAAGAAAATATTGCAGCGGAAAATCATCTTTGTAGCCATTTGTTTTGTTTTTTTTAATAAAGATGAAAATAATGAGAGGACCCTAGTACAATAGAGTGATATGCCTGTCAATACATAAGATTAGAAAAGCTTTTAACATATCACGTGACAACATTTTCAGTTGAATGTATTCATCGATCAAGTGAGTAAGCGTTAAGCGTTGCAATTGCAACGCCTAATGCTATAAATTCTTGCATTAATAGTTGAAAACATCAACCGCTAATGATAAATCGCCGCTTAATGATAGAGCTTTATCATTAAGCGTTGCAAATGCACAGCAGACCTAACGCTTAATGAAACAAGCTAAAAGCTACATGGTCTACCCCTAATGATACAAACATTTTTATCATTAAGTATTGCAATTGCATTCTTAATGATATAATAACATACCAAAATTTACTCAAGCCATTTAAAAAAAAAATTAGGACAGAAAGACAAAAGGATGGATGGAAGGAAAGACAGACAGACATACATTTACTAATACTTTAAACCTTGATTGTACGGTTTTCTGTGGGTTTTTTTTAAATTTATTTTTTTTGCAAGTGTAACTGTATAATACAGAATTGTATTATACGATACATTATTTTATCATAACATATCATGCAATACGATGTCGTATCATACGAAACAATAACATAATGTAACATATTATAGTAATGTTATAAAATGTTATGTTATCTTTGAAAATGTATGTTTACTTATAAAAATGAAATTGAGGAAGACCTAACCGAATAAAAAAAAATCAAATTATCATTCCGATGATAAGATATTGCATACCAATGACACAATAATTATGAGTGCTCGAATCGAATATTTTTTGATATTCTAAATAGATGCATAAAATATTCTATACAAACTGAAAATAAAAACTGTGGGAAAGCACGTTATTCAAGACAAGGATAATTTGACGAGTAACCTGTGTTTTAAGCATTTAGTTAATTACAACTTTAAAAGCTCTTAATGTTTAAATTTTGATTTCACATATATTTTGGAATGTGCGTTCGATACTTATATACTTTAAACAAAAGTACTACAGTAGCAAGCACTATATTGTATGTGAAATGACCGTGCGACTTTATATAATGTAATGAGAATACATTAGGAATGAATTATTTGTAACTATTTTCATACGAATCACTTTTAAAACATTCAACTGATTACGATAACACCAAGCTTTACTGAAAATCATTAATTTACTACAAGAAAACTGATTGTAAGTCCATACCACATTTAGTGTTGGTCTGATTGTTTCGGAAAAGTTCCAAAGATGATACAGAAGCTGATAACCTCCACTGATCCGTTTGGAATTGGTCAAGGTCAGCCTTGAGGGTCCTTGTTGTGTTATGGATTTCATCTATTAAGCACAGAAATAAAATACAAGAAATTACAAAGATAACTTAACTGTCTGACGCAAAGTTATTTCGACATTCCAAGGGCTGTTTTAAAAAAAAAATCAAAACATTTATTAATCCGTAAAAATTCAACGCTTTTAAAATTATAAACTTTTATGAAATGTTCATTGTATGTCGGTAGAGACGCCGAGGTAAACCGTCATTGACTAGAAGAATTCGATTTTCACGCTAGTACAAAAATTGAATCGGCAAAACGCCACTTTGGCAATGACATAATTATCAGACACATTGTTTATTCTGTAGTGCGGTGTTCATCGTAAACACAGAAAAATGTTTCAAAAAAACTAATTTAAACAGTCAATTAAGACAAATTATTGATCAACAATCCAGACCCCCACAATGATGTTCAATTCTTGACATGTAGTAATGACATTGTCTCAAATGTCTAAGGCAAAAACAAAAACATTATTCAAATGTGAGTAGAAGCCTTTTTAATCTTTGCGAGTATTTATGTAACTGCCCACCCGGAATGTGCCACCGCCCTGTTGAAATATATGCAAACTGCCCGCTTGGGATTATCAAGGTAAAAATAAATGGGTTGGAGGGAGTATGAAGTTCAGTTCACACTTAAGAAAGAACGTAACCATTCAATATTATTTTCTTCAGTGAACTATGGCTTATATACATGCATCAGTCATTTCAATCCCCCTCTCGTGTGTCTGAACCAAGACAATTAAAGTATTATGACTTCAATAACAAGGGTTTCTGTCAGAGGAACAATTGTTTTTACAAGCATTTATGCCTCCATTGTGACAAGTATCACCCTGCTACAAAATGTTTTGCTAATAAAAATCGTTTTAACCTTTAGATCAGGCACCCGGCAGGCACTGCGACCACAAGCACCAGGAACTGCCTCCAGTCGCATACCAGCCGCAACCACCAAGCTATTTAGACACCCTTAATATTGCATCTACCCCAATAGATGTTAATCGATTACGAGAGCTTTTACTATCATACCCCAATACACTGGCTGCACATGAACTAATTCAATATTTTTCTACAGGGTTAAAACTGTGTTATGAGGGTCCTAGAATTAATTGCTACAACTTGTCATAATCTCAAATCCCTGAATGGTCCTGAACACGAAGCAATGAAGTTGATTAAAAAGAAAGTCTCGTTAGGTAGGGTTGCTGGTCTATTCTTAAATTCACCATTCCCCAATTTTAGGCTGTCGCCCATTGGCTTGCTGTCAAAAAGATGGTTCGTTTGGGTTAATCCATCTTTTATCATGATCATATCCACAGGGATAAAGTGTAAGATATTTCATAGACCAGTAATTAAGCTCTGTTAAGTACTCATCATTTGATAAGGCTGTAGGAGTGCTGGCCAGTTTAGGACAGGAGGCATTGGTTTCTCGTTTAGCAATGAAAAGTGCTTTTAAGTTAACATCTATTCATACCTCAGATTTTAATTTGCTTGGAAACAAGGTTCAGGGCAGCGTTTTTATTGATAATGTCTCCAATTTGGTTGCTCTGTAAGTTGTTCAAAGTTTGAAAAATTCTCAACATTTTTAGAATGGGTCTTGAAAGAAAAATCTCGAAATACTAACGTTGTGCACTGTTAAGATGATTTCTGCTTGCTGGTAGATCTGGTACAAAAGAATGATCACAGTTAATTGCTTATTTTTCCGAAATTTGTTCAGATTTAGGGGTCCCATTAGCTAATGAAAAACTATTGGGCCTACAACTCTTTTAATTCATTTGAGCCTTGTGATTGATATACAAAATATGACTGTCAAGATACCCCAGGAAAAACGTATCTCTTTAGGGTCTCAGTTGCAGAGCATTGCAATCTAAACAAAGGTCTTTAAAAGCAGTTACAAGAGTTAACAGGTCTCTTTTATTTTTGTGTTAGGGCTATTCCTGCTGGCCGAGCATTTATAAAACGATTATATGATGCACCATGTGGCTTGTAAAAGCCACACCATAGACGGCGTGTTAATATTGAAATGAAAGA
>WFKH01011925.1:84796038-84823112 GCA_016163765.1 Magallana hongkongensis
ATACAGACTAGTTGACTGGGGAAATGACTCTGATTTAGAATTAGGCTGTGGTGCAGTACTTGGGTCTCACTGGGCGTACTTGTTGCAGCCTCAAAAATGGAAGCCTTTTCTCAGACATGCCTTTTTTGAGCCTGTACCAATAGCAATGGGTTTAGCCGTATGGGGTAGGGAACTTCAGTGGAACCTGCTTAGACCTCTTATCTTGCAGAGTTTGATTTATAACAAATAGTTTTAAAGGGATGCATATTTCAGGTGTACATAATGTTAAGGCGTATTCCCTCTCTCGACAGAAATGTAGAATATGTTAAAGTTTTTCTCCGGATGCCGAGTCAAGGGCATCACACATTCAAGTCATGTCTGGAAGCAATCAGCAACATAGATCCTGGCAGCTTCTGAGTCACTCATTGTCATAGGACACTAAGAAAACGTACACAACAGCCCTGCATGCATTTCACTGATCTGCACACTTACTTGGCCCCCACCTCCAAGTCATCTAGTACAATTTGTAGCATACTTGTCATTAAGACAGTTCTCACCCAGCTTAGTTAGATCCTACATTGCAGGAATACCATTTTATTTTTGTATCCACAATTTTCATGACACCACTCATTCATGTTAAAGAAAGGTATGATTGGCTCAAGTCGCTTGGATCAGCGCATAGACAGTCGCAGGCCTATTATTATTGATATTTTGAAGGCTTTAGTTCAAGTTTTACCATCGGTCTGTTACTTAATTTACGAAGCAACCTTGATTACAGCCATCTTCGTGACAGCTCTACGGTTATTTTCGAATTTGGGAATTGGTTCGGAATTCAACTACTGACATTGGTCATGCTGTCCAGTTGCAGGATATTACATTTATTGCTGATAACAAGTCATTAGGCATTAACCTAAATCATTCTAAGACAGACCAGGCCCTGGGGCCATAAAAGTTAGACGAGCTAACTTTTGATCTTAGTCTCACTTTGACAAAAGAAATATATAGTGTAAAAGTGAAACCGAGAACAAAAGTGAGCACGTCTAAGTTTTATGGACCCAAGCCTGAAATGGAGTGATGTTGTAGCAAATATTAAGTCTGCCGACAAACATATATGGACAGTGTTGTCTTTACAAAAATTCTTAAAACTCTTACCAAAAGTTTTGGGTTCTTTATTTTGTAATGTCAATGGGGCGCCAGAAACGCATTACATGTACCAAACAGCTTCAGATTTAAACCAGTTGCTTACAAGGTTAGGGTTGGATACATTTGTTACACAAATTTACAAGCTGCACTCATTTTATATGAGAGCAGCCACAGATGCATGGTCCAGTGGTAAGGGTAAGGAGCAGATTGCTCAAGTTGGTAGATGGACTTCAAATTGTCTTTTTAGGTATATCCACAAATAAACCCCTCTTTCTGAATTAGCTTACCTTACTTTGTACACCTACTGTAGCAATTGTATATCTCAACCTAAAGATTTCTTGTAGAATCTAGCAAATTATGGATTTTATGGTCATCTATGATAAAGGATGCTTTTATCCATGTTGAAAATTCCCACATTGGAAGTAACCTCCAGCTTCAGAGACACAATGCTTCAGTTTTGTGGCAGGGAATGGGGGAATAAGATCTCATCAGTTAATCCGCAAGGTAAGGACCCTTTTGAAAATATGAGGACGCACCTTGCATGTTTGTCATCCACTGCAGAGGGAATGAAATTGGCCAAATTCTTAAATCTGTCGCCACTATTAAGAGCATATTAGTTAAGCTTGATTGTGTTCTTGCCAAACGCGATATTGGTCTGGTCCTAAATCCTAACATTGCTTCATTGGCGTTGGGAGAAAAATGTTAGAGTGCGTATCAATAGTCACCTAGCCACATATTTAACGAAAATGAGGGTTAAACACATAAGATACCCTAGCTAGACATTTAAGACCCTAGCCTGTACAGAGATGCTTTTCACCTTAACCATTTAGGCAACGACCTATTTATTGATATGTTACAACAAGATGCTTGCAATCATTTTTAGAGGACGGGGACTTGAAAGTATCGCCAAAATGGAATGAGCATGAGCCATGGCTAAAGATTTAATAGTTGAGAACTTTTAATTGTCATGTGCCTGGCTTCACCTCGCACAACTTCATTCAACCCCACCTACCTACCGATCTCACTTGACTGCAAACTAAATGATTTTTCATCAGCTCGGCAAGCTACCCGATAGCAATGTTTGATTGCATGTGTACTTCAAGCAAAGAAATATATGTGAGGTGGTCCAATATCTGTCCCAATTTTATTCAATTTAAAAATAGCATCGTATTAAATTCAAATCTTCATAAAACATTATACAGAGGTTGTATATCTCATTATTCTTGATATTGGTCATCATTGTCTAATCGCTGTTCATTTATGACGTTACTAAAATGGGCTAATTCCCGCGATTTTGCAAACAAAAAAAATGTTTCCTTCATATTTTGCATTCGTAAGTATAGAGCGCAGGTCTGCTCAAGTACGATTTAAACAAATGATTTTTTCATATAATTACTATATATAGGGTTATTTCCGCCCCGTGTTATTTTCGCCCTTCTTCACTTGCAAACGGTTTCGCCCTGTCTTGAATCCCCCCAGACATAGTTGTGCTTTAAGAGGAATAATTTAAGACATTGAAATTCGCCCAGTTTTAAATTCACCCGCTGACAACAAGGGCGAAAGGGGCGAAAATAAAGCGAGTGCGAATATTTCCCTGTATACAGTATACATATTATAGTTTAAACAAGTACTTGAACAAGCTTGCGCTCGATGTTTTCCAGTCGAAAAACACCCATATTTTGCTCTAAAAAGTTAATTTATTAAAATAAGACAATCTTCATGGAGTCCTTTTTTTATTATGACCTCACCGGGGTAATAACCTTTAACATACTTAATTTCATTATCATTTGAACTATTTTCAACCTAATTTTTAAAGCTCGCTGTAGAACATCGATTTTGAGGGCGAGAAATGCATAATACCGCATAAAGTCCTTTCAGTTTTTAAAAGAAATGACACTCCCCTCGGATTTGACAAGCCTTAACTTTGCACTTGTTTTCTTGTAGCAATGCATTGTTCTTGTAGTAATACGTTGTATGCATGACTCCTCTTACTTGTTGTTAGGCTATGTTGAGCCTGATTTAGACTCAATATTTTACTTAAAGCTGCGTGGTTCCGATTTTACATCAAATTTTGTGACCGCTTTTAAACAATGGTTATGCTAAGTATGTGTGTAATAAAAGACATTGCAGTAGATTTCCCGGTCAATTAAGCCATATCTCAATGAAAAAATGATGTACAACATTTGTTTTAAAAACAAACGACACAAAAGGGTATCGAGTTATTTCGCCTAATATTAAAATTCGCCTCTGACGTCGAGGCGGCTATGATTGTATTACGACTATGTTATTGCTATTAATAAAGGTCATAATGTTTTGGCAAATCAAAAATAAACCTGTGTACATTTTGTTCACTAATATTTCTGAAGTTTGCTTTGTTTACAATCGATGCATAACATGCGGGTTGAATAAACCTAATCATTCGGGGGACGAAACCAAACGGTTCCCTTTTCTAAACATTCTCATGATGCAGTTTGGTTTGGGTTTTTTTTACGGAAGCCCGTTGGTGCCACGTAGGAAAAATATTTTATCTTATTATCAGGCGGCCGCCACTTATATATCTGGCGGCCGCCACATAATTTATCTGGCGGACTCCACATATAATTTATATGGCGGCCGCCACATAAATTATTTTGCAAAACGTGAGTGTTAGTGTATTTATATTTGGTTGAGAAGATGGATGCTGACAGAACCACTGCTCTGTATTTTCATATGGTGTTCACGATCTTTTTATTGTACTGCCTTCCATGTGATTTGGAATAAGAGTTTAACAATGTATAGTAGACTTTGTTAAAATCTAGAATGATTTAGATATTACTTTGTGCCTTGTATTACACATGTATGTTATAAAACATTGTATTTCAGAGTTGTTTCTAAACTTTTTAAACTTTTAAAACTGAACTAAACATCCGTTTAGGAAATCTTAACATTAAAAAACCTTAACTTGAGAGGACTGTTATGAAAACATGTATAAGTAAAGGAACGCACTGCCTTCTATATGTTTTAAGTATGGTATAAGAATTTACCAACGCAGATTAAAGTCAGTTTTATTGACCACGACAGCTAGTACAGGCATATTATCACGAGAGCGGATCCTGCTATGACTTTATAAGGATAAACTAGGATAAGTGTGTACTAGCATTCGTGGCCATATAAATGAAACTATTAAACTGACTGTGTTGTTAAACTCTTATTCCAAATCACATGGAAGGCAGTACAATAAAAAGATGGTGATAGGCCACAGTCTCTCTGGGTAAAAAACGTATCGTAAGTTAAGAGACTTTATATGAATGACATCATACCAAATTCAAGCGTGAGAACACATTGGCTGAAAAAACCCCAAACAACAGAAACACTGAAATTATTTAATTTGATACTTTCCTAAGAGTTTTTAAAATATGACTACAAGTTATATATAATATAACAAAATAAGGGACATGACAAGGACAGTTTGCAGTTTTATTCCATTCTTCGAATGAAAATAATCATGCATGCAATCTAGCTTTCGACATGTTTATTTCGTGGTGTTTACACATTTCTTTGTAGGTTAACACCATATGAAAATACAGAGCAGCGGCTGTGTCAACATCCATCTTCTCAACCAAATATAAATACTCTAACACTCACGTTTTGCAAAATTATTTATGTGGCGGCGCCAGATAAAGTATGTGGCGGCCGCCAAATAAATTATGTGGCAGGCGCCATATAAATTATGTAGCGGCCGCCAGATATTAAGTGGCGGCCGCCATATATATAAGTGGCGGCCGCCAGAAAATTATGTGGCGGCCGCCAAATAATTATCTGGCGGCCGCCAGATAAAATATTTTTCCTACGTGGCACCAACGGACTTCCGTATTAGAGTGTATCCACAACTCCCTAAAAAGCTCACATTAAAACATGCGCGCGCATCAGGAAGCCAGGTTTTAACTGGCGACCGCGAGATAATTATGTCGCGGCCGCCAGATAAATATGTGGCGGCCGCCAGAAAATTATGTGGCGGCCGCCAGATAATAAGTGGCGGCCGCCAAATACCCGGTAATTATCTGGCGGCCGCCAGATAAAATATTTTTCTAAGTGGCACCAACGGGCTTCCGTAGTGTTTTTGTATGCCCATAAAGAAATTATTTTATTTATTTTGAATATTTCTAACTTTGAAAGGAAACCGATTCTGCTGGTGTAAATAGGCGAAAGTCTATAACTTTCTAAGATAATTGGTTTGTATGGAAAACTATTTGATACTGTAATAACAAAAATTCGTAATTTTCAAACTTATCATGTATTCTTCTAAAACAGCCCAATTAACTTGTTTGATTAAAGTGTCTGATTTAGACCACCTTAATTTTGCATTGAGTTTATGGGATGCCATATTTTCAAAGGATATTTGTGATCCCGTATCCCCATTTCTGATTTAGGAATGTCAATTTGGGTTCCCTCATTTTATTTTGAAATTGCATTTTGGGGAGGCCCAATCATGTCATTTGTTTTGAATGTCTGGCTCCCCTTTTTTCTGAAGATGAGGTCCGATTTTGACTTCATCACTATAACGATACCTGTATGCCTTGCTCTCTTCTGTTGATTTATTGATGCCAATTTAGGCTCCCTCATTTATTGAATTCTCATTTTGTAGAAGCCTATTTACAACACATTAAGTTTGAATGTCTCGCTCCCCCATTGTTTGATGGGGATGTCTGATTTAGACTCCTTTAATTTTTCATTTACATTGATCCAAACTCATGGTACATTTTTTAAAAAGGAGACATGACTGGCCTCCGTTTTAGACCTAGGCTCTATGAGTCTCCTCTATTTCTACCGGTCAGCTTGCATGTGACGTCGTTGATGGATTTAATGGACACCACCTAGCTGCGAAATTTGTGATATTCGTTTAGGATTCATATTTCATTGTTATCATTAAAATTAAAAGTTTATTTACAATTACAAAATATACAATAAATAGAACTATACTTGTGGAAATTAATGAAAATCATTTTTTTAGTAATTTTTTTTATTCATACGTCAAATTTAATATAAGTATGAATATGCATGAGTTTAATTAATATTAATGATGTTTGGTTTAACAAGAAATGGTGTGTAATCGTAAAGTGGTTATTACTTTTTAGACGGAGGGTGTATAACAGTACATTGTGAATCGTGCCCGTGACGTCAAATAATGAGGATTTCTCAAGTACCTTCTAGTGGTGGACGGAATATTGAGTAATTATGAGATTCAATGAATAAACTGGCGTGGTTCTATGCCTCTTTCGTATATCGCTCGCGCATTATCAATTAATCTCCCGCGGAGACGTACCTTTCTATATAGCGACACCCCACCCCACCCCCCACCCCGCATCTATTCTATTAACATGATTATTCAACAAGTTGAACCACTGCTCTGTGAAGTTTGAATATTCCCCCAAGTACAGTCAACCGTGATCGTAGTATGGTATGTTTTCGTTTAGTTTTACATTACTAACTATTTCCGATTACTTTCGTTTTGATAATAATCAGTGTTTTGGCAGGCATACTAAACCTACCATAAGGATAATGAAACAAATAAACTAAACATCCATATTTCATTCTTTAGCGCAAAAAACCCCCACATTCAGTGGTGTCACTTGAAAGGTGCATAGGTAGAGTACCCATGCCACATGCGGTGAGGCGAGAGTAATCCTGCATAATTAGCCAGCGCTGTTTTCAAAGTGATTTCATTGGGAAGTCAGCGTGTTTTTACAAGCTGATAAAAATGTTGCCCGTGAAAAAAGTGCAAAAAAACCCCACAAAAACATTTGACAGAAATGTTTTCTTCTAAAAGTGAATTACGGGGGTATTACAGGTGTTATAACACATACTATTCTAGAATTGAAATTAATAAAATATTTATGTGTATTAAAAATATATAATGCAAACAATATCATTAAAACTAGTATTATATTAAGTTGAGATTACTTCAAATTCAAAATAAATAGCAAAATAAGCTTCATTTATTATTATGTCAACAGTGCTGGTCGAGATTTTTTTTACAGTATTGAAAAGTGACATGATTTGCTCCTTGTTTTGTACCAAGCAAAAAATAAATAATAATATTTGTCTTCTGAACACAGCAATACAAGCTATTTAAATTTCAAACTAGCAGTCATATAAATATGAAATAAATTAAATTAAGAATGTGCAATAAATTATACAATGTCGTTTACGCACAACCTCCCTATAAGTCAAGTTGGTAAGGGGGAGATTCTCCAACTTTCGAAAGTTTAACAGGTATGTGTATATATTATGTCAGACAAGCATTCTTGAATGTCAGACTATGAATGAAATAATGCATTTACAAAATCTATATTATTGCTAACATTAGCTTTAAAGAGGTATGGAATATAATTTTCCTCGTCCTAGTTATTTCCCTTTTTTAAATACAGAGAAGTCTTGCATGTACTGAAATATTGAATCTTTTTACTGCAATAATAAGCACGCAATTGAGTGCATGACACGTGGTGATAACAGTGTTCTAATTCAAGTCCAAAGGAAAATTACAAAACAGGAGCAGAATGAACACGGACCTCTTAAAAAATAGAGGTATGATCAGGTGCCATGGAGGAGTGAGCATCCTCTGCTGACCGGTAACACCCGCCGTGTGCTCTTTTTCGTAATCGGGAAAAACGGAAAAGTCAGTACACAATTAGGTGATTAATTATGGTCTAACAATTAATATGTTAAAGAATTTTCCGGGATTCAGAATTTAAATTTTTAAATTCTTATTTAAAACACCAGTCAAAGCTGTAGAAATTTGTGGTCTTTTCACCCTTTTGCAGAAAGCTGAAATGTTTACAATCGATGCGCTATGCTGTTGATCAAAAGGCTGAGCTAGCAATATTTACGGTTGGTCCGTCTAAAATTATTACTTTAATGGTAAATTGATAATTTTTAAATTTTACCAAGCATTACTTTAACAAAGTTCTTACTTTTAACTGTAGAAAAAAAAAAATAAAAATTCACATGTTATGGGAAATTTGTCATTTTATGGTATTTGCGCAAAATGAGCTGTAGCGTTTCTTTGATACAAATATTTCATCTCCAAAATTTTTGAAAACGCTTAAAAATATAATTATAATTGATCATTTTCCACAATTGAATCATACATTCTGCAAAAGAAAAAGAGCGACAACTTTGTGAGATTTAGATCATATTACCTAACACTGTAATAGGGGTTTTCAAGCAGAGACGAATATGAAACAAGTTCGCTGTTCAAGAGTTTGTTTTGATTATTTTAACATAAAAATTAGTGCATATTGTGTATCATTGATCATAATCGTAGCTATCATCGATTAATTTTTTTCTGTTTTGTAAAATATTTGTTTGTTTTGTGGTGGTTTTTTGTTTTCATATAATAGCACGAATAATCGAATATGTAACTAAAGATTCTCAAAGTTGTTTCAATCATGTACGTAGTATTTGGTATTAGAAAGTCTAACTTATACTCCAAACCTTCTTTACCTTAAAATTTGAAAAAAAAATATGTTTTTTTATTAGTTTAATGTTGAATAACACACATGGAAAAAGTCACTCAAATTAACAGCGAATTATTTGACTATGAAAGATATAATGATAGATAAACTGTACATATGTCTAATAAGCGAAAAATTTGCAGTTTGGGGATAAAAAAATGAATATCTAAAAAATTGAATTCAGTAAGTAACAACTAAAGTCCCTGTGAGCTTCGAACACAAGCCCTGCGCTTTATCCACTCGGTTATGGAATAAGTTACATTTCGCTGTCTATAAAATCGTTTTAATAAAACAAAATGTCATTTCGATCAGAGATCAGCCATTTTGTAATGATGTGTTATTTCACCTTAAGGAAGGAGTCTTCTCGTTATCAGACATCCTTCTTATATTAAGAAATTAATAAAATTTTGACACAGTCAAACAGATCATATATCCAAATGATTCTATCAGTTTAATCAAATTTGACCTTTTTGTTTTCGCATCAAGGTCAGGTCAAGGTCACTACCTTTTTCCTCAACTTCAAAGGTGATAAAAATAAATGTAGTTATCTGCAGTTATGTAGACATCTGTTTAAGTTATGAAGTTTCTATTCTTCAAAGAAATGATAGAATATCAGAATGTCTTTCAGCTTATACTACTAAATTGGAATTAATATTCAAACTAAAACTGATATTGCTTAGCCCGCATTTCCTCTAATTTTCTCAAATTTTGAAGATATTTTGATTATTTTTTTATGCTTCCAATATTAAAATATTTCTGATTTTTACATATTATGAAGACCTTACATAAAGATATAAATAGCACATTTTCGGGTTGCTGCCGGAACACCGTTTTTCTTCGAATTTTAGACACGCCGAAATATTTTGTTAGCCATATAAACTTCCGGTTTCCTATCTTCGAAGCGGTAAAATATGAATGCTATAGATTTTTATTCGTATAGGTTACCCGAATTGAGGGAATTTTTACAGGAGAGAGGAGTAAAATGCTCATTAAGCAAAAAAATTGAACTTGTTAGGCTTTGTGAGCTCGCTGTAGAGCTGAACCTTGAAATAATAATTGCTAAAAATGACGTAGACGATTACAAGGTCATGGACTTGAAGAGGAGAACGGTCGAGGTAAATGGCGTTAATGTAGTTATATCATCGCCGACTGAAGTGAAAACCTGGCATAAGCATCTCGGTAACTTACCAGACATACAAACGTATGACATTCTTATATTCTTAATGACATATTGTAAGTGGGACAACCAGAGACTGCAGACCTACAAAAATGACAACGGTTTTCGACTGTTTTCTGCAAATCACATTGACCATGTCCAGATTTCGGAAGTTCTTGAGCATGATTACTTCTATATAAAAGCGTCCTGTGTACCAGAGACAAGACAAACGTCTGATCCATACTGTGTATGGGTGTTGATTCATCAGTCAGGACGAGTGTTATCTGGAGGGTGCACTTGTGTTGCGTAAGTATTCAATATTCATTGTAGAGCAAGGACGAATATACTGTAGTAGAGTAATTCTGGAATTGTGTATCTCTTAAAGTGATACTCAAAACTTATTCTCACATAAGCTACATAAACTAAGAAATTTTGACATCTTATAGATATGTCCATCATATTTTATTATATTTGCATTATTTGACTAATTTTATTCTTTTTTCATCATTATCATCAGTGGTTTATTCAGTTCTTTTCGTTCAGATGTGGTTGTTGATCAGGGTGCATGATATGTCCTGGTAAAATAAAACAGGCATTTTTTGTACTCTGGTTTTTGGCCACCTTTTGTCATCATGTCATGAATCACCAGCTCATCTTATCACTAGAAGGTTCCATGTATAACGAAGTCCACTGGTAACATCATCAAAGAAATGATAAAAAAAAATAAAATCAAGATGTTTAAAATACATATAAATGTATTGATATTTCACATAAATATGAATTGAATGTTTATGACATTATTAAACGCATGAACAGATAACATGACATTATATAAAATACACATAATAGTATCATTTATTTTCATGTAAATTATTTTCTTAAACTAGTACATGTGTATTTAGTACCATTTCAAATTTCTGTACCAATCTAAATTTTAACATCAATATTAACCACAAGAAAAGTTCCTTTTGTTCACTAAATATTCTATTATAGAGACAATGGAAGTTGCAAACACTGTGTTGCCCTTTTGTTTGCTGTCAACGACTTTTGCTCTCGTCATAAAGATAGAGGGACTGAAGTAGGAACAGATGTCGAGTGTGTGTGGGACAAACCCAGAAATCAGTCAACACCTATGGAGGTAGACGATATCGACATTAGAACCGATACACGGACACCTAAAAAGGTCACCCCTACTCACACCAACTATAAATCAACTGTGAACAATCTTAACTCTGAGGAAATTAAGTTGAAGCTTAAACAAATTTGTAAGGGTTCAAATGCATTGCTTCTTCAAACATTATATGAAGATGGTGATGATACTGAAGATGAAATTTTTGATGTTCCAACTGTTTCAGATGTAGCAAATTCGAACCCTGATAATATTTTTGATGCTCTTAGAAGTGTATTTGATAAAGAAACAATACGCAAGATTGAAGCAAATACTAGAGATCAAAGTGAAAATCCTGATTGGTTTAATCATCGCAAAGGAAGAATTACAGCCTCAAATTTTTCATCCATATTAAGCTTTAGGTTTACAGAAAATGATGAAAATTATATATCAAAAAGAGTTATGGGTAATTCATCAGTTATTGATGCTCCTTCTCTAAAATTCGGAAAGGAGAATGAAAATGTGGCTCGCCAATTATATTTTGTAAACTATAAAATGTGTCATGAAAAATCTTATCTTGACCCAAGTGGTTTACATGTGGATGAGTTGTATCCATTTTTAGGAGCCTCTCCTGATGGTCTGATTAGCTGCAAATGTTGTGGTGAAGGCTTGATTGAAATAAAATGTTCCTATATGTATCAAAACAAAACCCCCCATGAAGCATGTCTAGATCATCATTATCATGTCTACTTAAATGAAAATAATTCTGTCAAGTTAAAAGAAAGTTCCTCATGGTACATCCAAATTCAAGGTCAAATGGGTGTTTGTAAAAAACAATGGTGCGACTTCATTTTGTACACAAGAAAGGGAATAGCTGTTGACAGAATACATTTTGACAGTCAACTTTACAAAAAAATTGTCAATACATCCAAAAAATTCTATGAAAAATACATTGTTAAGGCACTTTTGAACAAGAAATAAATGTTTTAAAACATTTAAATGATCTACTTTTTTACCAAAGGTGTCTGCAAGTTACAGAGAAATGCACAAACTTTAAGTATCTGGTTTGACAATGGCTTTAATGTCAAAGGCATTGTATTGCTTAAAACATGAAAAATTTTTAACCTTTCTATGGCACGTTCCACATGAATTCTTAGACGAGCGATACATTTTGTTTTTACAATGTCATTTTGCAACAACCTCCTACCTTTGCCCCAGTTACAATTTTTTGTAAAAGGAGGTATAACAAGTTTAGCTCGCCTCTCTAACAACAGATCTCTAATCAAAAATCCTCTATCTGCCATGATTTCATGACCTGGTCTTACATTGTCAAGAAAACCACTATGCATCGTTATATATCTATCTGATGTATTGCCACCCCATAAATTTGAAATAAAAATAATTGCACCAGATGGCATTATACCAATAAGAGCTTTATAGGTATTATGGTGTTTATAATTACTAAATGTTCTAGACTGTGCATGAGGAGATCTGGGTTTCTGTATAAAAAAACTCTGTGCAATCAATAATACAAACAGTATTGGGATATGAACATTTGAAAGACTTTGGTAAAAACTTCTTAATGACTGGTGTAGATGGCCAAACTAACAATGGTGTAAAAACGTTGTACATCAAATTGACCCATGTTGTAAACATTTGGGAAACACGTGCATTAGAAACCCCAAATATATCTGCTAAAAAAAAGGTAAATACAGCAAGACGGAGACGGATCAATGTCATAATAAATTCTTCATATTTAGAAAGCTTTCTTGAAGGTCCTGTCTTCTTTATCTTTTGGTTCTGCTGATAGTTGGATTCCTGAGCACTGCCTTGACCACTCCAGTACTTTATACATGGGGAGGCGCTGTCCAAGACATCTACAAATCATTTGAAGAAAATGTTATGGTACAACACGCATTATGATAATATTTGTCTGCACAGCCTTGAAGAGTTATAGGACCGACGGCATCCAAAAATAAGCATTCAATGCTTAAATATACTACTAAATACATCAGTGCAGTAGTGCATTGTTGTGGGATGTAACCATGCATGTACGAATATTTATCAATAACATAAGACTCAAACTGTTTGAATTGAAATCAATTCATTTTTCCTCATGAAAGTAAACCAATGCCAGGGATTTATATAAATGTAGTATGCTTATAATGTATTACATGTGTAAATGCAACATAAAATGCAGCAATATTTAACATGAAATTTAATAATTTGCATTATAACTATACAGTTGAATAATTACAAAGTTCCAATTACTTGGAAATTTGTGATGTTATAACCTAAAAATGTTGTGATAAAACAAATTTACCATATAAACCATTTAGCATGGACTTTGATGGCAGGCCTGTATATTTCTTCACACTTTTGTCATTTGCTGTAACTTTGTTTGTAAATAACTCCCTTAAAACTGCATCAGGGTTCTGTGATTTCTCCTTTATGTTGAGTAGTTCAGTCATTTCAGCCATCCCAAGGTCTGTCTGTATTCCTATTTCCACGGTCTCTAGAGGGGTTTTGTTGTCATGTGAAGAGGATGTCAATGCATATTCATGATCAGGTGGGCACTGTGACACACCTAAAACACATGCAACTGTAAAATTAACCCACTGTTCTACAACTACTATATAAATATATTTTCTTTTTTGTGTCATGTATTCTTTCTGCAGACAGCTGTAATTGCAATTAAAAGATATTCAAAAATACAGCAATATTACATATATTTATTCATTTGGCAGTTATGTATCACACGGATAAACGAATAAACCTGTAATCTCCGACTCGGCAGTAGTAACAATCTCCTCTGACACTACATGGGGGTTTCCATGGTTTGTTGAATTCATGTTAACTAAGAATTCACGTCTCTGTAAAAAATTGAAATATAAAGAAATTATTAAATGAATTTTACAAGCATACATGACATGTGAATGATTGATCTAATTAACAAGACAACACTAATTGATGTTAATAATAATAATAAGTATATATTCTCTGAATTGACAAAGCATTGAAAATTAATGAGACCTCTAGCACAGGCACATAGATACAAGAAATTCACACAGCATATTCTAACCAACTTTTTGTTCAAAGTGTTAATATTAAAAACACCATTAAAAAACGTACCTCACTGGCTCCAAAGTCTGTCTCACTTTGGCTTTCATCAACGTCTTGTTGGTCGTGTAGTATACATGCTCGTTTGTTGATTGCTGAATCACTTCTGCTATTCAGGGGTTCTTTTAATTGTTGTACGAAAACAACGTTGGGTATGGATTTTCTGTTGTAGGCCTACCATCCTCAAAATGACGGGAACACACCTACATTTGGATAATAAAATTCTAATTAAATAAATAATACATAACGTTAAGGCTTAAAACATAAAATGTAAGTCTATGCAATTTTGAGATTTTACAAATATATCGTACCCGGTGGTGTCTTGGCGGATCATAATCTTTTCGTCGTAACAGACTAATCCAACATCGCCTGCCCTTGGGGTCCTTCTTTTCTGTTGGAAACGGAAAAAATTCAATATTGTGCATGTACCCATACCTTCCTTTCTTTAACGTGTCTGCATGACACCCCTCTGCTGCACAAAAGTACCGCGCTTTAGTTTCAGCCATCACCGGAAGTGTCAATGGCTAACAAAATCGCAAAGTCACGTGACCCCGGTGTATAAATCTAGAATAAAAACGGTGTTCCGGCAGCAACCCGAAAATGTGCTATTGACAGAAAAGCTAATATATTGACCATTTAATAAGAGAGAAAATCCGACTTTAGTGATTTTTTCACACAAATCCATTTATAGATTGAGTGCTTAAAAAAGCTAATAAAAATGTAAATTGATAGGCAAATCATATTTTAAAAACATATTCTGAAATCTAAGTACCTTATCATTAGTTCACATTAGTTGAAAAAATCCGACATAAATGTTATTGTTTTAAAAATGCTAAATAGACTCATGAATCCACAGCAATTCTGAATTGCAAAAACATGTGATATTTTCCTACGCCAATGTTCCGCCAAAAATATAGTCCTTGTTAGATTCTAAACTTTGTTTACTATTTCTATGCCAAGTTGTATGATTGTAAAAAAGAAAGAAAAATATGATATTTTCATTTCCTTTTAATATCAAAATTTAAGCACTCGCTTGCCGATTTCCAAATTTTTTCTACATTAACACAATCAAAAATAAGGTGTTTCGAATTTTCAATTTCGTTACAATGTTTGCATTTAGCAGTGATATTTTTATTCCATTTGCTCACTAAAAGATTATTACATAAAAGATTATTCAGTAGTTTGTAATTAAACTCCGCTAAGGCTTTGTCTTTGGTATTTTTAATTTTCTGTATGTATATTGATTTCCATACATTTTTGCTTTCCAACTTAAATTCTTTTTCTAATTTAGATTGTGTACAAGGTGCTTGAAATCTACGTTTTATCAATCTTGAATAAAAAGTCTTGGTGTTGTGGGGTTCTACCTGGAAGAAACACAGGTCACCAAATTATATAATTATTTTTTGTCATTTATTGCATATAGAATATACAAATGTAAAATGTATTGTAGACTTGAAAATTTACCCGAATCAATTTAATTGATAAAAAACTCATTCAAAGAGTATTTGACGATACACTGTGCAGTTCTGATAAAGCTAAAAAATACAAAAGAAAATGAGCTTTTTCAACTTTTGATAGCTAAACTTTGACATCTGTAATTCTTTTCAAAACAATAAAATACCCGATACACATAGAGACTGTCTATGTGTATTAGCGCTTTACCCGGGGACGTAGTTATGGACTGTATGAATATGTAGATGTTACTTCCACCGGGTAAGCCAGGGGTTCAACTTATTTTACAACGTAAACCGATGAATGTAACATTCTTATATTCACATGTACTATTATGTCTTCATACGATACATTATCTGTTATTATGTATGTTTTCTTATATATATCATTGTGTACCTATATACTTGAAAACGAATAATGATTTCAATTGAAATTCATATTTATGTATAAGTTATTGATGACCACAATTTTGTAAATTGTTTTATATAAAATAAATAATAATAATAAAAAAAAAAATATTTTAATTTCCTTTCATCTTGATTTAATGACCATTTAATCAAATTTACTTTTGACAAGTCGAAAACCAGAAAAGACTCCTTCCTTAAGCAATGATGCCTCCGTCTATCAGTACTTTCAGTACTTTGATTATTTTGGGACGCAAATTTAGCCTCCCTTCATTATTGTACTTGGTTCACCCTCATCATACGGCTTTCCGAACGCGGAGGACATTGCAGAACGCGGAGAAGTAATAAGTTGCCACAAAAAAAGAAATGTCTATAATTTTCTTTTAAAACCCGGCAATAAAATGTTTACTTCAAATTTCATCTAGGTTTAAATCATTAGGGGATGATTAAGTTTTTAAATGGTATAAAATTCTGTATAATCGAGAATTATTTTTTTCCGCTGTCGGTGTTAAAACTTCAGAATTGTCGATATTTTTGTAAACAAATAAGAATATAAATTTGTCAAAATCCTAAATTTACAATATCTCCAAATTTCTAGTCATTATCTTTACTTATTTTTGAATTATGAGCGTTTGAAAGGAACAGGATAGACAAATTTGGATAGTCCGAACGCGGATGATGGTTCTGCAAAATTTGAAGAATACGCTGAAATGGAACGGACTGAACGCGGAAGAAGTTTTGTTGATAATGTCTAAATTTTAGTGTTTGCCTATCATTTCCTTCAAACAGTTCGTTTTTATATAAGTAATATTAGTTTTTATACTTCTCTCAATATGTACTGTTTGTGTTTATTGAAAGTAAAAGGTATAAAGTATAAAACGTTTCACTAAATTTCTAATGAACTCTTATTGTTTTTTAGAAATTAGACCAAACTTTTTTGGGACATACTTGCCAATCATATCAGTTATTGCAATAAAAAAAGATGTTCTTAACATACTAATTAGCGACAATTTGTACGAAATGGGACTTATACTGAGATAGACCAACCTGTATAAACTATTCATATTTCATCATTTGTAAGCCTCGGTCACACTGTCTTAATTTAGAACTACGAGCTATCACAAGTGCTGTTGAGTTATAACTCGACAGGAACTCTGCGAGTTTGCAATGATTTTGGATGACAGGGACGTCAGTTCGATTTCTGCTCGAGTTCTCTGCCACAATGACACGAGATTAGGACGATAGTTTATTTTCAACACGAGTTTAAGGCAACATTTGTACGATGTATGTGTAACATAAATGGTAAATGAAAATGGGTGGTGAGTACCGAGAGACATTCCGAAGTCGCAAACGCCCGAATCTCTGATTATTCCGAGTATCTCATATCACGTGATCAAAGTTTATAAATAGGCAGATATCGTGAGTCTGCAGTTAGTTGCAGTTTTGACACTGAAGAGAATACTTCGAGGTAAGGTTATTGTTTGTAAGTCAATATTGCTCAGCGATTTGCGGAACAATAATATCGATATATAGAAGCAGCTGGTCTTCGTGAGCGTTGCTTGTTAAATTCAGCGGGTAGACATTGGTTGTCAGTTACAAGGGCGCTTCGTGGGGTTGCTTTGAAGCGACCGATAGAAGCGACGGGTCGTTTGAAGCGACTGATAGCAGCGACGGAGTGCTTCGGAGCGACACATAGAGTTCGGCTAAGGCCCACACATTAGTATATTTACATTTAATTGAGTTTTAAATCAATAAACGCTAGGAAAGCGACAAGGAAAATTAATATATATCTTAAACAAATATCATAATAATCAAACACCTCACCAAGGTATCTGAGGGGACCCGTTTTATATAATACCGTGTTCAGGCAGACACGTTACATATGTGTGACATTTTCTCTAGAGTCAAAGATTTCCTACTAGAACACACATGTACGAAATCAGGCTAGATTATTCGACAATTGCCCGAGCTCTTGACGAGTTGTGACGATTGTTCTAAGAGAAATGTACGTGTGTTGACGACCTATTACGACTTGACTATTCATTCGCTTGTTGGATCCAATAGATACTTATCTTAATGACCCGTCAAAGTTTCAGAAACCTATGCCATGACGAAAGATGGTGCTAAAGATGATACGATGACCATCCATGTAATAAAGTACAGAGAAAAAATCAAATGAAAATAGAACAGCTCAATCACCATCGCAATGTTGAAGAAGGTCGAACACAACGCGAACAAATTCGTACAAATGTTGAACAGAAGTTTCTTTGATACTTGTTGCATGTCGGGGAGCAGAGATCGTATTAATGTCCTCAAAACTCGCAACGCAGCTCGTAGCATGCCGAGCTACTTTTACACACGACGAGAAGCGCCGACATAATACGACTTATCGCCGACATGCACCCGGGATTGGAGGACAGCTCCACAAGTCTTTGACATTTGTTTAAGACTAAAACTTGCACGAAAATTGAAAACCGTTTGAAATTCTCGCCGATCTTTGGTATGCACTGGCGACATAAAGAGACATTTATTTGACAGGCACAGATTTGTGTTCGAGTCCTACACGACACCCGAAGAGTTGTGGCGATTTATAACTCGCTACAAGTCGTAGCTCTTAATCGTGACAGTGGGACCGAGGCTAACGCCAAGATAGCATTATGCAAAATCTAGGAATATATGCATGCATCGGTTTGTGTGTTACTGTCAGTTAAAAATATAAATGTTAAGGGACATAATAAACCATGGCATCAAAAAAAAAAAAAAAAAACCCAGAAAATTTATTTACATGTACCAACAAAAAAGTATGTTGGTGTAATTCCATCAAATACTTTGTGCATTGAAGCGATTGCCAAGTCCCCAAGTTATGGCAGCTCCACATGCTTCGCAAGTTAGCCTGAGATGTGCATTTTCTATATGCTTCTCCTTTTTCTTTCCTTTTACAAAATACCTATGGAAAGCCATGGTGGTCTCTTATGGCTCTCCTTGCAAAAGTTATCAATAAAGGGATGTGTGATTCTTTAAAATGTTTTACTGCAGAATACATACTGAATAAAACTGCAAATGGGCTATAAAAGGTAAACGTCGAAAGTGACATGGCACAGCCATAATAAAACCATAGAGCCTGACATATACAAGGTTTCAAACTTAGACTAAAAAATAAATGGCTTCTGTGCCATTTCTTTGAAATTTTCATTGGTGTATGTATGTTTAACAATATGATTGTTTCATGTAAAGACTCCGCGTTCTACAAGTCCATGCCCCGTGGTATACAGAGGAAATACATTCTCAGCTCCGCGTTTGGACGATCCCAAATGTTATCTACCCTGTTCACTTCAAACGCTCATTATTGAATGATAAGTTAAGATAATGACGAGAGAATTGAAGATATTGTAGATTTATGATTTTGACAGATTTGTGTACTTCTAAATTGCGTTGAAATGCCGATGAACGGTCACACTTGGTGCTTACATTATTTATTTACAAAAAATATTGACAATTTTGATGTTTATAAACACCAACAGCAGTAAAAAATAATTCTCGATTAAATAGAATTGTGAATCATTTAAAAACATAATCATTCCTTAATGATTTAGACCTAAAAGAAATTTGAAGTAAACATTTTACTGGTGAGTATAAAGCAAAATTATTGACCTTTCCTATTTCGTGGCAATTTACTACTGCTCAACGTTCGGTATTGTCCTCCTCGTTCGAAAAAGCCGTATGATAGTGTGTCTTGTTTTCTTGGAGATTCAATTATTTAGGTATTTCTATACCTAGTTCTTATAATATTTAAGGTCTACCACTTAATTTTTGATAGACACAACCTTTATTTAATTCATCTAAATAAACCCATACATTCTGCCCTACTGGTGGCCCAGACTATGTTGTAGCATAGTCTCGGCGGAAGTTGGCTTACCAGTAGTGCTCATTGCAGAATATTTATTTATATGGACAGCTTAATTTTAGTACGTTCAAAGATTTGCCACGAAGAGGTGTACGTCTGTTCAAAGGATACACCTCTTGACAATTACCTTCATACCTACATATATTTTTATATACCAAAGCAGCCATTGCCATTATCGCCAATAAACTCATCTCCAGTAACGTAGTCTTGTTTGTTACTCGGACACCTAATATTTTAATTTCAACTGCAATAATAGTTGGTCACGTTTATCAGTCTGGTACATCAATTACAGGTGTATACTGTTACTCTATAAAATTCAGATAATAGTTTTACTTTACTTACCGAAGGCTCGCTTGTGTCGTGCTTCCAGCTCTGATAGTGTCGCTGATAGACTTCGTTGGCTGTCCACTATGCCTTGTTTTGTATCCTCCGTTGAGACGTTGAACTGCTGTAACATTTCAGCCATTTCATATAAGTGGGTGTTGATATCAAACAATGTTATTGACAAATATCGAACCTCAATTTTCACGTCGGTTAGTGTGTTTGAAACATTATCCAAGTTTTTATTGAATTCCTGTAAATCCCTTTGAAATAAAGCGCTGTTATTTTTCAATAATCCGTTTTCAGTTTTTAGCAAATCTACTTCTTTTTTCAGCTCTTTAATTTCATAATCTGTCGATGTTTTAATCTCGGAAATCTTGTTTTAGGCTTTTGATAGTTTTTCCTGCATTGTCAGCATGTCTTTCATGGGCACATGTACATTTTTGACTAAAGTCATTCTGATAATAGCCTCCTGATTCAAAAGTTGTCTAAATACGTCCACATTTTTATACTCAACTTCACTTATGTTAGTACTAGTTCTGTTTTTGGAGTCTTGATCGGTTAACACAGAGAATGCCCCAGATTGAATAATTGTGATGAGCATCACTAGAATGACGGTGTTGAGAACCATTATGGAAAAATGTTTCTAATGAGGATTTCTAGCAGTTTATATACTTTTTTTTATTTAGGGGAGGGAGATCGTAAATATTTTAGATAAGATTTATTCTAATGGGTGTGTAATATAGTTTCATTGATCGGTATAATTATTAGTTAAAAATGAACCTACTTGCTTCAAATTCAGTGAAGGTTATGTTCATTTTAATGTAACCCATGAGATAGGCAGAAACCACACCTGACAAGTGATGTTGATAGTGTTCGTGTTTTGACAGCTTTATTAGATCAGAATTTTTTTCTGAGGTTTTTTTTTTCTTTGATATTTAACTTTTACATCAATGAAGAAGCAAGGGAATGGATGTAGATACAGAGTAAAACAATTACAGGGCATTTTAACGTCATCATTTTTTTTTTCAAAATCCAGTCTACAGAACACGTGTCAAAAACATATTAATTTGGTTTTTTATTTGTAAAAGGAAAATCATGTCAGCTAGGATACGATACGTGAAAATTAACTAATTTAATATGGAGTTTTTTGGTATGATAAGATATTGTGAATGTTTTGAAGTATTTATTGTTTTTTGAATCAAATCATTGAGTTCGCCAGTAGATCTGCTAAGACCAGCCCGGTATTTTACAGCTTATGATGACTTGATAAACTACTAGTAAAACTTTGAAGCAATCTTATTAAAATCAGATCCTTGATCTGTTCCTTGTTTTTCTATTGTCACTACACGAGGATCTGAAGAAACCCCGCTCGAGGTCACCTTCGGGATTTCTTCAGATCCTCGTGTAGCGACAATAGCAAAACAAGGAGCGGACATAGGATCTGATTTTAATTAGATTGGACTTTGATGCATTAATTTAATGTTTAAACTGAGCTATATTTTTTTTAACTATCTGCCACATTATTTGCCAATGACAAATTTTGAAAAGAAAATATCTGTAATCACGTTATAGATGTATGATAACTACACTACTACTCTTTTCATGAATACTTAAAACTGACAGAAACTCATAAATACGTAAATTATTATTTTACTTTTATTTCCGACTATTGCTTTATTAGTTTTCGGTTTCTTTTGTTACGCTCATTGCTACACACCCCTACATAAAGCAGAGGGCACTTTTGAATTCATGCTTCACTTCATTCACTAAGTTTTGTAAAAACGCGTTTCAAAGAAAATATGACAAAAAATAAATAAATGAATAAATAAATAAATAAATAAATAAATAAAAATCTCAGGAAAACACAAGTAAATTGTGTAGATTCCAAGTGCAATGAGATAAGCCTCAGGGAGGCACAAAATATGAGAATAAATAAATAAATGAAAATCTCTGAAAACACAAGTAAATTGTGTAGATTCAAAGTGCAATGAGATAAGTCTCTGTGAGGCACAATCAATCGATCAATCAATCAATCAATCAATATCTCAGGAAAACACAAGTAAACTGTGTAGATTCCAAGTGCAAAGATATAAGGGCCGCGTCTTCAGCGCATTCTAGACAAAATAAGTCTGCACAAATTTTTGTACAGTCTGAGATAAACATTGCCTTGTTTATTCCAGGTTGTACTCAGTGATGTTACTGCAGCAGTGAAAGCTACATTTTCTTTTGGGTCTTGAAATAGAAAATGCGTACGTATTATAAACATTATCTAAGAAGATATAGTTAACATATTACACTTAAATTGTATTTTAAGGTAATTTGCGACACCTTAAGATATGATTATTGCTGAAAGATCCTCATATTCAAGATCTAATCATCGTTTTTTTTTTATTTTGAAAATGTACTGAATTTGAAAATTAAACGCATTTTACAAATGTTTATATCGGTAAAAAAATATAAATTTTTGTCTATTCAAATAAAAGCTTCACCGAAAACGCAGGAAAAAAGAAGCTTTAATTCAGTTTGTTACATGTAAATGGGGAATATGTATCTACAGTCTACATCTACAGTTTAATTATAAGTTAAACATTCAATATATACATGTATTTAAATTTACTTGTGTTAGATATTCAATTAGTATAAAAATAATAACGAACACTAATTTAAAAATGTGATGATGTCCAAACACAACCAAGAAATGTTTACATCAATATTTATACATGATTTTATTTACTGCCAGCCCCAAGGTCTCAAAATGTAAAGTTTAAATTATGTGAACAAAATGAAGAGGCAAATATCGAGGGTTTTTGAGAAGTTTGTAAATAATTAATGGTGACACAATTTATAAAAACTTAGTTGATACAAATTGAACATTCGAACGGTCAAGTACATCTCTATGTCATTGTAAATATGAAGACTTATCCAATGAAGTAAACTAAATATATAGCTACGACGTTGTCATTGTTGCTAGAGTTCTAGTGGATGCATCAATCTAGATAAAAAAAACTAAATTCTTATTTACAAGCAACGTTTGCAAAAATATTTCTTTTTTTTAAAGTTATTTATTTTTTTCTAATACTAGTGACCGGGCAGCAGAGAATGCTCACTCCTCCATGGCACCTGATCCTGCCTCTATTTTTTTTGGTACAGGTCCATATTTGCTCTGCTCCTGATTGTTTTATTTTTTTCTTTAGACTTTCTATTTAGAACACTTTTTACACTTTTTTTTTGACACTTACATTGTATATATACAATGATCATCTTTGTTGGTGCACTTTATACATATATTAAAATAACGAAATAGATTACAAAATCCCTTGATGTATTTTTGCAAAATTTGATAATAATGCTGTAATGATTGGCACTTCTTTCGTCCATGAATTAAGGACATGTGACATCGTGTGTTTCCATACAAATTTAATTTTGTACAGGTTTGCTGCACTGATATTAAGCTATAAATTTCAAATTTTGAATATTTTGCAGGTCTCTAATGTACGGTGCAAACGCATAAAGGATAACTATGCTTTTACGATAACACAGATAAGCATAATGAAAATGTTGCACTAAAAATTGCAATCAAACTTTACTCTTTATGCATCCGATGTAATGCTTGAATTACCTAATACTCAAATATCTGGGGACTTTTTATTACATCTCTAGGTAAAAAAGTGGAATACAATGACTGTTGGTCACTTTGTCAGCTGTTGATCTGTAAATCACGAGTTTCTACCGGATGTTGCTTAGATATGCTTTTTTTGCATTTCTAAGACTCATGCTATATGGTCAAATTACACATTTTATTGTACAAATAACAATTTTCTAATGGATCATCCAAATAGATATCTCATCCTGTCCAGTACCACAAACAAAGACATCTGCTTATCTATCAATCGTAACATCGCTAAATATATATGTAAGTTTTAATAAGGCACATTAACTGAACCAACGTTTTAAGTGTTCACCTTTTATAATGAATTGATTATATAAAATAAATGCTTTGGTTTATTTTGCCCTTCTGGTGGACGATTTCCATCTAACTCTCAAGATGTTAAAACGATGTAGCAATATTGAACTCAGGTTGCGACCCGATACCGTGCCTTTGCTTAATATCATTAACGCTTCCTTTTTGGTTGAGTTTCCCCAAGAACCCAAGAAATTTCGGATTGTTGTTGGTTGTCGATGGAAATGACGGTACACTTATAGCGTTGAAGAATTATGTTAAAATAACTTTTTATACGGATTGCCAATGATTTAAAACAATATCGAGGACGAAATGAACAGAAAAATAAATGGGAAAACAAATTGCCTTAATGGTTTGTTCATTAATTGTAATTCTGCACAGTTTTAGTGTTTTGAATTTTAGACTATTACCAACGCCTAATGTCAATCGCAAAAAGCTACCATTACTATGAAACACGTGCTGAAAATCGCTATTTTATTGTTTTGAGGTTTTGTCACGGGTAATTGATTTCAATCAGCATTGCTTTTTGGGAGTTGATTTAAATCAACTCTCCTATGCAGTTACTCTGGCAAACCGTAAGTGAAACTGTTTTTGGACCTAAGCACAAATCATCGCCTCTGAAAAAAACTTAGTGCTCGAAAATAATCGATAAATTCGATGTAATGTATTCTGAAGCATTTTTTTTTTCAAGGAAACTTATTTATAAATACTTTGAAAATAGTCAGATTTAAATGGTACGAACCATTTAGATAATTTTTATAGTCGTATGTGTTCCTATGCCAGCGTTCAATATAGTCTCGTTCAACCAGACGCTCGGCTTGGTCTCTCTTGCTTGTCGGAGATTAACGGAGACAACCGAGCGTCTAGTTATACGAGACTAGAGTTATATATTGCTTGGGTCCATACAATTTTCGAGAAGTATTTTTTTGACAAATACATAGTTTGATGGAATTAATTCTATCTTCAAATATTACACATGATTCATATGGTGTTATCCTGGAATTCTTAAAATTGTCGGAAAAGCCCGAAAATTCATATTATAAAAATGTGCGTTATTCAAATACGGATAAGAAACTACTTGTCATGCGAAATTACATATCGTTGATTTTAAGATAAATAATAATCGATAAAATCAACTCCCGTCATTACTTTAATACTTTGATTTATATATGCTGTTGTTGAGAAAGCATATCAATTACGAAATGTTAAAATTTTCACATTTTTTAAAAAAAATTGTTTCATTTATTATGGTGAACACTTAGAATTTTTGTTAAGTGTATTGCACTACTTTTGATATCATAGTTTGTATCTTTATAATTCATATTTTAGATGGTGTATACCATTGCTCCAGAAATTTAACAAGAACTGGAAGAGGGCGTTGACATGTTAGGGCATAGAGAAAGGTACAAGTACATCAAAAATGACCAGTTGATTACTCTTTTGTAAAACATGGGATAGAAGCTATATGTGGAAATTAAAGCAAAACATTACAATCCAATGTAATAGAATACAAATCGTTGATTACATTAAAGATACATGTAATTTAAATTCACCTAAAGCAATCTACCCCTGGTAAACTAAGATTAACCCCTTTTAATTTATAAACCTATACTAATATCTTAAGGGCAGTGCATTATCATGGATTGATCTGGTGAGTTGATGTGTTTTATTGGTTGTCTGTGTCAGGTTGAATTTGTTCTGTATATTTTGTATTTTGCCGCCTTGTTGAAATTAAAACTATAATTTAAAATCCACTGAGGAGCCGAGAAGGCGAAAGCGCTTTAAATTCAATTCGAGAAAAATGGAGCATTGTGTTATCGTCTACTAAAATTTTTTGTCCATATCGTTACCTATACCAAGGATCTATTCAATCCAATGCTCAAACGTTATATATAGCGCTTTCGCCCTGCGGGCTCTTCAGTTGAATTAAACAATATAAACAAGTTAAATTATGACGTCGTTTTCGTGACGTTATAAGCCCCTGTCACTCCCTGTACGCCCCTGTCATCCCCTGTAAGCCACTGTTTTTCCCTGTACATGCCCCTGACATCCCATGTACGGTTTTTGACTGTTCATAACTGTCTTTTCTGGTATTCAATTTCAATATTATTTTCTTAATTCAATTATTTAAATCACGTGTGTTATAGTTTGAGCTATTAATCAAATTTTGCACTCAACAGCGCCGACTCACAAGACACACTGTTATCGTAATTTTAGAAATAATATGTTTTAATTAATAATTTATTGATACTTAAATAATCATGCTAACAACTAAACGCTCGAGATTCACCAGGTGGTTAATCTCAGGTGAGGGCGGGGATTATTTTCGGTAGTTGTGAAAGCCTTCAAGGCATCTAGTCCTTTTGCAGTCGGGAACACCGCTACTACCTAATGTTTGAAAAATACATATAAAAAAATACAGTAAATTATTTCTACAAATATCAAGACCAGCGCATGGTGTTTAGCACTTGATTTTGTGTATCTAAACAAATATTTGCACACTAGAACCAGTAAATCATTTAGAATGTATAATGTACATGTATAAGCAGCCATGTTACGATAGAGCACATCTTTCATTTTAACCCAGTTCCTGATTATACCTTAATTGATTTCCCGTGAATAGCAAAATGAAGCTTCAATAGCTTATAAGTTTGTCTAAGAAATAATTTTAGTATGTTTGTTTAATATGTTTCTGAGCGGCTAATTGGACCCTTAAATTGAATTTAACTGATAATTAATTCTCATAATCAATTTCAATAATTTCTAAAATCTAATTTTCATGTACGTTTTTACTGCGAAGTGGAAGTTATCAAAGATAATGTTATTAATTGCCAGTGAACAGAAATCCGCAGCCCTTGTCAGAACATACACAACACACATGTAAATGGAGTACTAGTGGGTTTTTTTACATGTAGGAATTTAATATATAAATACTGAGAGAGAGAGAGAGAGAGAGAGAGAGAGAGAGAGAGAGAGAGAGAGAGTGTGTGTGTGTGTGTGTGTGTGTGTGTGTGTGTGTGTGTGTGTGTG
>WFKH01011925.1:84837318-84902620 GCA_016163765.1 Magallana hongkongensis
ATGTCTGACTTTGCAAGATATGCCCCACTTCCTAATCTGGCAATCATAGCAGCAGCATCGTCTATAGTTGAATAGGTCACAGAGCTCTGTTCAGAATCAATAAAGAAATTAATAGAAGCAGCTTCTGGATAAGATAAGTGCTGAATAAGACGATAGTCACCATCCTTTTTGGGCACCAGACCTAGCGGAGAATCCTGAAGTGTTGGAAAAGGTGGTTGCTTAAAGGGGCCTGCCACTCTCCCCAATGAAATTTCCCTGTCAATCGTTTGCTCTGCTACTGAATACTGTTTGCCTAAACTTGGTAGATTTTTTGAAAACCTAGGTAATCTAGGGCCAAAATATTGTAATTTGAAACCGTGCATAAAGCCTTGCGTTAGAAAATGATAATCTGAGTAGTTTTGGGTATGATAAATAATTCTGTCTAATTTAATGGGGGTCTTGCCCAACTTATAAAGCTGACTTGTTGTTGAAACAGTTGGAAGCTGGGTGTTTTCCTCCGCATCTTCTACAGATGTGCTTGAATCTGCATCTGGGGAAAAAATTGCACCTTTTACCTTGATTAAAATGATAGCAATACTGAATTGCAGTAGATGTGCTGTTTTCCCCTGAAAATTGCTTGGCATTGTTGACCTGAGTTTTACTTTCAGAACCAGCCTGACCTGTCACATATAAAAGCCAAAATTCGTGATTGATTACACCCCAAGATGATTCAGGGTGGCTGGCTTTACGAAGACGATACTGTTCATCGTACTTAAACCAACCTTGCGATCTAGCCGCTGCTAGTCTGATATCGCGCATATATTTTAACATCTCCTGTGCTCTGGTTCTAAATTTTTCTAACATTACGCCCATGAATATCATGAAAGCATCGGTCCATTTATCTATTGTCAGGTAAGGGCCAAAATTTGACTTGACAATGCAGAATTTCCCATCTCTAATTTTTATCTCACCTTGACCCCCCAAACTGTTGTTAATTTCTTTGGCTGATTTCAATAATAAACTTAAATCAATAAATTGTCCCTCCCATATTTTTTGCTTTAATTTCAAAGGCACATGCTGCCCTACATTGTCAAAACAACTAACTTCAGGTACTGGAGTAAAGTCAGAAAGATTCAAATCCAAAGAAAAATTTGAGCTCTCAAAATTACCAATATTGGGAAGCCCAAAGTCCTCAGTTCCGCTTTCATGGTCACTCACATCTGATGGTGGCTGTTGTTGGGGCAGGGGGGCATCATGGTGGGTGGCCTGAGGCTCAGTATAACCTGGCTTTTCTTGCCTTTGGAGATGGCGAGGCTTTTTATGACCCCTGCCCCTTGCCGGAGAGATCATGCCCCCCTTTTCCTGATTTCTTCTTCGTTTCGGTGGCATTCTGGGTTCTTGATGTACCTCAGATTTGAAATCTTTTCTTTGTGTGGCTTTCCTAGCCAGATGGTAGACAGGAAGAGGAAGTTGCTAACTTAGATAACTCTTACTGATGCTGACTATCTTAAATTGAGTAACCTGTACCTAGTTAAGTCATCCACCATGAGACAATGCTATTCAATCAATTAAAAGAGATTATCTCATATTCATTTCAATAATCTGTATTATGTAAAAATGCAAGCGTTATTTTCAAAATTTTATGATTTTTTTTCCAAAAAAGGTAGTTTTTTAAAAGATTTTATCATCATATTAACAACGAATTTTTATCTTTCAAACATTTTTGATTTACTTTTGTTATATAAAATGTATGATTTCACTTTATGACAATGAAAGGAAGAATGATGCGCACATCACGTCCAATGTTTATTTTTTAATAAATCTAGATCTCTTAAAATCTTAATCACTTTCTTTGATCTCCTAACAGATATCTTTGTGCAAGTCCGTAGATTTCGTGCTCTCAATTCGATCGATCTATAAATAGTCAACGCAAACTAAACAGAAAAAAGTACAAAGACATCAATGAACGATGTGAAATTTATTTGGATTTAAGTTGTCATTAACAAAGCTAAACAATGAATCCAAAAGCAGTCTTGAATGGGTATATTTTTACACCGACAGGTAGACCATTTCACTGGATCGCGTAAGAATCTTTTTCGCCATGTATGTTTGAATCACAATTGATTATTGTAAGAAACAGAGGGAATAAAATACGCACTGGATACAGATATTTTCTGATCAATGCTCTCTCTCTCTCTCTCTCTCTCTCTCTCTCTCTCTCTCTCTCAGAGATATTCTTTTAGAAAGTGACATACAAACCCACAAGCCAGGCATGTGATGTTTCTGTTAAGATAAAATATTAGTTTTTGTGTAGGAGGTATTGTATGCAGTTTTTAACAAATTTTATATACTCTTTACTCGTTTTTGAATTATTCTGGTGTGAAATAGGGTAAGGGTTGTTATAAACACCACAAATAAATGTGTATATCCATTTTTATACATGTGTTTTAGAAATAAACACGACTTATCATCTCATGATCAAAGTTTTAAAATAATTCATTTTAAAAATTTTGTGAAAAGTGTCAATATTATGAATCTTGTTATAGAATTGTTAAAAAATAAATGCAAAGCAGCTTAGAAGAAAGGCCACAAAAATTGTTATGGTATATAATCTTTTTGGGAGATCTTCTATGAGGGAAGGAGAAACCCTGAAAAAGTTGTAACTGGTATGCTATGACTGTAATAGCCTTTTCCATGATGATGTCTCACCCAGACACTGTCTCCCTTTTGGAGATTCAAAACGACCATGTTAGTTCCCGTCTGGTATGCAGCAGCGCTCTCTCCGATCAATCTGACTTTCGGCACGTTGTTCAGTACTATTTCCAATCCTAGATACTGCTGAAGATATTCAAGAGCACTGACATAGAATACGTAAGTTCCTTCCCCGGGGGAGGTGAACACCCTTGTGCTGGGGTTGTATCCATTTCCGACATTCGTTAGGACCACATCGAACATCAAAGTCCCGCTATTCCAAGTTGTACTCAGTGATGTTACTGCAGCAGTGAAAGCTACTTCTTGTTTTGGATCTTTAAATGAAAAATGTTAACCGTAATAAATCCATTATATAGTAAGAAGTAGTTAACTTAATCTGGGACACTGTGAGATACGATATGGATGAAATTGATTATATTGATATATTGAAATGATATTGATGAAAAGATCCAATCATCTTTTTTTTAATTTTGAAAATAAACATAATTTGACAATAAAACGCATTTTAGAAATGTTTATATCGGTAAAAATAAAGATAAAACATCCGTTTAGTTAGGACTTATATCTTGCAGATCAGTATCTGACGCTTTTAACGCTTTGCTGCTATACATCAAAATTTTAAAATGAAAAGCAAATCATTGTTTAAATGGTTCTTTTTCTTAATACTGACTAAGTATCAAGTCAAAACTTTAAACAATTGTTTGCTTGCCTTAGCAAATAATAAAACATTACTAGAATATATATAACTATAATTGTAATAAAACAATAACAAAGGCACAATGCTCACCACATTTAATGTTTGTCTGGTTATTACGGAAAAGTTCCAAAGATGATACAGAAGCTGATAACTTCAAATGGTCCATCTGATATTGGTTAACATCCGCCTTAAGAGCCCGTGTGGTGTTATGGATATTTTCTTTCATGTGTAAAATGAACATGCAAAAAATTAACAAGTTACTACTGAGAGCTCTGTCAACATTATCATATGTACTTGTCTTTTATTAATGTTCAATAAAAAAGGCAAATGTAGATTGATTTAACGAAAAAAGAAAAGATTTCTTTGGTCTAAAAAATGATAAACCATTACCATGTGTGCTGGTTGTGCATGCATGGTTTTGTGTGCTTTTAATTGTAAAAAAATCCAATTCTAAACTGGAACAATTTTTGACTAGAGTATTCCAAACGGAAAAATAAATATACTTGCCAATAGTTTTGATATGTTGCGTTTTCAGTTCCATGAGTGCGGCCGATTGTTTTTGGTCGTTGTCCACTATTTCTAATTTAACATTCTCCGTGGAGACATTAAAATACTGAATCAGCTTTTCCATTTCACGATAGCGATCATTGGTATCAAATAACGTAATAGTCAAATACCTAACTTCAACATTCACATCGGTTAGACTCTTTGTAACATTATCCAAGTTTTCATTAAGCTTCTCTATATCGTTTTTGCAGAAGGCACTGTGATTTTTCAAAAAAGAATTCTCCGTTTTTGATATATCTACCTCTTTTTAAAGTTCCGATATTTCATGATCAGTCGATGTTTGAATCGTGGAAATCTTGCTTTCGGCAACCAATCTGATATATATTAAATTTGCTGCCCTGCCTTGAAGTGTAAATTAATTATCCAATCTTAGTCCGATTTCTATGGCTTGGAATATCTGTTCATACTATCTCCATAGTAGTGCACAAAATTTAATCACAAGAAAAACCAAAATGATTATATATAGTTTAATTCTTATTTTTAATTAATTGTAGGTCTACATACACTTTGTAAGTAGAAATTAAAATCTTCTTATCTCCGAGTTGTACGCCGACCATGTACTTGTTAATGTACCGTCGTTAACAAAATATAAAACAATTTTAATCATAACCATTTGTTGGAGTTTGTCGAATGTTTATGCCAATTTTCACTAAAATCCTTTCTTAGAAAATATATGGCTATTCTCCGCAAAATTTTCAAACAACTCTTGTATAAAAATAATTTGTCAAAATTGTGCAAAAGTTGGATTTTAGGTATCTAGTGGTATATTGCTTTGTCAATAAAATTTTCCTTAGGTATAATAACTCATGTTTAAAGAGAAACTATCGCTTGTCATCATATGTTTAAGTTTTTGATGTTTTTTTCTTAATTTTAAGACGAAATCTGTTATAATGTCAGACAAAGGAACCCCTAAGATTTTGATCAGACCTAGGTCTCCATCACATACATGAACCATTTTAATTAACATGTTTGTTGATATTTTGAGACGTCCTTATTAAAATAAAGAGAACAAATTTGAATCTAAGCCTAATTATGAGTTCCTTTAGATTTGCTTGAGAAAAAACCAAGACCAAATTAGTTTGCAATTCAATTTATTTCAGCGTGAATCGTTTAGTGTTCAAAACAAAACCAAAGTCTAAACCTAAAAACCAAAATAAAAAATCTAATTTGGATCAATTTAAAAGGTTGATATGCAATAAGGCATTTGACAATTCTAATTGGCTTTGTCCACCTGATATGCTCGTGAGTGACCAAGATTAGCGTTTATAATTATTGTATTTAGCCTAATATGGTTTATCCAAAATGGTGCATACGTGTAACTAGGCAAAAATATGAAAATTGATCGTTTGTACCACAAACTTGCAGGTTTTTATACTATAAATATTTCCGAGTAGGAGATCATTACGATTATACTGACATACAAACTGACATCCATGAAGTTTCTCCTAGCATTGTCTTCCGTATAAATACGAGCAATTTCATAAAGACGAATTACAATATATATTTTAAATTTTTTATCATTAAGTTTTCCATGATTAGATCAAGTGTGCGCAAATTCTTGTCTCGTCGTTTTGATTTCTATATCTCTGACATTAGCAAATAAAACACAATTTAAAGATTTAGTACGGCTTACTCATATTTTTTCTAAAAATTCTGATCTAATATCTTCAAGGTCAATGCATAGCTATTTGTTTAAAACACATAAGTGTAACTTTTCACATCAAAGTTACTGTCTAAAAATACAAAATATTGTGATCCTAAATAGTTGTTGTTGGAACATTAAAACATACATATATCTTTGTTTATGAAATGCAGTTGCTTCACAGCATTTCTGATCGTGATTGACAAACGTGATAATCGGAGAAATGGTATATATATATATATATATATATATATATATATATATATATATATATATATATATATATATATATATATAATATTACAATTTCCCAATATCTTCCCGACACATTATTAATAATGTTAAATTATTAATAATTAACAATTTATTAATAGGCATTTTAAATCACCCCCTAACCCCCTAACACCAGCCTCCCTACGTCTCAAAAACACAAAACACACAAACAAAAGGACGGATATAAGTATTAAACTTTGTTATTAAATCATTTATTTTCACTATAAATAGTTTTTGGTGTTCATTCCTTTTCATACACACACGATGTTCCATATTACATAATCATTCCAATTGTGGTTAGGTCCTTAAACAGGGTAACTGTACATTCCATTTATAGGATAACATGTGACAGAATTTTCGTTTAAATTCAGGCTGAAAAAAAAACAAAAAAAACCCATAGTTAAATATATTGACAGTTAACGACAAAAATGTACCTAACTTCAAAATGTAATGCAAAAAATTAGTTTCTTTCCCGTGCAAACCTAATTGAACTCGTTTTGTTCATGTTAATTAAAATTTAACTCATTTATAATATGATAGATTTTAGCTGAATGGATAGAACACATACATTTCTAATATTAATTCAATGAATTGCATGTATATACTCATACTCTAAAGGTATGTAAAAATTCGAAGAACGGTTTTTTGGAAACGCTTTCAGGTAGGTCACTGCATCAAAACATTTACTTTTTTTAGGCACAACGTCGAAAGAGTGCAATGTCAATGTATAGTTTAATTGTTAGTATCAATCAACTTGGTTGAACGTTATCACAGCCCATGGGTAAAAATAACAGGATTTTGAACAGCAAATGATGAGTTCCAAACCGCTGGAGGCTTTTGTCCGTAATTACTGAATTAAATATTTCAGTCATATTTTTTAAATCGAAAAATGACATATTTCGCGCTTTTTTGACAAACATATTTCTTTTGCGTTATGCTGTCTTTCATAAACAAGTAACTGTTTTAAGATGTAAAGAGTCACCTTAAAGACACAACAAATAATGATGTTTTCAAAAACTAAATAAAAGATAAAGGGAAAAATCATATTTAAATGTTCTTTACAAACATAGAAACACCGCGTATCAATTTCTTGGATCTTGTTAAAGTGGAATAACACACCTGGAAAAAGTCACTGAAATTAGCAGTAAATTATTTGATTATGAAAGATGTGATTAAAAAACTGTGCATATGTAAAATAGGCAAACTATTTGCAGTTTGGGGATAAAAAATGAACATCTAAAAAACTAACTTAATAAGTAACAACAAAAGCCCCTGCAGGATTCGAACTCGGTATGTACGGATTACAAGCGCGACACATTATCCACTCGGCTGTGGAGTAATTTATATATTGTCGTCGATAAAATTCTTTTAATCAAACAAAATGTCGTTTCGATCAGAGGTCAGCTATTTTGTGTTGATGTGTTATTCCACCGTAGATAAATATCTCCAACGACTTAGTATCTTAGCATACATACTCGTGATTTTCGCAGCCAAATGTTAAGTTTATGTGGGTTTGGATCATATCTTATGACATTTAAATCATTTCATACGAATTCAGTCTTTTGTTCTAATTTTAAAAATAAACGAATTAAAGACAAAAAAAACCCACCCATTTAAAAAAATTGCTTTAATATTATACCATATGATTAAAGGCCAAAACATTCCAAAAAAAAAAAAAAAATAACTGTCTAATCAATCCGATTGAAATACTGATCTTTACAAAATGTTCATTGTTTCCGATAACGAACAATTTATATTTAGGGGCATGTTTCATTACATAAGAACAAACTTTGATTTAACAAATCAGGTTACTAGTTGCTTTTTCTGTACCTAGTATTGTGACACAATTTTAACAACAAACTCGTAACAATATTAGTTATAAGTCCATACGTATATCATTTTGGCAATAAATGATACAATAAAATTCATTCTGACGTCACGAGACATGATTCCAATGTTTTGTTTTTCGGCGTGAATCCAATTTCCACTTTGTTTGCGACAATTTTCGATTCACGGAAAAGTTTGGTTCTTGTAATAGAGTTATCGCTCTTTGCTTAGAAAGTATACAGGTATGTGTACGGTGAACTGTGTTCAGTTAGTATTGCTCCGTGTGTTTTATTACCCTTCTGTATATAGAAAAACACAGTCGTTATTAGTAAAACAGTGTTTTAAGATGTCTAATTTTAGATACATCACTGTACGTACTAAGATTGTATCTAACACTAAGGAATGTAAAGAAGTCACCGCTGAAGTTGAGAAAGACCTTGAACAGGGTCAATCAAATTCAAACCGACGGGGAAATTATGGGACGTATTCTCTTAAACAACGGTATGTAATTGGTATATATGCAGCAGAGGACAGCGCGACTGCAGCTGTAATTAAATATTCACGTTGGTTAGAAAGAAAATTAAACGAAATTACTGTTAGGGGTTTCAAAAATGACTATTTGTACTACGTAAAATCCAAAGATTGACCCTACAGAAAAGAGAAAGACATCTGTAACTTGGCAAGCAACTAAACAATTAAATTTTATCATTTCGTTTTCACAATTAAAAATCTGGCGGAGTCGTTAATACTGCCATAGTGAAATCCGCTGAACGTTGGGTAGTTCTTTCCGTGGATCGCTCCCTTCTACAGGAAAATGCAGGACACATCGATATAACACGCGCTTGGACGTTTTCCCTTATTAGTCTATGGACCTAGTAAAACGCAAAGGAACTACGGCAAAAAGAGTTCCCAGAGTAGAAAATTTCGAAAACGAGAAATCCAAATTCTGATTCTCAACTGGGTTCAATGGACTATGGCTGAAGAAGTTTTGAAAAGACTTACAATTGAGATTTTTCTTTTCCTCAATTACTTCAAATATTTAAACAATCGTGAATCATATTTTCACTGTAACTTTGAAATGTTATAAATTTGATTCGCGTATGCTTAATAGATATAAGTTCTTCATCAGGGAAAAAAACCATGACTTAATTTGACATCATACAATGATGAAAAAATATGGGTAAGTGAAACAAGTTGCAAACTTATTCAAGAGAGTGTAATACATGAAAAAGTGGTTCCTCCGATAGGTAGAGGCTTGCATGATATTATTGCTTGATTATAAAAGATGTTGGCACTATTTATTTTTTACAGGGTGTTTTACACGTTAATGTTAACAATGAGGGTTTCAATCTAACGAAAAAAACCCCCACTCAGACTTAATCTCAATAAAAAGAATCAATATTCTTTAATTAAATCAGATATAGAGAGAAAGAGGTGAGAGAGAGGGGAAGGGGCAAAAATGAATACAAGAGCATTCTAAAAAGAAATGAGGATTTAAATGATACCTGTGTAGTAGAATGCCTCGTTTATTTTAGCAGGGCAGTCGTTTTCCTCCTTAGCATCAATGCAAACGAATGGTTTTAAGAACGGTGGTAAATCGCTGTCTTCATCTAAATCCCGTAAAATTACAGGAATTATTCTTAATTTACAATTCTGGTTATAAGACATTTGAACCGCCAGCCGGGCTTCCATATCACCAAAGTAACTACTTAGAAGTTCAGGGCTGAGAAGTAGCAGAACATTGACGCTTTTTTCCATCTCACCATGTATATTCTCTCTGATCGATTTTCCAGGTATAAAATCACGAACTGGTATCATACATCGTAAATAAAATCTACTCTCAAGGTCGTGGGATATTTGCATGACCTTTGTTTCGTCTACGGCCGAATGAGCTATATAGAGATGATACTTTTTACCAGGTGGCAGTTCATAAAACATCTTATGGTTTTCTTCTTTGTCACATGTATTCTTCTGAGTGTCATTCACTAGTGATACACACTTTTCTTTTATATCAGTTATTTCTGTTCGGGGTCTATCTTTACTCAAGGGAATTTTTGCACTTTCTGCTCCCATTTTTTCACTAACTAAATATTTAAAACGAAATTAAAATTAATCAAATCACATTTAACAAACAAAAATAAATATAAATTAAAGTCTACCAAATCAGAGATAATGTACATTGTAACAGATGTATGAGTATGATAATTTATTTTTTGCACACAGAACAATTAACAAAAGCAGTATAGAAATCTTGAAATAAAGTCAGAAAGCATTTATACTCAAGCACTTTTAGTAGATGTTTTTTTCTTTACCAGAAGAATTATTTAATTTAAAAATGATACCTGATTTGTAAAACGCTTCTTTGATTTGAGCAGGACAGTCGGCTTCCTTCTGTGCATCGATACAGGCGAAATGTTTTAGAAACGTTGGTAAATCAGTGTCCGCATTTAAACTCTGTAAAAGAACTGGAATAATTTTTAAATCAAAGGTCAGGTCATATGATAGTTGGACCGCCAACCGTGCTTCAACGTCACACCATTTGCTTTTGAAAAAATCAGGACTCAAAAGTAACAGTACACTGATGCTTTTCAGCAGCTCGTGGTGCATATTGTCACATATTGTTTGGTCAGATGTAAAATCGCGAGTAGAAATCAAGCATTGGAGAAGAAATCTACTCTCAAGGGCTCTACCAATCAGTTTTGCCTGTGTTTCCTGCGCAGCCGCATGGGAAATGTATATGTGATACTTTTTACCTGGGGGTAGTTTATACAACATATCATTTTTTCGGTTTTTATCGCACACCTCTCCTTGGGCACCAGGTACCATAAACAGACAGTTTTTTCTACGTTTTCTCATTCTTGACCAATGTACAAAATCGCTCAATAAGGAATGGCCATTCTTTGAACCTGTCAGCTCACTCTCTGTGAATAAAATAATAAATTGAAATTATTTTCACTTTCTTTGCAACGAACATATACAATGTAAGGACGACTATTCTGCAATAAACGGTTAAAGAGAATAGTTTTGCATACGCTTGACCAACTGTAATAATTAAAGATTAACAAAAAACAAAAGCTACCTAATTCTTTAGTTTATTACAACCTAACTCTTGGGTTTATTACAACCGTTAAATCATTATTATTTTTTGGCCGCGCACCATCAAATTGTGCAATCTAATACAAGACCAAATACTTGTAGGGTCTAGAATTTTTTTCATAACCTCGAAAACATGAAAATGAAAAAAACGTGCTAGTCATACCTATATGGTACAATGCCTTGTTGATTTTGGCAGGTAAGTCAGATTCCCTTTGTGCATCGATCCACACAAAGGGTTTTAAAAATGGTGGCAAATCGCTGTCTGCATCTAAATCTCGTAATTTTAAAGGAATTATTTGTAAGTTAAAGTTCGGGTCATAAGACATTTGAACTGCTAACCTTGCTTCCACCTCACGCCATTGGCTTTTTAGAAAGCTGGGGGTTAGGATCAGCAACACATTGACACTTTTAAGCATCTCATGATGTATATTATCACAAATAGAATTTCCAGGCAAAAAATCGCGACCAGAAATCATACACCTTACAAAGAATCTACTCTCAAGGTCTCTACCTATCTTTATTGCCTGTGTTTCGTCTTCGTCTGAATGAGAAATATATAAATGATACTTTTTACCAGGAGGCAGTTCATAAAAAATCGTGTGATATTGCTCTTCGTCACATGTATCATTTTTAGTGCCACTTTGCAGTAGACTGGTCATTTCATTGATTTTGATTTCTGCAGTTGATTTCCTTGTCGAGTGTTGAATTTTACTCAATGAAGATTTTTTATTCCTTGCACCTGTCAGTTCATAACCTTTAAATAAGATGAAATAATTTTCATTAGACTGATGTAACTTATTTATATAATAAACTATAAGGTTTCATAATTATATTGAATTTCAAGAGGTATTGTATACAACTTTAAGATCAAAAACGTTCATTTCTGTGTGAAAGTTTTCAAGACGTCATATAAATGATACCACTGTGAAAATCGCAAGTGTACATGGTGTGACAGTTGCATTGCTTTAAACATTTAACACGATCATATTTCGGATATTGAGGGCTTCGACTATATAAGTAATAAGCAGCAATTCCAATAGTAACTCGGGCTTAATGGGATTTGATAAGATTTTATCAGAAGGCAAAAAAAAAAAAATATTGTTTAGCACAAAGCATCCTTAGTGGAAGGGCTTTCAGGTTTGTTCGAATGAAGGACCCGTTTCTCTTCAAAGGGGAGATAATTAGGAAAAAGTAAAAATTAAAACTTTTTAAATTTCCTTTTCCAGGACCACTGGGCCAATTTCAACAAAACTTGGTAAAAAAAAAAAACATTCATAAAATGAAGGACTTTTAAATTTCTTGAACGGCCAATCCTTTTTCAAATGGGGGGGGGGGGGATAATAAGGAGGAGTGAAAATAGGGTTTGATGTTTTAAAACATCTTTTTCTTCTAAATCACTTCGCCAATTTAAATCGAACTTGATACAAAGCATCCTTGGGAGAAGGAATTTCAAATTTCTTCAAATGAAAGGTCATTTCCTCGTCAAAAAGGAGATAATTAGAAAAGAGTGAAAATAGGATCGTTTGTTTTAAAAAACTGTTTCTCCAAAACCACTGGGCAAATTTAATCTAAAATCGTCAAAAAGTAACTTTGGGAAATGGGTTTTCAAGTCTGTTAAAATAACGGGCCAGTTCGCCTTCAAAAGGGAGATACATGTAATAAAGAAAGAGTGAATATACGATAAGGAAATTTAAAAATCTTCTTCTTCAGGACCTAATAGCCTGTTATAACCAAACTTTTGCAATAGTTTTATGATATATGAAAGATCTAAATGAGTTCAAATCAGGACACCGGGGTTAGGAAGGGGTCCTAACGGGTTAAATGTTCATAAAAGAAATTAGAAGAAAACGGCACTTCATTAATACATCAGAGGAATCATAAAGCTATTATTTGTGAAATAGATTAGAATAAAGTTATAATACCAAAGTCTAAAATTAAAAGTATTGGTTATACCCTTTGGATCAAAATGAGGCGGTTATAGGGTTGAATTAGATTGTATAGGATTATATATTATTAGCTAGTAGCTGGGGGTTGCGGGTGAAGAAACAAGGCCTAAGGTTTTTGTAAATTAGGTTTGAAATTGAAAGTTTGAAATTGAAAGGTCTGAATTTTCAGCTTTATTATCTGTGCCACATAGATACATTGATAGGTTAAAAATTTTAAAAACACATTATTTGTTAAGGTCGGGGTCAAAATCTCCATATGCAATAGACTAGCTGTAATTGATTACGTGTGTAAGTGCACGGTAATTTATGACAGGGAACCAGTCTATTATTCCTCTATATTGGGGGAATCATTTACATTATAGTGTTTCAAGATATTTTTCTCAAGTCGAATGTTTTTCTTTTTGGAAGGTGCACAAATTGAAAATTTAAATTTAATAATTTTACTAGAAAGAATAAGCTAGTATAACTTTGTTAAAGAAGTTGTTAATGGCCTCTGTTCATCTAAAACAGATATATTGACATTGTGTACTTAGATTCCACTGTTTATATTAGATTGGATCGCCTGCTTTTGATTCCAATCAAACTCTGTTGCTAGTGATTAGAGTTATGAAGAATGTTAATCAGGTGACCGATGTGGCTCCTGTGACTCTTGTTTAACTCTACATAATTATAGATAAAGTTTTCTAAAGCGAGGGAACGATGACGTTTTTGAATTGAAAATAAAGAGAGGCTGATTTTTATGGCAACCTGAATTTTAAAAAATAGTATTTGTACGCTATGATAAAATCAAAAAAATATGTAATATCACACACCTAAGTATAATCTGCAATTTATTACTACTTACACTTGTTTTTGTATTCAACTTTCACGGCATTTGCTTTGCATTTAGAATACATGTATGCGTATGCAACAAAATATTCTGTTGAATTTCAAACACAATTCAGTAAACAGAATTAATTGTATGCTAGCCAATTAAAATGAGGTCAATTTACGCAACGTTGCAGTACAGAGATAAACAAAATCAAAATCGATGTTATATTATCGAATGCCGATATGCACAAAAGTTGTTCAATACGAAAATCAGAGATAGAAAGAAAGAAAGAAAAAAAGAAAGAAAGATAGCGAGAGAGAAAAGTAGGGAGGGAGATTGTGAGATCACACTGTTTGAAAGAAATTGGAAATATCTATAAGGTTTGCAGCATTACTTATCTGGTAAAAGACTTCATTTATCTTCGCCGGGCAGTCAAATTCTTTCTGTGCATCAATATAACGGAATGGTTTTAAAAATGGTGGTAAATCACTGTCTACATTTAAACCTCGTACAAGAACGGGTATTATTTTTAAATTGAAGTTTGGATCATAAGACATTTGAACCGCCAGCCGGGCTTCCATGTCACACCATTGGCTATTCAAAAAGTCAGGACTAAGAAGTAACAACACCTTAACACTTCTTTCCAATTCATGTTGAGCATTCACATCAATTGGTTTTGCAGGAATAAAATCGCGAACAAAAAGCATACATTTCAGTAAAAATCTTCTCTCAAGTTCCTTGCATAAATCTACTGCCAATTGATGATCTACGGATGAATGGGCAATAAACAGATGGTACTTTTTACCAGGAGGAAGTTCATAAAAAATCTGGTTATCTATCTCTACGGTGCATGTATCTTCTTTAATTCCAGTTCCAAATGAAACACATTTTCTTCCGTTTTCATATCTAAATGCTGATTTCGGCAAACCATTTCGGTAACTTTTTCCACTCAATAAAAGTCCACTTCTATCTGAAATTGTATATGTAAGCTATATATCTATTTTTGTTTTTGCGATATGCGTGCGAGCGTGCGTGTGTATGTGCGAGAGCGAGAGAAAGTAAGAGAGTGAGAGAGAGAAAGAGAGAAAGAAAGAGAGGAAAAGATAGGGTAAGCACTGTTCGAGAATGTCTGTCACAAGCCTAGGATCAATATGATTGTGTTTTACCTGTATGATATATCGCTTCGTTGATCTTAGCACAGCAGTCATTTTCTTTCTGTACATCGATACAAACGTAATGTTGCAGTAAAGGTGGTAGATCACAACCCGCATCTATGTCACGTAATATGACAGGGATAATTTTTAAATTGAAGTTTGGATCATAAGACATTTGAACAGCAACATTGATTTCTACGTCACACCATTTGTTTCTTAGAAAGTCGGGACTTAGAAGTAGCAGCACATTGGCACTTCTCGCCATTTTGTTTTCTATTTCAGACCCAGTATCTACTCCAGGACTAAAATCGCGATTAAATAACATGCAGTTCAGTAGAAATCTACTCTCAAGTTCACTGCAAATAGCATATGCGTGTCGACGGTCTGCGTCACAATATGAAATATATAAGTGATAATTTTTACCATTAGGAAGTTCATTAAACATCGCGTCGTTAATTTTAGCACAGCAGTCATTTTCTTTTTGTGCATCGATACAAACAAAATGATTCAATAAACGGGGTAAATCACAATCCCAATCTATGTCACGTAGTATGACTGGAATGATTTTTAAATTGAAATTTGGATCATAAAACATAGTAACCGCAAATTTGACCTCTAGGCAACACCATTCACATCTTAAATAGTCTGGGCTTAAGAGTAGCAACACATGGTCGACTTTCCCCATTCGATACATCCGTTCATAATTGCTACCAGCTGATAACATGCAATTTAGTAAACATCTACTCTGAAGTTCCTTGCATAAAGCATATGCGTACTGACGGTCTGCGTAAGAATGAGAAATATATGCTTGACGATGTTTAACAGCAGGAATTTCATTAAACATTTCACTATTTTGCTTTGTTGCGTTGTCACATGTACCCTTTTGAGTGTCTTTCGAAAACAGATCAATTTTCAGTGTCTTCTTTAAAAGGTGTCCAATAATACTCTTTAGACGTTTAGTCGGTTCTACCATTGTAACGCCAAGGTCTTCGTTCGAATGATAAATCAATTGTAAACGTCAAAATGAACGCATAACTGAAATAGAAATGATATCAGTATTCGAGATAATCACCGGACCAAAAATATACATAGACTGCGCATGCCTAAAGCTGTATATAAAATACATTCATGTGTTAGGAATTTTATTTTCTTTACAAACATTTAATCTGGGTACGTTGGTAAAACCTGTATATTTAAATGGTTTGCTACCTTTAATAGGGTTAGCAAAACCGTCTATAGGGCTATTTTAAAACGAGCTTAGAAGTAGTTGTATCACCTTAGTGTTGTTTACTATCTCGGGTTTTCCCTTTCGTTTGTTTTTGTTATGTTCTTTGTTTGATTTTTGGGGTTTTTTTTTTTTGGAATGTCAGTTTTAAAAGAAATTAGTCCGTTTGAAGATATATTGTATAATACAATAATTAGAATAAACAAGGCATCAGTATTTTAAACAATATTCTAATAATGGCATGGTCTGTATCATTTACTTTTTTAATTTGATTTTAATTTCATAACTTACAAATCTGTTCTTAATTTAAATGTAAAAACATCTAATTTTATAGAATATATAGGACTGAGAAAAGCAATGTTTAAATATGTAGATAGGAATAAATATGTGAAACAAGTAAGACAAACGATTCAAACATGTATGCCAATGTCCCTAAAAGTATTTAAATGTCCATCGAACGTTACGATCGAAAAGGCAATGAATTGTAACATGCCATGAATGATTATTTATTTAAAGTTAGAAAAAAGGGGGTGCTCCATATCACATGCCTAAGGATAACGTTTTCTCAGAATTTGAAGAATTCACTAATGATAATGAAAAACAGACTATTGTATGTTTTGGAACTTTGATTGTTGTGTTAGTTTTCACTTTCAAAAAAATGATAATGAAAAACTTTAAATTCATTAGACTTTGATAATTTATTTAACAATTTTAAAAAATCCATTAACATTTCACACTTTGATTGGGATTATCTAAATTGCAAAACTGATTAATGAACCCGAAAAGCTTTATGACAGATTTGATCACGCCCGACCGTTGCTGATCGCCTTATAATATTCAAAGAATGATTTCTTATTACTTATATGAAATAGGTTTCACCAAATGTTCCTCTAAATATTAAATTAGTGACATTTTAACGATGTTTTTTTTTTCGAATAATTATGCAAAACTCGTTTTCGTCCATTAATACGTCATTTGCGTCATTGATGAAATGTTTTAGACTATATGTTAGTCGTAGTCACAGGAAAATGTAAATATAATCTGTTGAAGATAGCATTGTAGATAAATAGAGATAAAGAAGTAACATAAATTAGATTTATGCCGATGGCTCAGAACATATTTGCCATTCGAAATATACTGAAATTTGGAATTTCCTGCTATTAAGGCAAATACTGGAAAATACAATCGATAAAAGAAGTTGAAAAGTACGGTGTTATGTCTAGAAAACATTGAAAGACCCAGAAAAACTGATAATATCTTTTCGTTGTTATTGCTGTTTTCAACGTGTTTTCTTATAAAGGATGCGACATGTTGAAGGCTATCGGAACTTATAGAAAGGAACGGTAAAGTTCATGCACAATATATATGTATGCTATTACGGAATTGAGATTTTGTTCTCTCCGAAAAAAGCACGAGATCTCAATCGAAAACAGCAAATGATGTTCTCATTGAGATATTTCTTAGTTCCTTAGTTCAGCATATTCATTGCAGAACAAAAGCAAAAATTTTAACTAAGACCTCCATCCAAAGGTATTTAAGAGACTTATTGAGGTTAATCAATAGTATTTTATTTTAAGGATTTTTTTTCTTTAAAAGAAAGAATATATCAAAATTATTTTATAAATATATTAAAAGTTTTGCTTCATCTAGGAATGAATGTGCCAATTGCAAAATAATATTCCAACAAAACAAATTATTTACTAAAAATCCTTTTTTAAAAACTTATTCTGAATTCTTTTTATCAACAAGGACGCTAGTGTGAACATGTCGTGTTTATTAGGTGAAGGAAATTAGATAAGTCTGTTTTAGTGTCTTATATATAAATGCATTATATCGGTAGGATTTCTTGATTACAATATCAAATTTGACCAAAAAAAAAACCCATTATCAAATATTGTGACGCTTATAGGGTGTAATACATGTTTGCTCTTTTCTAATGAGTACTAAGTCTGGTATTTAGATATTTGCAAAGAAAAGTAGTCTATATATATTTTTCAAATTCTTTTCTAACGTCTAAAAGCGCGATATACATGTAATATTACAATATTTTCCCATGTAAGAGTCCACGCATAAAATTTGAGTAAGTAGGAAATTATTTTCCTAGTTTATTGGAGTCAGTATTACATGTTTATCAATTTGTAATACGATGGCTGTTCAGAAAATGTTAGGAAGAAGCATTATCATGTTTCCATCTCTATCTTTTGTTAATTATTTCTTGTATATTGATATGACAAATCTGATGAGACATTTTTATGTGTACCGCTTATGGATAAATAACAGAAAGCTGTATTGAAAATTTTAGGAAAAAACATTTGCCATAAAGGCAATGATGTTATTTCGTATCTCTAAGACTCTGAAATAAATTTACATAAATTATAAAATATATAATCTTTTTCTAAAACATTTGAACCAAATGCAGAAGGAAAAAAATCACATGTGTTATTTGTTGTTTTATTGTCAATTTACTCGTACACGCGTAGAAGCGTGGTATTACGGTGTCTACCATGCCCTATACACATTTCGTAGTTTAGTTTGCTGTAAAACTCCAGATCACTCATTGGAGCGCGGTGACCATCCACATATAGATGAAGTATCCTCTCCTGTGTAGAAACAATAAGTAAAAAATGTATTAGTAAAAAGTTTCTCAATTTTACTATAGGTATTCACATGTTAATCTAAAAATGTTTGTTTTTTTATTTGGTTGCTTTTTGATCTTCAATCTTTCGTATTTATTCACCGATATTTTGAATCTGAATTGTGCATTGATAAACTAGGTATACTAGATGTAAAGTATTTTATAATTCAGTACTATAATGGGATCTAATGTTATAAAAGTTTTGTTCTGAGGTGGTCAATACCACTGGACAAGGTCCATTTTCGGACGTTATGTATGAATAATTATAATATACATGTATCTGTTTACGTTTGATAATTATGTACTTGTGGAGTATTTTGTTTTAACTTTTGTACTGTTTACTCCATTCAATTTAGGTTTATTTAGATTAATACGACAATTCACACGCCAAATGGCTTGCAGACCAAAAACGGTCTCTTCTTCTTTGTTTTTGTTGGTTATTTTTCTAGATTGCACACTTGTATTAAATATAGCAATAAAAAAGAGAAAAAATGTTTGATGTAATAAAAAAACATGACATGTGGTGATAACGAACAGTGTTCAAAATTGAAAGTCCAAAGAAAAAATACAAAACAGGAGCGGAGCAAACACTGACCTCTAAAAAAATTAGAGGTAGGATCAAGTGCTATGGAGGAATGAGCATCCTCTGCTGATCGGTCACACCCAACGTGTGCTCGATTAAGCTTTTAAAAATATAATGCCTTATTCAGAACTAAATAGAAAATCTTTGGAAACATTAGAAATTGGTGTCTGACCTCGATTTCAATGGTTTTTTCCCGATCGTGCATTAATTGTTGTTCCTCATAAGGCACATGGTAACACAGACATACCCTCATCAATCTCGTGGTATGGGCACAACACATGAAATGCTTAAACAGGTCAAAAGTTAGTGTCAAGATAAAAAAATAATCAAAAGTAATGTGATGAATTAACTACTCTGTATTACTATACAAAGCATTTATTGCATAAAACATTCTTTAGTAATTGAAATTAATAAATCTCTTTTTAAATATAGTATCATAGTAAAGAAGGTTATAAGCTCTAATTTAGTTATCATTGACAAAAATAATCATATTTCTTTAGACGGTTTAAGCATACACATGTACATGGAAGGCTAGTATCATCTTGTGTCAGCAGACCATTTGTAAATTGATGTGAATGTTGACTTAAAAATTTAATCCATAATTACATTAATTGCATCATATGTAAACCAAGTGACAGTGAACTCGTAGTGCTCTGGTGTAGGGCGTGGCGTTGAGACATGCTTTGTCGTAGTTGGATTATTATTGGCACCCAATACCAGCACCTATTCAAAAATTTGTTTTAAGCAACGTTTTGCTGAACGAAACCAAAACAAAAGATTATTCATGGTATATTACTGACAATTTACAAGACACCTTTTCTATTCTTGCATTTAAACGACAATCTCACAATTGAGATTAATAGAATAATTCATTATTACGAGTGTGGGATAGTGAAATTCCACCGAGGGGACAAGATTCATGGTCTAGGACGAGGCTCTGCCGAGTACTAGACCGTGAATCTTGGCTCCGAGGTGGAATTTCACTATCCCAAACGAGTATGTAATGAATGATTACTTTTCTCGCATTATTTACATAAAAACAATGTCTGACAACTTTCTCTTTTGACGTTATAAAGTTTACTTTCGGTTTATTCCTCCGCGTGTTACAAATGGTGCAAGTAAAGAAGAGAGCATAAGAAATTTTTTTTCAATGAAAATAAGATAAATTGTAGTCAACTAAGCAAAAGAATGACTTACAGATTAGAACATTCCGTCATTTATCATTTCCTTACAGCATACGAAGTTTGTTTACATTTTACAGCGGCGTAGTAATACGCAGTGTAAGACAGAAAAATCTCAAACTGCTGTCTCACACTGTACAAACCGATCTCACACCGGTGATAATGTGAGAATAAGTTATTGATAAAATAAGATTTTTACTTTCTTTGCATCAGCAAAACACAAAACAATTAATATTTTACGTACTGTGAGGACAGAAAATCCCAAAAAGACTGCTGAAATGTATCGTGGCGTCATATCACAGATGTTTTAACAGTGTGTCTTATCAACAAAGGGAAATAGTGTCGACCTTGCATTACAGGTACCTGGACAAGAAGGTCGACACGCTATAAGTACAAATTGACAATTGTAAACATTACGAAGAGTGCTTACATTTTGGCGATGTTCAAATGATATAATTTACTGAAAGAAAAAATATGTATGGTATCAATTGTAGAGATTCTTGTTTTTTATTTCAAACAATTGTGTTTTGTCAACACCATTGTAATGACAGACGTTCTCACCAGAGTGTTTGGCAAGCTAACACATATATCACACCCAAACCAAACAACCCTCTCCATGATCTCCAGAAAACAAGCGACATATTATACCTCATATATAGGTATGTATTAGTAATTTTATAATGATTTGAATTCAATGATTTAGAAATTGTTATGATGACTCAGAATAAAAAAAAAAACACTGATGATAATGAAAACGCAGCAATGATGGCGTCCCACAGCTAAAATACAGCTGTAAAACGGTGTTGTTTGAATCAACGAAAAAATACTCTGACCGGGAGTATTTCTTAAAATCTTGAATAAAAAAAAATGACAAAGATGTGAAACATTATATTTGCTGCAATTTTGTGACGTAGTATGTATTTTAAAGTCACGTGCAGTGCCTAATCTTACACATATGGAGAAATGGTGTGCATTTTACTAATTTTACTGCATAGCGGTCATGTTGTTTTCATGATGGCGATTTTCAGTACAATAGAATACTAGTATATAGCAAGAAATGAGAAAAATTACTTTGATTTTTAGAAAAATTTTTAAACATGAGTATTTCGGAAATATTTATTCCATATTTTGTTTTGTTATTTACTCCATCCGGTATCAGAAAAGTGCTTGTTTTGTTTACAAGAGATGTTAAGATGGCAGTTCCTTTTTGAATCTGAATAATCGAAGCATGGCTTTGTAGGAATAGAGTGTGTTTTTAAGTGATGAAAGAGCTTATGAAGAGATTTAAAAAAAAAAAAATTCAGTAAACTTTGAACTTGCAACTAGGCAATTAAGGCTTTATATTATAATTATTGCACATTTCTATAGGAATTATCATTGGAAATTGAATGAGATTTTTCAGGTTATAATTTAATTTTGTTCCAAGCTGACTTTGTACCTGTGTATTCATTTATTACTCATTTTCGCCAGAATATTCCTATTTTTAGATAATTTACTGGTTGAACGATGAGGCATTTAAAGTAAATTTGAAAAGTGAATTGGAAATTGATTAGGAATTTAAGTTCAAGGGATTAAGTTTTACTTTTGGTTTTTACTTTCATCCAGGAGGCTTGGGAGAGAGTTTGAGAGTTAGGGATTTAAACTTTGGAGTTTTACTTTTCCAACATATGCGTTGTGGGAGAAGTTGGTTATATACAGATAGACTATAAGAAACAGACTGAGACAGAATTTAGATTTGTTGCTTGTTCATTTGAGATAATTATTATAATAAACTGTAAAATTTGTATTTTGTATCATTTGAAATACAGAGATTTACAAGGTTTCCTAAAGTTGAAGGTTTCCAAATAAGTTGTAAATGTAAGGATAGTAAAGATTAAGAACTGAGTCAGAAGATACTGAGTATCAAGAGAATATTAGTAACTTCCTTAGAACCTAGATTGTAAAAGACTTTAAAAGTAGAGAAGGAAAGCTGAGAGATTTCGTTTATTAATAAAATTTAGTGTAATATAGAGAGCGCGGGTTAATAATAGGAGGTATAAGTTGTAGGCAGTGGTGAGTGATACAGTTGTTATTAGATAAAGGGAGATAACTTCGTGTTGTGAAATAAAATTTAAGGGTATTAAATTTTAAACCACTGTGCCACATAAGCCCTCCTAGCTCAGTTAAGCCGTGTAACGCAAGCCTTGCCACGGAAGATAAGACAACCCCTAGTGAGTCTCTCGGACAGAGAGAGAGAGACCCGTTACACTTGGCGTCGCCGGTAGGATTTGTACTTCCAACCAAGGAGTGTTGGTACCACAAATCCAGTGAAACGAACATCTCTAACAACAAAGATGGTGAAGAGAAGATCACAAGCCTCAACAACATCTTAACAAAAGGGAAGTCATGTTGAAAATGATAAGATACAACAGGCTACAGATGACGATATAAACACTGGGACCTTGATTGTCACTGAAGGAGAAACTACAGATTATGAAACCACTGCAAATGAATTTGGGTCATCTGAGGAAGATGACATTCCAAATACTGTCAGACCACAGATCAACGTTGAAGCGGAAGTCCATATGGGAAACAGTCCATTACAACCCGACATTAGACAAAATGCAGGACTAGATAATGTAAGGAGGTCAACACCAGTAAGGCATGTTGGAAGACCTGGATTAAGGAGAAGGCTACAAAACACTGATCCAACAGAACAACCAACTCCTACTAAAAATTCTTCCATTGAGGCAGGAGACAATTTACCTGGCATTTACAATGCAGTAAAAGGAGCCTTGAAGGAAATGCAAGTCAGATAGTATCCGCCATCCAATTAGCCTTTGAAGGATTCACTAACCATCAGAATGCTGATAATGCTTCTGATAAACTGGAGAATGGTAAATCTTCTGACCGCCATGCGAGAAGCATGGCAAATCAGAAGAAACTTCGCTCTATATCCAGATACCCTACTTAACCCCACTCATCTTCAGAGGAGGAGACAGAACCCATAACCAGGAGAAGGTCATCAAATGGCAGTGTCAGGACCAGTGAAATTTTCCAGACAACTCAAAAAGGCCAGAAATCAAGTGTGAAGTTACCAGCTCTTACAGGAACGACTGAAAAATGGGAAGTTTGGTACAACAGATTTGAGGCTTTAGCCCACATTGAACATTGGACACAGGAGGAAAAGCTGAGTGAAATCCTCCCAAGGCTACAAGGAGTAACCGGGGAGTTAACATACGGACAGTTACCCACCTCAGTCCTTAGCAACTACAAACGCCTACTGAAGGAGCTGCAAAGCAGATTTGGTGAAGTGGAGACAGCCAAACTTTACATCATGCAGTTTAAACGCAGAAACCAACAGCCTGGTGAGTCAGCCGAGGAGTACGCTGCCGAGCTTGAACGTTTGTATGATAAAGCTTGTAAAAACAGAGGTGTCTCAATCAGACAGGAGGACTTGTTAAGGAGATTCCGTGGGACTCCGTTACCAGAAAACCAGGATTTATGAGGAACTGAATAAGAACCAGAGAAAATGAAGGATGCGGTATACCATGTGGTAAATTAACTGGAGACCACCAGATATCCCCATAATCCAGAAGACAGTGACAGGAGGGAAAAGAAACCCACAAGACAGGTCAATGCTTCAGTCAAGCAGAAACCTGTTAAGAAATTAGTCCAACCAGAGGAAAAACAATCGGCAGGATGGAGGTCTGCACAACAGAAACCCCAAACAGGTGCTCCAAGAACTATCACCATGCAGGAAGGAGATCTTCAAGACACGGTAAATCAATTGGTGGATGAAAGAATAAAATCTCAGCTACAGACACAGTCTAAAGATAGATCATCTAATTCCAATCAATGGCCAGGGAGAAGGAATATTTCCGCAGACACCTTAGCTGAAAGGACATCTTACGATAGTAATATGCAAGCACCATGGAGACATGTAGATCCTCAAACAAGTAGAGCAAATAATAGAATTTGCTATGCTTGTGGCCAAAACGGACATTTTGCAAGGAGCTGTCCATTAGGAATCAGCAGAAAAGCCATAACAATGAGGGAAGATTCACACAGAGTACTCTCAGTACTGCCTATCAACAATCCAACGATATCCAGCGAAGTGGAGATGTAAACTTGGTAAACAGTTCCTCTCCAGTTTTAACCCACTTATCGCCAAACTAGAGAGGGTCACTCCTGTTGACCAGGGAGTGACCCAAACTGAAGGGAATGATAATGGTCATAAGGAAATGCGGGAAACAACACAACCGACAGGAGTTAATAACCCCAGTGACAGCAGTGTCACACAAATTGCAAGGGAACTCATGAGGAGTGAGGGCATCTACATAAAAGGGAAGATTCAAGGCATAAAGGTCATGTTCACAGTCGACACGGGAGCTATCCGTACAGTGCTGTCCGACCGAGCCTTCAAGAAGATCCCTGATTATGTTCGACCCCACTTCTTGTCTTACATGTAATCAAGTGTAAATGGCCAACCCCTGAAGGAAATTGGGAAAGCCAAGTTCAAATTCTAGTTAGGAAAACTGAAATTTGAGGAGATAGTTGTTGCTGAAATTAAAGATGAAGCTTTATTGGGCTTAGATGAACTTATGAAGGGTCCAGGGGGACCGGCAGATATTCGTCTTAGTGAAGGTGTCATCCTGTTAAATGGTTGTTCCGTCCTTTGAGTTCAGAACCATCAACCTGGCAGACGGAGGAAAGTCCGTGCTGCTGAGGATTATCAGATTCCCGCCAGATCAGAAATGATAATAGATGTATTTGTTGATAGAGAGGAAGATGATTGTTTTGACAAGTCAAAAGATTTTATAGTGGGACCAGTGGAAAAGTTTACAGAGAGATATCCATTGCGCAGCTCTCTTAAGGTTTACTTTGTGGTCGCGCCGACCAGAAAGTGCGAGAAATGTTTACTATGACATCACACAAAACAACAAGTCATCAGAAATTCTCAAAAATAAAGTAATTCCCGATTGCTATGGGTACATACACATTAAACTACATTAAAAATTACCTTTGCGTGCAACTTTGTAGTGAAATAAGTCCAACAACGTTAAGTATAAACAACTGACCCAACGCGATGCACTTGTCAATGTGACGTCATACTGTAAATTTTGACGCATATTATGTGTAGAGAGAGGCGGATCAATCAATTTTTTAACATGGGAAAATGCATTTCATAAATGAACGGAGCATAATCTTAAAAAAATTAATATACCATTAAATCCTATTTATTATGCTTGTTTTAATCCAGCATGTATTTATTTTTTAGAGCGTGTATTATTTCTTTTTTTAGAGTGTTTAATGTACAAGTTCTATCTGTTTGACATCGGGAAGCCTATCTTAATCCGCGTTTTAAAACGGCATACACTTAACAGATTATTACGATCTTTTAGATATAAATTAAGGAAATATTTGATTTATTAAAAAGTGCTGCTGCTTTGATGAAATTTATAGAATGAATTAATAAATACGTAAAACATTAAGCGAAGGTCATATAAATTTCAACCGGAGCTCATTTCTTTGATATTTATTCTAATAAAAGATAAACTCTATACAAAGCAGCAGCACTTTTCAGAATCTATTAGATAAGTAATATTTAATTTTCATTTAAATTTTTAATTCAAATAAGGTTATAGCCTTGTAATATTGAAATTTGTTTATGACCTCCATTCGGGAGAATCATCAACACATATCACGTGACTGTCCATTCAGGGGACTACACTAAGTGTCATACAAAGTGGCATTGACTATGCTGTTTCGTTTAATATCAAATTTATATCATGATAGAATAACTTTACATAAATATTTTGTAAAAATAGATGCATCGTTCTCTGCACGTTTAAATCTGTTGATATTTTCATAGTCAGCATTAACAGTGCTGCGTGTTATTGGCGACCACATTGGTGGAAATTAACAATAGCGTAACAAGTTAATTAAGGTTAATGAATCCCTCTGTGGAAGAGGTGATCATTCATCAAGATACCGAGATTGGGGAAGCTGAAAAATTGGAAGAGGATCCAACATTATTGTTAATTACTGGAAATGAAAGTGAAGTTGGGATCAGTACAGCAGTTAGGAGAATTTAGTTGAAGGACCCTATACAACCCATAATGTGGGATACCAATGAAGGGATAATCCGATCAGTAGCTATGGGTGGAACTTCAGAAGGAGGCAAAAGTGGAGTTGTGCCCCCTTACTTAATGGAGCTGTACAATGACGCAATTAAGGATAGATTGGAGGAAGAGAAAACCATTGTTCCTGCCATTGCTGAGGACTTCCTGGATCAACTCCTAGGCGGATATCTCAGGAGAAGTGACACTTCAAGGGGTGATGCGAGCGGTGAAGCAACTCCAGACTCTGGTCGTGTGGAGCTGGGAGGACTAATGAGGGTTGTAGGAAGACTGCAGGGAGTTGCGAGACCACAACCGGGAGCGGGAACAAGGAGAGGATCAACCCAGAGGCACAACAGGGACAGGCCAAGGCAGACCACATGATGGAACCAGACAGGTCATCGAATTCATATAGGGACACTTATCGAAATTGTATGTGATATTGTTATATGGAACTGTGCTAAATGATATTCTATTATAGTGAATATGATGGACTTTGAATTTAAATATTGTATGTGTACATTATAGTAAAAGTTCTTATTTCAGAGATAGTCATATTATTAGAATGTATTACTTGATTATTGTATATTGTAAGGTAGGCAGTTTGACCTGGATGTGTAAATTTGACATTTGTTTAATCTAAGTCATTTGTGAGGACACAAATATTTTTGAGAAGTGAGAAGTGGTGTCCGATGCCGGGAATCGAACCCGGGCCGCCTGGGTGAAAACCAGAAATCATAAGCCCTCCTAGCTCAGTTGAGCCGTGTAACGCAAGCCTTGCCACGGAAGATAAGACAACCCCTAGTGAGTCTCTCGGACAGAGAGAGAGAGACCCGTTGCAATATTTTGTTTAAAAATCCTTCATCATGCCATGTGTTTTGATGTTCTGACTTGGACTTTAAATAGATATTTCGTTTTTTAAAAATATTCTTAAAACATTTCGCTAACTCGTCAAAATAAGGCACATTTTAACTAATCAAAAGCAATTTACATAAAATTGGGGTATATCTGTAGGTTTTCCAAGCATGATTTACAGTAGCTACTTAAATTTTCTACCAATTTTACGTAAAATAAAAAGGTATTGATGTTTCACCTGCGCCATGCTGTTTTTACATGCATTAAAATGTTTACACGTAGTAGGGAGAGTCTCCAAACCATTAGTTTATAAAAAAAAAAAGTCATTTACTATAAACAAAGCTTTAAAACTGACGATTATTTGATATTGAATATTGATATGAATTAATTCTGTACCTTTAGTTTAAACGACATCATCTATGTGAAGAAAACAAAAGGTTTTATTACTTTTTTCAATATTATTCACTTTTAACACTACTGTGTATTTCCTGAGAACTATCAAATCGAATGCAAATCGTGACGTTTAAGTTGATTATGGCGTCATATTGTATGAAATACAGAAAATTGAAGTGACTTTCATCAATCTTTCATCAAACCGTTGTGAAATCAATCGGAAAGCCTCAACATATCTGCGAAACAATTTTTAGTATTAATGACCAACTTTTTTGAGCAAGTGGCCATTGAATATTTTTTGATATATCTCATTTTTTTAACAAACAATCATAATGTTTCACATTTAATGTTGATTCTTGATTGTTAAACTGATCAAAATCAATAGACTTTTGTAAATTGTCATACAGTTTGTTAAGGACAATGTAGCTACAAAGATACAAGGAATTCGTAGTTTTTAATGACTTTTTTTATTACCTGTCGAATTTCCTTTATCTATTGTTTAAAAAATCTGCCTATTTTTGATTCTACTTTAAAGCCAGATCATAACGTATGCTTAAGTTAGAAGCTTAACACCACGATTTTGAACTTAATTACCAGTGGACAAATCAAAATATATCAATGACTAAGTGAATACCCTTGAAAATTAAAAAAAGAGAATCTTACAGATACTATATATTCTAACTATTGTTCAAGGATTTTTTTTTTACAATACAGGACTTACATTCAAGCTAATTTTTCACTGTATAAAACTTCACTTGCATTATGATTATTTCTTGTTTATGTGCTCCATTGAATCTTTGATAGCACACCAAACGTAGTACATATACTAACAAGTTCCATATTTGATGTTGGGGACTCCAAAATAAATCTCGTGATTTCACATTTAAGCACTCTGCTTGTTATCACAATCATAAAGGTAACTGGCACATATATTCATTCGAACACGCTTACCAAAATTTATGTCATGTTACACTGTCAATACAGACGTATAACACTACGAGAAGTTAAGCGAGCCTACATCGGGCAAAAATTATTGGACAAAATGAATTGATCAGCTTAAGTTCAAAAATATGCCTAAATGCGCTGGTATATTATAAAGTCTATTTAATGTAAGGCTAAGCTGAGCGTGTACGTTGATAAAATTTACAATGTACCCCCACCCATAAATAAAGATGTCTATCTCCTGTGTTAGTGATTATCTTGGATGAAAAGGGAACTCTAATAGGGTTCATATTTTAAAGATGAAATGCATGAAATATTGTTAAAAAATTCCGTGATTTATTTTTTGTCAATTTACATGAGGCCATATTTTACATCGTTCTTTTACTTATTAACACATCATGTTGATATCAGCACCATTGTTGATTAAAGATAAATCCATAGAAATTTAATTATAAACAAATGAGTTCTTGCAAACATTTGGTTAAATGTTGTGTTTGAGAGTACTTAATATTTACACTATTTGCAACAGGTAAATCAACTTTTAAATAAACCAAAAGAGTAAAATTAATATTTTGATCAGCTTTTAATGAAAGCTAAAACAATATATAAAAACTTTTGATTAACGCTTTCCTTTAGTCGCTTTCAGAAATACTTTTTGGCAGGGGTTTAAAGTTTAAATTTTCCCCTTTGATTAGCGATTTAGTAAAGGAGATGCTAAGTACTTTTTAAATATATATATATATATATATATATATATATATATATATATATATATACACACACACACATTTATATATATACATTTTTTCAAAAAGAGCGAACTTCACATTCCGAAATTCATATTGAGCATCAAGAATGCATACACCCCTTCCATTTACGAAGGCCCAAGCAAATACAAAAATCAAAGTAGTAGACTAATTGTTCTCGAACAATTAGAGGTCTTTCCACCTTAGTATTTTTAATAAATTGCTAGATTGCCCGATAAGATATACAAAAAAATATTATACCTGTGATTTATATTGTACTAGAATTTTTTTCCACTTACTCTAAACAAAACTGATGTGCTCGCCAATTGAATATTCTTTACACATTGACTTGATGTGATACCTGGCTGACCTAATTGAATACCTTATTGCGCAATCCAGCAAGCTATCGAAACCCTTACTATAATTCTGTATTTTAAAAGATATGAAAATTCATTAATTAACAGATTTCAAAATGACCTTGACCTTTGACCTTCATATCATTTTGTTCGGCCAAGGTAGACGCTACCATCCCAAGTGGTTTGAAGTCTCTATGATAGATAGGAAAAGAGTTGGAAGCAATTTTATCGAAATTTCAATACTTTCAGGGGCAATAACTGCTAGACGGGGACCTCAGATCCTTTCGGTATGAATAGATTGAAGAACCCTCTAAGTGTACTGAAGGCATTGGAAATTAATTTCCAAGTCTCTATCTCTTATGGTTTCAGAGGAGTAGCGATAACAAGCATTTCCTACTCAAAGGGCAATAACTCTGTAATTATTCAAAGGTATGAGCCAAGGGGCTATATTTTAAAATGTCTTAAGATGTCCTACTATATCCATGAAAAAGTTTTTCTCTACCACCCTAAACAAAAGAGATATAAAAACTCATTAATTAAGAGCTTCTCAAATGACCTTGACCTTTATGTCATTTTGTTCGGCCAAGGTAGACGCTTCCATTCCAAGTGGTCCGAAGTCTCTATGATAAATAATAAAAATGTTGGAAGTGATTTTATGGAAATTTAAATATTTTCAGGGGCAATAACTATTACAAGGGGGCCTCAGATCCTTTTGGTATGAATAGATTGAAGAACCCTCTAAGTGTAATGAAGACATTGGTAAAAGTTCCAAACTCTATCTCTTATGGTTTCAGAGGAGTAGCGATAACAAGCAGTTCCTACTCAAAGGGCAATAACTCTGTAAGTTCTGGGAGTTTTTTGACACAGGGTCAATTGGTACCATAACTATTAATGACCAATTACATAAAGTTTAAATTGTTTGGATAACTCTAATAACAAAAGAGTCACCCCGAGCTAAATAGAAAAAAAGAAGAAGAAAAAACATAAAGAAAGCAAGAGGTCTTTCACCTGAAAGGTGGAAAGACCTAATCATCATGCCCATCATTAGATTTTGCATACAAATCAATGAAACAATAAGTTTTAGTGCTGGAATATTTGTTTTATTCTATATTGGTATATGAACTCTTCTGTTTCATCTTTAAAATTAATGATCAATCAAATCAAATGTTCAAATGTTCTAAAAATGAGACTGTTGATTTGTATATGTACTTAGGAATAAAACAGGCAAGTAAGTTACCAAAGGCTAGTATAGTACATGTATTACATCCGCTCCTATTCATTTTAAACAATAATAACAGCTGTGCAATATAAAATGTAACGTGACCGTGCGGCCTTATAAGGTGAAACGAACAACATAAGGAACAAAAAATGTTATGATACGAAACATTTCATGAAAACATTGAACGTTTAAGCTAACGCCATGCATTTCAAAATAATAATTAATTTTAATAACTAAAAGAACATTTGTTTGTAGCTCCATACCACTCTGAGTGTTTGTTTGATTATCACGGAAACGTTCCAGTGCAGACACAGAAACTGATAACTTCATAAAATCCGAATATACTAATCAAGGTCAGCCTGGAAGGTCATTGTGGTGTTACGGATGTCATCTAAAATACACAGAGAAATAAAACAAGAAAATAAAAGATAACCCCACACAACGTATATTTTGCATTTCAAGTTCTTGTAAGTTTTTTATTATTTTTCATAAGATTTATTAATCCGTAAATATTCAACGCTTTAAGAAATTCTTTTAAACTTATGTTAATTGCATGCCAGAAGAGGGACCGTGATAAACTGCCATTAACTAGAAAAATTCCACAAGCATTGACTCGGCAATAAAATAGATATTCTGTAATTTTTTATGTTTTAACGAGTTAAATAATTATAGAATTTAATCCCTTGTTCTTATTAAATTGAATATCTCACATGTCAGGTAAAGCACACTTTAAAAAGTTAAATAATCTTTATTCAATGGTCTTTAATTTAATATGTGGATTTTACAAAACTACATCGTAAACTGGTATAAAAAATGTCACTTATGCACTGGCATATTTATTAGACACAGTGTGTATCTAGTGTCAATATAAACATTAGAAAATGTATAAATAAAACTAATGGATACAGTATTTTGCGCTTAAAATTACATATTTCACCATTTCGCCACTGCTAAGGAATACATTCGATAAAAATAAGCTGTCCTTTAAATGTTATCCTACAGGATTGCAAATCAAAATTTAATTCATGTGTCCAAAAGCCCGAATCTTAAATCAAATTGATATTTTGTTACAACAAATGTAGTAGGCCATTCTTATATATCCGGCACCTTAGTTACACTTGTATACTGTAAATCTCTGAAATCAGACATATCCGGAAACATTCATTAATTCCTCAATAATTATCAAGATCGCACATGTGTAATTGCAAACGGTTATTGTCTGGGGTCTTATGATTGATATCTTGTAATAATTTTCAAGTTTTCAAACACAAAAAGTAGAAATATTTTATGAAAATCAATTATATGAATAAGGACCGTAGACTACTTTTGATCGTCATTAGAATAACGGTTTTTTGCTCTATGAAATAATTAATGATGCATGGTTATACTGTTATAAAGAAACAAACGTACCCAAATCATACTGTTTAGGACAAACTTACGTTCAATATCTAGTAAATTTTTTTTAAAGTTTCTTCGTGATTCTAGATCCAGCATGACGTCATACTTCATTTGATATATTTTTTTATTCCTTATGACTAAAATACAATGATATAGGAAAGTGATAACTTTTTTCCTGACATTTTATTTGAATCCTATAAAAAGGAATGAATTTCGGATATTTATATATAAAATTCATATTTATTTAAATATGAAGCAAAAAAAAAAAACAAAAACCCCCCCATATCATTGTTCGATTTAAGCGAGGCTCTAGGCACTCTGGATATAGTGTCGTCAGACAAGTAAAAACGTTGAGGTTTGTTACTGATTTCTCCATATTCCATGGCAAATAACAGTTTATAACGCGGTGTTTTTATAGTGTTTACCTCACAATTCAGCTAAAGTATACATTATCTTACCAAGCTATTTTAATGAAACAACACTGAAATAATTCATCTTTGATATTTCGAAAACCTATAGATTTCTTTCATTTACTAGATTTTGACCTTTACGGGACAATTAAATAATACTTAATTTATTGCGTTGAAAAGTATCTTTAATAGTATAAATAATTTTTCTTTAATTACCGAAGGCTCGCTGGTGTCGTGTTTCCAGCTCTGGTAGTGTTGCTGATAGATTTCGTTGGCTGTCCACTATGCCCTGTTTTGTATCCTCCGTTGAGACATTTAACTGCTGTAACATTTCAGCCATTTCACGTGAGTGAGTGTTGATACCAGACAATGTTATTGACAAATATCGAACCTCAATTTTTACATCAGCTATTGTGTTCGAAACGTTATTCAAGTTTTTATTGAATTCCTGTAAATCACTTAGAAATGAAGCACTGTAATTTTTCAATAAGTCGTTTTTAGTTTTTAGAAAATCTACTTCTTTTTGCAGCTCTTTAATTTCATGATTTGTCGATGTCTTAGTATCGTAAATCTTGTTTTCAGCTTCTGCGAGTTTTTCCTGCATTAACAGCATGTCTTTCATGAGCACATGTACATTTTGTACTAAAGTCATTTTGATAATAGTCTCTTGATTTAAAAGTTGTCTAAATACGTCCAGAGTTTTATAATCCAATTCACTTTTGTTACTACTAGTTCCGTTTTGGGAGTCATGATCTGTAAACGCAGCAAACGCTTCAGTTTGAATAATAGTTTGATGAAAATGAAAATCAGGAGAAGGACGTTGTTGTGAACCATTATTGCAAAATGAGGGTTTTAAGCAGTTTATACACTTTTTTTGGTGGTCTTAAATATTTTAGATAAAATTAACTTAAAGGGACTTGGACACGATTTGAGCTCAAATTTTTCAAAATTTATTTTTTCAATTTTATTGTCTATAATGGTTAATATGGATGTTTTAATGCTTTATCAAAATTTGAAAGTCAAAGATAGAGTTACAAGCGAGTTACAGAGGTTAGAATTCTTTGTTTTGTAAACAAAGCTCGAGTCTTGTTATTGTTTACGTATGCATTGTATTGGTATCAGTTTCTCTCTAATGATGCTTTTTGTTGTTGATAATAGTATTTAGGAACACATTAAATCAGTTTATCTTGTTGCCACAAGTTTTTTTGTCAAATAAATGATAATTTCTTTATTTCACATTATTTGTAAACAAATATAAGACTCGAGCTTTGTTTACATAATACCGACTTCTTTCCTCTGTATCTCACTTGTAGCTTGATTTCTAGCATTGAAATTTTAGTGAATCATTCAAAATATACAAATAGATCATTTGATACAGAAAAATTAAATATTAAATGTTTCATTTCAAATCGTGTCTAGGTCCCTTAAATGATGGGTGTGTTAAAAAATTACACTGATCCGTAAAATAACCTGTTAGAAACTATCATCGTTGCTTAAAATTCGGTGCAGTTTATATGTAAGTTGTTATCGGAGTAATGAGATAGAAAGAAATTTACCCTAACATGATGTTAGGTGTTTTCGTATTTTGACAGTGTAGTTTAATAAGAATTTTAATTCAATTACTTTTAAACAACTTTCTTAAAAGTTTGACTGTAACATCTAAAAAGAAGAGGGAAAAACAGATTTATATTTGGAGTTAAATTATTATAGGGTGTTTCAAAGTCATGATTTTTTTTAAGTGTCCTATAGAAGAGTGTAAAACAGAATCCTTGCACTTTAACAAGTCAAACAAATCAACCATTTACATGTATATTTTAAATGAACGCATAAATAAACTATCTACTGATTTAACTCAATGTCCAGTATGCCAACACAACTCTTTTAAGCTGCAGAATGACTCTTCTTTTTAAAAGACGATTTGTTTTAATATTTTTTCTTATCGTAATGTTTATATTAATGAGTTTGGCAAGATTAATGGCATTTCGAACATTCCCAAAGACAATACCAGATATCGTAAACATAGATTTTTAAATGGTTTTAAGATTAGTGTTTAGTAAGGAAAGTGTTTACGTTGACTTCCGTGTTTATAAATCAAATCAGAGATATCAAACCCTTAAGGGTCCCATTATTGCACTAATTGTACTAATAGCATCCAGTTTTTACTTTATTCGATGTGTGTTCTATGGCGCCTATTCAAGTTTTAATGCAATAATGTGAAAAAGAAAATGTTGTAGTATTAATTCGTTACTTATATCTGTTTCATCCATTTATGATTTTTAAAGGATATAGCAAGATTTTTTGAAGCGCGTTTTGAAAGAAATATGATAGCCACTGCACTGGTAAGGAATATCCAATGAAAGACAAAACAACAGTCTAAAATCTAGGCACAGATATTTGAAAAAAAAAACCTCGATCATTGAAGAAAGCTTTCCTGTGTCGTACTGTTATCATCGCACATGCGCAAACCATACAGTGTAGTAGAAAGTGAAGTGACAGCATGGACTTAAATAAAAACAGATTTTTTTGTAGAAACTTATAAAACGAAAGCACGTTGTTACTTTCTCGGATTTACTACCGTGTTGATAAATAAGGAATAATGTATATCAAGGAAAATTATATAAAATTGAGAAACGTCTCGTGTGTCCTTAAGTTACAGACAAGGGGTAAAATATAACATGAAACATTTCATTTGAAGGGGAATAGTCAATGTTTCTACATCTGTAAAAAGGTATAGAATTCTTGATATAACTGATTGTAATAAAAATGGCTTTTGAATTAAAAGTGGTCATAATTATAATCTTGAATACCTTACAGAAACAGTTTGATTATTACAAGGTGATTGGTTCAGCCAGGAATGGGGGTGTACTAAAACAGAATTAACTTTTTTATTTTTCAATTAAATAAGATCAAATATGAAAATTTCTACTTAAAATTGCACAACCTAGCTTTCTGATTGTAAAGTGTTTTTGTGAGAAATAAACTCTTAGACTAAATGTCAAAGGTGGCAATATAGTTTTGTGTGAAAGACCGGTCAAATTTTTGAAAAGGGGGGGGGGGACCTGACATTTGAATGGTTATTTTAGGGGTATAGTCAGAATAATTATTGCAATCATTTGTTGGGGAGTGGAGCACATGTTCATTGTTGATATATAATGACACTTTAGTATTGGTAGGGGTTTTTTTATCGAATAGGGAAAGAAAATGCTACTGTAACACTGTTGCCAAAATTTTCACTTCTGGATTTGTGCTTGAAAAAGAGGCTGCATGGGTCCCCCCAATTAATTGATAATTTTTTGCATGGGTAGACAATATCCAGAATACAGTTGCTTCTAGCAGTTGCTTGGGGCTTGTGCAGGCCTGCCAGTGGAAAGGTAAAAAAGGTAAAATTTTTAGAAAACAAATTGAGATGGGGCTCTTCTAGTTAGTGTAATTATATGAAAATCTCAAGAGTCAGGACTATGTTTACCTTTGCATGCAGAACAATTTTAACATTTTTTAACAACCCTGCCCCCAACCCACATGTAAGAAATACACTACCCGGGCCACTACATGTATATCTAATTGACATTTCTTTAATCGACAAAAAAAAATGGTCACAGTGGTATTTAGAAAATTAACATACATTGTATCTCAATATGCATGTATGTGATAAAATTATACATGTATTTAAAAAGTACAACTAGTTCTATATATATATATATCTGTAGTTACATGTAGATTGCTTCAGACAACCCTTTATATTCTTTAATATATTATGAGCTGTTATGAACAGGAGTATATACATTGTGCAACCTATTTTCCTTTAATTAAGCAAAGAATCATTGATCACTTTACTCAACAACTTGTAGAACAGATTAATTCCTCATCTCGATGTTATTTTTACAAGCATATTATTGACCAGTTTTCATTACAATATTATTTAACAAAATCAATACCTTCTACTTATAAGAAACAAATTACAAGAATTAGATTGACATCTCATAGATTTGCAATTGAAAGTGGACGACACACTAATGTACCAAAAGAAAGACGCTTATGTAAATTTTGTTCAGATATTGAAGATGAATTCCATTTTGTTTTGAAATGTCAGCAGTATAGAGAAATCCGAGTAAAATATATTAAGAAATATTATTGGAAAAAACCTTCTGTATACAAATTTATACAACTATTAAGTGTTCAAAATTTTAAAGAACTGTGCAATTTGGGGAAGTATCTCCATCTAGCTTTCAATATTTATGATAATTAAGAAAAATTCTCTGGGTTTTTTTCGCCTGTTAGTAAACTTTTATTGTATACACACTGTCAATGTACTTTACATGTACATGTACCATACCATTATTCAATATTGCTATTAATTATATGTAATAACGTATGCCATAAGATGTATGTCTTGTGCAAATAAAGAATGTAATAGGAGCTGTTATAAAGTATCAAATACAACTTAACTGATCAAGAACTTCTAATACCGGTAGTCACAAATTTGCATTAGCAGCTCATTTTTCCTGATTGTCAATATAAGTATTACGGTAATTGGAGCAAAAAAATTGTTATTTCAATCTTCATATTTAAAAAAAATAAAGTACCTTAAATTGATCTGTACTAGTACAACTAAAAAGATTGATAAGAAAGTTAGCCACTATGTCATTGAATGTATTTTCCTCCTCCTTGACATTTGCATGTATGTTTACTAAATGGATAAAACCACGCATAGTCATAATTTGAATTTCATTATCTAATAATCCTTTTGGTATGATTCCAGAATTTCAATTTTATAAATCTGAGTGACAATTATTCAGTTGAATATGAAATTGTATTGAGATAATACATGTACATCTACATGCATGTACAATCCAAATTCGCCAATAGCCTGTTACTGATTACTTGACATAATAACATATAGGAGTTTTTGTTTCATTGCAAAAAGTATGTGTTTACTTATATATGATCTACAATTTTGTGTGACCCAAAATAAGCTAAACATCTTAGCATCAAATGAATACAGAGATACGTGCAAATCTTAGTTAATTATAGCTGATTGAGTTTATAGACTTTTGAAATTTTAACTTGTTTAGTTTAGTATTATGTATTCCCAATAGGATAACATATGAATGTATCAAGTTACCGAGCTTGATTAAATAATTAGATTATGAAAATATCAATAATTTTAAGAAATAACCTCATCACTACAAAATAATGCATTGTATGATAGCATATACATGTATCAAAGACTGGACATTATTGTTCTAGGAGATTCAAGAAATGCACAATGGGTTTGCATATTTTTTTTTTTAGAAACACTTAATTGAAGAAACAGTGTAAATTGTTTACATATCATGATAATTTTTTTCAGGATGTACAGAATTGAATTAAATTGATTGAGATCAGCATGATATTGATATACATGCATATTAGAATGATGTTCATAAATGAAACTTGACATCCATGTAAACACATGTATATGTACCCAGTATATATAAATACACTGTACCTTCAATTTGAGATTAAAAAGTCTAATATTCTAATAATATAAGATTTTCTATCATTGAAAAGTGGACCTTCGTGAAATTAATGTGCAGAATTTGGTGTTTGTACCTATATTATGTCTAAATAATTAGAGTAAGCAAGTTTAAAAAATCCATAGACCCTTCCCAAATTAAGGTAAATGCAGCAAAGAAATAGCTTCATGTGTGTTTAAATAATTTTACATTTGTCTTTCAAAATTGTGTTTGATTGAATAATTTAATGAGAATGTAGCCCTGGGTGTTTTTGTTACTTAGATGAAAGTGGGCTGGCCTGCATGAGATGAGCCAAGGAGACACTCTGTGTATACCTCATTAGTACCTATTGTTCTTTCAAAGACCTTGCAATTAACTAAGAATTCTTACGTGTCTTTGTAACGGGCACTTTCTGTGTATACCGATTAACCACCCTATTGTTCTTCTAATGCTAAAATCAACAGAGGAAAGGTACATACAAACGACCCGTGAGAACAGGTGTCCGATCGAGCAGTGCACGTGAAAGCAGGAACGAAGTAATGGAAGGGGCGCTGCCATTACTCTGGATGTCAACAAACACCCTTTTGTAAAAAAAGAATGATGTATATACTTCTATTGAATTAATTGTTGTACAAATATAAACGGGGAGAAAAGAAAGTGACCACCTTCTTCCAATTTTACATGTAATTTACTATATCCATGTAAGTCTACACAATCACATTTTTGCAGTGTGCGTACCATATATCATCATCACCAATTTATTTACCAGGCACGTAGCATCAGGGGGGGGGGGGGGGGGGGCTCCCCCCCTTTTTCTCGCAGCAAAGATTTTTGTTAAAATTGAATTATCATGGATCCCCCCCCCTCTTTTTTGGGAGTATGTTAAAGATTGAAATGAAATAAGGAAATTAAGAGAGAAAATGAAGTTATAGGTAGACCTATGCGCTACCCCCCCCCCTCCCCCCGGATTAGGATTTTCCTGATTTTGGGTAGTTTATAATGGATTTCTAGCTTTTGATATCTCAGGCATGAAAAGGGCGACACATATTAGATTGCATTCATAATCGATATTAAAATATATGCACACTTGGACCTTTTCATTAAATCTTGAATTGTGAACAAATCCAAACGGCTCTGACCAGGAAGCATATCACTACTGAATTGGGGATTGGGATTTAAGGCAATGGGGGTGGGAAGTAGATTTAAATTTTAAAATAATTTTGTACTGGGTAAATGTATGCGCTTGAAATTATTCCCAGTATTTATTTAGTTGAACCCCTTCTCCTTTTGGTCACCCTCTTGTTATAGGGACTTTTAAAAGAGCGATATTGAATGATTAAACGAAATGTTATGTTGATCATCTATTGTATGGCCTTGTAGCGGCAATGATAACAGCGATCTGTGTTCAATGGAGCGGCGAAGTGGATGGGGATATATATACCCGTTTCTGGCGTGTGTTGACAATTAACAGGGCATTAATAGATAAGTTCTGTATTATCTATAATTATAACTAAAACGAATTTAGAAATTTTTTACGTTTTACCAAGACACAAAACAGGATTAAAAATAATCTGATCCTGTTTTGAACTTTTCCGCAAGCGAATTTGTGTCAGCACGGGATTCACGGATATTCATTTTTGGACGTTCTAGATGTGCAACAGAGACTGACAAGTAAATCAAAATTGATGCTCATACATGAATATAAACTAATCAAATTAAATGTGTATGTCGTCAAATGTATACAAACAAAGATCAAGTACAATGATTTTGCGTTGGTTCTGATAGTGCAATAAATATGTGACAATGATATAACATTAAATGTAAGAATCATTGGGCACGTCGTAGAATATATATTTCCAGTCAAATTCGGTTTAATCAGGGACGTATAGTATATACGTTCCTGGTTTAATCCCGACCCCCCCCCCCTCCCCTAGCTGGTTATCGATAAAATTTGCCGCCCGGGTATGAATACCTTCCGACGCCCCTGGGTAATTAAACGAGAAACGATTATAAAATACTAAATCATAACTGATGAGTGAAAAAATAGGTAATGAGATTTTAAAATGTCCTAGTTTAAAAAAAACAAACAAACAATTTATTATTTTTCCATAATCAGTTAATGGTCCTTTATGATATCATTCAAATGTCTAATTACATATACTATGATTAATGAGCGCCGTAGCGCATATGGTAGCGCGTGCGCCTACGGACTCAAGGGGCATGGGTTCGGTTCTCTTTGCCGGCGATGATTTTTCTCCAAATTTTCCTTCTGTAAAATGCCACAAATATCAAAGATGAAATCAATCCAGTAACATAACTTTCCTACTTCTCGGCTCGATACAAATTTGACAACATAAATTCAAGCATGCATTGAGATATTTAGTATACACAGCGTTCCGATGATATATATTATATTATATAATTTATATACACATGTGTTGAAATTAAATTGTCACACGCCTCGGATCGGCTTTGTTTCTTTGATTCACCTCTGTACATAAGTAATTTTTCAGTCATGATATCTTTTTTCATTTATTGAATCATCATTTCAAACATTTCATATTCAAAGTAATCTATTTATAATAGTTTCTGAGCATTCTCAAAAATATTTTCACATTGTAACACTCTAATGAAAAGCAAAAATCCATCAAGTAATTACACTGACGTAAGTACCCCGCCCCCCCCCGCAGCCCCACCCCCCCCCGATATTTCAACATATTTATACCGATATTTATACCTTAATTGCCGCGGACACCATATCTAAAAACCTCCTGCTAAAATTAGAACTAAATATTGGTTTCACTATAAAGATATATGAAGCATTGCACATTCTGGTACTGCATGCCCCCCTCCCCCCCGATCGACCCTTAATCCATCGTGCTCATAATTATAGATGTATGATTGATTATTACGGTGTTCATATGGACAAAGAAAGTAACTCTTCAGAATTTCAAGTTTTTTGAACGGCATTATACTTACAGTACACCACAGATCGACTGTTCTAATCGAAACGTTTGTGCCCCGATTTGTTTGTAACAATAAATTACTACATCCGGTTTTCAACTTGCAGCTTGTGTTGCTAAGTTTGTATTTCTGTCCAGTTTTAAAGGTAATTTAGCTGATTGCAACTCAGTTGCACTTAAAATTTATACATCATTTTGTTCTTTATTAACTGCTAAATGAAAAATAGATACTTGTAGTAAAAAAAGCGAGATTTATTTGTGGACCGAATTTTCTCGAATTAGTGAGAGCTGTCCAATATATTATGATGTGTATTCTTAAGTTTATGATCGCATATACCGTAATTTTATGTCTTATTTAATAGGATTATATAATGTTGGTATATACAAACAATACTTTTGTTTTTAAACAGTTAATTATTTGTCAATTTTATATACAACCTGTCAGTTTTTGAAGAGTTGTGCACTAAGCAGGACAAGGGTTGTCTTTAATTCAGGTATGACTACTTAATTTGATTTACCTACATAATTTCTATAATATTTTAGGCACACTAAAAGATGACAGTGAATACCTTTTTGTGCTGACTGTCACACTTGTCATTTGAAAAAGAGATGTTTTTGGATGACAATGCCACCATCTATGGATTATTCTTCAATGCAGGTTGGAGAAAATCTAGAGACATTGAACTAATGCAAACATTTATAAGTCAGTCTCGAGTAACTTATCATTGAGAATCTGATTTATGTGCTTGGATTAGTTTAGTTAACACCACCTTATATTGTCAGCACTGTGAGTATTTCAATTGAAAGGCAAAATATTAATAATTTTTCCTTTAAGCAAATGGTGTAATTACCCCATGTCATTATAAATCCCATGACATCTTTGTTATAAAAAAATAAATAATTGACACATCAAAATGAAACTTGGAAATAATATATTCGTTGAAGATTTTTGCGAATTATAGAGGCAAATATATCCTGTAGAGTAAAACAGCCTGACAAATATATCAATAACTAGTGTTTTATAAAAAAATCCCATGGGAGTTTTTTTTTCCCATAGGAGTACAGAAAAAGGTAACTGTGGCCAACTAATTCCTGTAGGAGAAGAAAAAATCCTAGAGGAAATATTAATTTCCTACAGGAAATTATAATATCCAATAGGATTTCTTTTTCCCATGGGATATTTTCTTTATCCTATAGGAATTTTTCTTCCCATAGGAAATATAAATATCCCACAGGAGGAAAATTTCCTACAGGAAAACTTTGAAATCCTGTAGGAATTGTCTTTATCCTATAGGATTTTCTGAAATTCCCACAGGAATATGACTTTTCCTAAGGGAATTTTATTTTTCCTATGGGAAATTTATGTTTAAAGGTAAATATCTCACCTGTCAGGTGAGATACACCTAAGTCAAAGGTGGTTATATACTCTCTAGACTATGGTCTATCATTTGACATAAATGGAATTTTAGAGAAATGCGCCTTAAGCGGGTGCAAAAATGCCACCTTGGCACTGGCATAATTATCCGGCACAGTGTTTACTGCTTATTTACTATCATAATGTTGGACGTGATGCGACCAGGGTCTACACTTTGATGAGGACTTTATGAACTTACGATGTGTTCGATGTGCACGCGGAATGAGGCAGCCATATCCGTGCCAGATAAACTGGTGTAACGACGAAAAGTGACCCCCGTAGAATATTGACCTGGGGTCATTTTTCTACGTAGAATAATGACCCTCACATTTGTAGAATACTTGGATTACATCGTAGAAATTATGGCCCTAGGGTCATTTTTCTCCGTGTGGGTTGTAGAAAAATGACTCTAGAGAATATTGACTAAATTTTAATACATATTCTGTTTACTAGTTTTAGATCCATTTTTTTTCCTTAGGGTGGATACAGGGATGGGGGGGGGATTACATTGTCTGCTTGGTACTTAGATTTTTTTATCGTATAACCTTGTACGAATAACCAGCTTGAGTTCGCTTTTCTGATCACCTGTCATTGCCTATCATCATTTTTTCAGTCTGTTCTTTAATTTTTCAAATAAAAAAAAAGAAAAGATATATATTTCTTCAATTTAAGTACATTGTCCAACCATGACTGAATATGAATGATATCAATCTAGACAAAAAAAAAAACCTCGTACAAACTGTAAACAGGAACTAATACCAGTATATTTACAGGGGAAGAGAAGATTATTCATCATTGTCTCTATCACAATGAGGAATTTATTATTAACCATGGGTCTGAAATAGGCACATCTAATCACATGCGTGAATTCAGAAAATTTCATCCGGGGGAGGGGGGGGGGGGAGGGTTCCGATGGATATTTTTGGGAAGGGGGGGGGGGGGTCGAGGCCTATTATAGGTAAATTAATAAGTGACCTTAATAAGTTTGAATTTCCATGCATCCCTTAGATCCGCAATCGATTGCATGCGTCATCCAATTTGGATATTTTTAACAATTAATTCTTTATTGTTACAACAGTTTAAAAAAAAAAATGTATTTTAAACAAATACAATACTTGATTTTAAAACCATATAAACATCATAAATCCCAAAACTTCGAATTTAGAATTGAACACAAGAAACAGAATACTTTACAAATGATTTTGCATTTTTAAAATCGATATATGTTATAATCAAATTGACATTAAAAATGCACTTGCAAACTTCGGTATATAACAGTGAAAGCAAATTGCAAAGAAACACCGACACTAAAAAGGGCTTTGGCATTGACTTTGACTTTATTTGAATATAACTCTGGTATTTAAAAACGACATTTGAATCTAGTAAATAATACGGGCATATTCTTACATAACTTTATACTTTACTTGGATTTCCCATAAACGTGTCCCATGCAGGCAATCATACTCAGTTTTAGCAGTTTCTAAAAGTAGAAACAACAGCTGGGTTTTTTTTATTACCATTCTCGAAAAATTGATCTCTTAACTGAGCGTTAATAAGATACACTATCTATTGAGATATATTTGTTGATAAGTAAAAAACGAAGCATAAGAACTGCTGTAAGGGCAAGATTGTATACACAAGATTTATACATACCAAACTTACAAATCATAGAAGAATATGGACCTGTTATCCCTAATCATATCCTACTGTTTACTAATAATTGTAAAGGTTGCAAACTTATGTACAACTTATTATTAGATAAAAAGAGAGAAACATGTACATCTATATCAAAATGGAGAGAAACTGGTCATTACTATGCACAAGAAACCTGGAACAAAATTTTTGAACTCCCTTTTAAATCTACACAAAAATCAAAACAACATTGGTTACAGTTCCAAATTCTTCACAGAATTTTTCCGACAAATGAATAACTTTTCAAAAAATCAAAGGCCGGAACGGCCACAAAGGCGTCAAGCTGACATTTTCTTTTATATAGATATGGTCAATAATTTGAATTTCTGTACTAATAGTCGTATATCAAATAATATTAGAATAAAAAAGTAAATTAATTATGTTTTGTGCTGCTTTAAAAAACAAAAATCAGTATATTTCCTTATAAAATAGGTAATGGTGCGTTTATAATACAATAACTCATCATGGTAACAAAAATCGAAGAAATTTCAAAGTTCAAAAATAAATAATTTTCTTTCTGCTTTAAACAGTCTTTGAACAATGTTCACAGGTTCATAATTTGAATCGTCAAAAGTTTGTCCCAAATTACAATCATAAAACATACTTTTATTTATTTCAATTCCCGTTTGAAACATATGGTATGGTTGTTTACAAACAAATCCACACCTCGTGCTAACGAAAATGCTCGACCAAACCAACTGCATCATCGTGTTTATTTATTGCAACAAAATCATTAGATACGTTTATCGCTTACATTTATTTTGGAGACAGTGCCCGATTACAAATACATTTACATATCAATTTTTTTTTCATCGGGCACGGTCTCCAATTAAAATGTAAGCGATAAGCTAAACTAATATTTAGTGATTTTTTACACCTTATTGTATTCATCCGCCTTTTCTTGATTAAGCAAATTTATACTTATGCAATGAGTTGTCAATAACCAGAGAGGCAAATTTGGGTTTTTTGTACACAATTTAGTTGAATAAATGGAATAAAAATCGTGTAATACTTTTAATACTTTAAGGAACTTATTTCTTATGCGCCTCAAAAAGGCGGTGCAGAATGTGAGAATTTGGACGATTGCCAATCCAGACGATCGCTAGAAGGCTGCCGAGCATCAGCTCGACGCCTTAAAAACCATTCTCCTGCATGCACTTTCTGTAAAAGAGATGTTCAAAGAGAGCATTGTATATTTATTTTATGAATGTACTGTAGTAAAAGAATTATGGACTGATGTTGACGAAGGGTTTTTGAGATAGTTTGATTTGTTAATAACATTTGAGAAACAATCAGTTCTTTTTGGAAAATATCAAAATAGAGAAGTTTATAAATTTTTCAACTTGGTAGTTCTTATTGTGAAGCAATGTATTTTTTCTTGTAAATACAAAAGTAACGCGAATCCAAATATACATGAATTAAAATATGTTATAATAGGAAGGCTTTTGACCGAAAAATATGTGCTAATGAAAAATAGTAGATATAAGGAGTATGAAAGCCACTGGCAAAACATATGTGATAAGCTGTAGTACCGTATAACATATGGTTAAACTGTTTCTTTGTGTCTCTTTTATATTTTGTTTTGAACTGTGATGGGTTTTTTTGTTTTGTTGTTTTCATTTCTTTATCCTCTTTCAAGTATCCCTGTAGAACAGCGAATATTGTATATTTTTTACTGTATATACTTATGTAAACAATGCCCCTAACCCTTTCCCTCTCTCATATGCTTTTGCTGGCCCCCCCCCCCCCGGACACTCGCCAAACATGAATGCTACACGTATCGCCTTTAATTTCTATAATTTCTATGTAGTTTATAAGCGAGGTCAAAATTCGATGGGGTCAGTATTCAACTTGTGGGAGGTCGTAGATCTACAGATCTGGAATGGTTTTCCACTATAGAAAAATGACCCTACTTGTCATGGAATACTGACCCTGGGTCAGTTTTCTCCGTAGAAATTTGACCCTCGGGTTAATATTCTACGGGGGTCACTTTTCGTCGTTACACCGGGTGCCTTAGCAATTCTTTCATATAGTATATCTTTTATCTTTTTATTTAATATGCTTTTTCAAATATATTCCTACAAATGTAGTTCATGCATTTAGAAGTCCGTGCAACCTGAATGCCTCGGCCGGAAAGCAATCGACCGCAACTTTCTCGATCGGTATATACACCCCTGTAGCAGTTGAGAAGCAATCGAATATAATATGGCGACTAAATATGTTTTTGAATTAAAGTCAGTTTTGAGTTCATAGCAACATGACAACATTTCTAAAACAGTGGAAACAAATTAAATTTATGTTTTTTAGTCTTATACTTAATCAATATATACATACAACATAAACATCCTTTATGTAAAAATGCAAGCGTTATTTTCAAAATGTTATGATTTTTTTTCCAAAAAAGGTATTTTTAAAAAAGATTTTATTATCATATTAACAATGAATTTTCATCTTTCAAACATTTTTGATTTACTTTTTGTTATATAAAATATATGATTTCACTTAATGACAATGAAAGGAAGAATGATGCGCACAGTACGTCCAATGTTTATTTTTAAATAAATCTAGATCTCTTAAAATCTTTATCACTTTCTTTGATCTCCTAACAGATATCTTTGTGCAAGTCCGTAGAGTTCGTGCTCTCAATTCGATCGATTTAGAAATAATCAACGCAAACTAAACAGAAAAAAGTACAAAGACTCAACGAACGATGTGAAATTTATTTAGAATTTAAGTTGTCATTTACAAAGCTAAACAATGAATCCAAAAGCAGTCTTGAATGAGTATATTCTTACACCGATAGGTAGACCATCTCACTGGATCGTGTAAGTATCTTTTTCGCCATGTATGTTTGAATCACAATTGATAATTGTAAGAAACAGAGGGAATAAAATACGTACTGGATGCAGATATTTTCTGATGAATGCTCTCTCTCTCTCTCTCTCTCTCTCTCTCTCTCTCTCTCTCTCTCTCGCAGAGATATTCTTTTAGAAAGTGACATTCAAACCCACAAGCCAGGCATTTGATGTTTCTGCTAAGATAAAATATTAGACATGTCTGTGTAGGAGGTATTTTATGCAGTTTTTAACAAATTTTATATACTCTTTACTCGTTTTTGAATTATTCTGGTATAAAATAGGGTCAGGGTTGTTATAAACACCACAAATATATCCATTTTTATACTTTTTTTTTCAAAGAAATAAACACGACTTATGATCTCATGATCAAAGTTTTTAAAATAATTCATTTTAAAAATTTTGTGAAAAGTGTCAATTTTATCAATCTTGTTATAGAATTAATAAAAAATAAAAACAAAGCAGCTTAGAAGAAAAGCCACAAAAATTATTATGGTATATATTCTTTTTGGAAGATCTACTATGAGGGAAGGAGAAACCCTGAAAAAGTTGTAACTGGTATGCTATAACTGTAATAGCCTTTTCCATGATAATGTCTCACCCAGACACTGTCTCCCTTTTGGAGATTCAAAACGACCATGTTGGTTCCCGTCTGGTATGCAGCAGCGCTCTCTCCGATCAATCTGACTTTTGGCACATTGTTCAGTACTATTTCCAATCCTAGATACTGTTGAAGATATTCAAGAGCACTGACATAGAATACGTAAGTTCCTTCCCCGGGGGAGGTGAACACTCCTGTACTGGGGTTGTATCCATTTCCGACATTCGTTATGACCACATTGAACATCAAAGTCCCGCTATTCCAAGTTGTACTCAGTGATGTTACTGCAGCTGTGAAAGCTACTTCTTGTTTTGGATCTTGAAATGGAAAATGTTTACTTAATATATCCATTATCTAATAAAAAGTAGTTAACTTATATCACTAAGATTGTATTTTAAGGAAAAATGGGACACCGTGAGATACGATATTGATAATATTGATAATATTGATATATTGATATGATATTGATGAAAAAACTAATATTCAAGATCTAATCATCTTTTTTCCAAATTTTGAAAATAAACATGATTTGACAATAAATTTTTTTTAATAAATATTTATATCGTTAAAGAAAGATAAAACATCCGTTTAGTTGGGACTTATATCTTGCAGATCAATATCTGACGCTTTTAACGCTTCGCTGCTATACATCAAAATTCTAAAAGGAAAATGAATAAATTTCATTGTCTATTTTGAAAGAAAGTACGTTGTAATATGATGGCCCCGTCTCTCATCAAATCACTGTTTAAATGGTTCTTTTTTTTAATACTAAGTATCAAGTCGAAACTTTATACAATTGTTTGGTCGCCTTTTCAAATAATAAAACATTGCTAGAGTATAACTATAATTGTAATAAAACAATAACAAAGGCACAATGCTTACCACATTTAATGTTTGTCTGGTTATTACGGAAAAGTTCCAAAGATGATACAGAAGCTGATAACTTCAAATGGTCCATCTGATATTGGTTAACATCCGCCTTAAGAGCCCGTGTGGTGTTATGGATATTTTCTTTCATGTGTAAAATGAACATGCAAAAAATTAACAAGTTACTACTGAGAGCTCTGTTAACATTATTATATGTACTTGTATTTTATTAATGTTCAATAAAAAGGCAAATGTAGATTGATTTTACAAAAAAAGATAAGATTTTTTTGTTCTTAAAAATGATAAACCATTACCATGTGTGCTTGTTATGCATGCATGGTTTTGTATGCTTTTAATTGTAAAAAAATCCAATTCTAAACTGGAACAATTTTTGACTAGAGTATTCCAAACGGGTAAATAAATATACTTGCCAATAGTTTTGATATGTTGCGTTTTCAGTTCCATGAGTGCTGCCGATTGTTTTTGGTCGTTTTCCGCTATTTCTGATTTAATATTCTCCGTGGAGACATTAGAATACTGAACCAGCTTTTCCATTTCACGATAGCGATCATTGATATCAAATAACGTAATAGTCAAATACCTAACTTCAACTTTCACATCGGTTAGACTCTTTGTAACATTATCCAAGTTTTCATTAAGCTTCTCTAAATCGTTTTTACAGAAGGCACTGTGATTTTTCAAAAAAGAATTCTCCGTTTTTAATATATCTACCTCTTTTTTAAGTTCCGATATTTCATGATCAGTCGATGTTTGAATCGTGGAAATCTTGTTTTCGGCCACAGTTAGTTTTTCTTGTAATGTCAACATATCTTTCATTAGCGCGTGGACATTCTTCACCAAGGTCATTCTGATGATGGTTTCCTGGTTTAGAAGTTGTTTAAATACGTCCACATTTCCAGATTCCAACGTATCAAGGTTAAGACTTTTTATGTTTTTCGATTCATCATCTGTTACCACAGACAGAGAGGAAGTTTGGACTACATTAAGAAACACAAACACAAGGACTCCAGTAGCAATCATTCTGAGAAAGTACTAACATTGATATTTCCCTTTTGCTTAAATATATAAAGATTGAATCATCAAAGTTTAGTACTTATGTCGAGACAAAATTGAAACTTTTTTCTTCAGTTTACTTAATGCCCACTTAATTAAGGAAAGTAGATGAGTGTTTATCAAAGAAGAGAACGATTAACTAATACGCTGCACTTATGCTCTAAGTATTTTCAAATAGCGTGCCGTCAATAGTGTAATTGTTAAAATGCAGTTACTCAGTCACAACATTAGTTTGCGCCTTTAATGATGTATATAACGTCAAACACAAGCCTTATGTTGATTTTTCTTTGTGAGTCTACTAGGGTTGTTTGAAAAATACTGAGACATGTCCTCTAATCCCATTGAAAAACGACAAAGCTTTGAAAAATCACCAAATATTAAAACAGGATGAATTTTTTTGATGTAAAAATGTTATTGTCCGTGACATCATTAGATCATCTCTGGTAAGTGACCAGGAGCAATAAGATACTTATTGGTACATCTTTTAACGTGTCTCGTTACTTTGTCTTGTTATTATTGCTATTGAATCACTTTACATGAATAACTCCTTATTTCTCCTCGTTTGTTTTCATTTAAGAAGCCACTATTTACTTATCTCTCCATTTTTGATGTGCTGCGTACACAGTTTGAGTTATTGCTACACGAGAGTCAAAATTTGGTGAAACGTGTCTGACAGTCATTCTGTACATATTTTACAAGCGTTGATATCACTTAATCTGTAAGAAGGTGTTGTTTTTTAGGTGTCTAGTCGTATATTGCTTTGACAATGAAATTGGCCTGAGGTATGATAACTCATTTGTTTTCAGAGAACATTTTAATTATGAATTTAAAAGGATTAATATGCTTTAAGGCATCTGACAATTCTGATTGGCTTTTCCACATGATCTGCTCGAGAGTGACCAAGATTAGCATTTATAATTACAATATTTAATATAATACGGTTTATATCAAAATGGTGCATACGAGTAACTAGGCAAAAATATAAAAATTGAACGTTTGTACCACACGCATGCAGGTTTTTATTTTGTGAATATTTCCGAGTAGAAGACTCATTACGATATTACTGACATAAAAACTGACATTGATGAAATTTGTCCTAGCATCGTATTCCGTATAAATACGTAAAATTTCATAAACACGAATTACAATATTTAATTAAAATTGTTTATCCTTAAATTGTCCATAATAAGATCAAGTGGGAGCAAATTCTTGTCTCGTCGTTTTGATTTCTAGATCTGTCATATTAGCAAGTAAAACACAAGTAAATGATTTAGTACGGCTTACTCATGTTGTTCCTGAAAATTCTGATCCAATATCTTCAAGGTCACTACATAGTTATTTGGCTAAAAATCATAAGTGTAACGTTTCATATCAAGTTCTTGTCTAAAAGTCCAATACAATATACCCTGATCCTAAATAGATGTTGTTGGATCAATAATTTATACACAAAACTTTGTTTATGAAACAATTGCTTCCGAACAGTTCTGATCGTGATTGACATACGTGATAGTGGGGAAAATGGTATTATATGTATATCACAATATTGCAATTTCCTCATGTTCTCAAACGATTAAATTAACACATTAAAATAAATATTAATAAGCATTTTAAGTCTTCCTCTAACTCCAAGCTTCCAACATCCCCAAAACACAAAAACAAAAGAACGGATATATAAGTAACTTTGTTATTCAAAATCATTTATTTTCACTATAAATAGCTTTTGGTTTTAATTCCTTTTTTGATGCACACACGATGTCCATATTACATGATCATTCCGACTGTTGTTTGGTCCAGTTACCAGGGAACTGTACATTCCATTTATAGGATAACATGTCATATATTTTCCGTTGAAATTCAGGCTGAAAAATAAAAAAGAAACCGAAATTCAAATACATTGACAGTAAAAGAAATGTACCTTAATTCAAAAGGCACATGTCAGGCAATAAATAAGCAAGTTCTTTTCTTGTGCAAGCCTAAATTAACTCGTTTTGTTCAGGTTAATCAAAATTTTACTTACCGGAACATTTATAAAATAAGACAAATTTATGTATGAAAATAAATAATGAACGCATTTCTAATTTAAATTCAATGAATTGCATGTACAAACTCATGCTCTAGAGGTATGTAAAAATTCGAAGAACGTTATTTTTGAAAACGCCTTAAGGTAAGTCACGGCATCAAGACCTTTACTTTTTTAAGGCACAGCGTCGAAAGATTGCGATGTCAATGTATAGTTAAATTGTCAGTATCAATCAATTTGGCTGAATATCATTACAGTCCAGGGGTTGAAATATCAAGATATTGAACCGCAGATGACGAGTTTCGATCCACTTGAAGCTTTTGTTCATATGTACTAAATCAAATCAAAATTAATTAAATTGAAATTAATTTTTTTAACGGAAAAACGACATATTTTTCGCTATTTGGCTAACGTACTTCTTATGCATTACGGTCTTTCATAAACAAGTAACCTTTTTAAGGTGTAAAGAGTCACTTTAAAGACACAATTAATGATGTGTTTAAGAACAAAATGAAAAATAAAGGAAAAAATCATTTATACATGTACTTTACAAAGAAAGAAAAGCAGCGCATCAATTTATTTGATCTTTTTAAGGTGGAATAACCTGAAAAAAGTCACTCAAAATAACAGTAAATTATTTGATTATGAAAAATATAATGATAAATAAACTGTACATATGTCAAATAAGCGAAAAATTTGCAGATTGGGGATAAAAATGAATATCTAAAAACTTAAATTCAGTAAGTAACATCAAAATCCCCCGCAGGATCACAAGCGCGACACTTTATCCACTCGGATATGGGGTTAGTTATATATTGTCGTCGAAAAAAATCTTTTAATAAAAGAAAATCGTTTCCGTCAGAGGTCAGCCGTTTTGTGTCGAAGTGTTGTTCCACCTCTAAAAATACTTCTCCCATGACTTAGCATCTTAACATACATACTCGTGATTTTCGCACTGTTAAGGGTTTCAAAAATGACTATTTGAATCACGTTAAATCGTGTTACTAGGCGATAAACTAAACAATATGGTTAAGCATTTCGTTTTCACAATTAAAAATAAATCTGGCGGAGTCATCAATACTGCTACAGTGAAAGCTGCTGGACGTTGGGTTGTTCTTTCCGTAGATCGCTCCTTTCTGCAGAAAAATGGAGGACACATCGATATTACAAGCGGTTGGGCCCTTTCCCTTATTAATCTTTGGACCTAGTAAAACGCAAGGGAACTACGGCAAAAAAGTTCCAAGAGTAGAAAATTTCGATAACGAGAAATCTAAATTCTGATTCTTCACTGGGTTCAGTGGACTATGGCTGAAGAAATTGTAAAAAGAGCTACAATTGAGATTTTTTTTTTCCTCAATCACTTCACACATTTAAACAATCGTGAATCATATTTTCACTGTAACTTTGAAATATCATAAATTTATTTCGCGTATGCTATATATATATATATATATATATATCAGCTCTGCATCATGGAAAAAAAAACATGATTTAATTTGACAAGTGTAACAAGTTGCAAACTTACTCAAGAGAGTATAATAAATGAAAAAGTGGTTGCTCCGATCGGTGAGGCTTGCATAATATTATAAGTTAGTTATAAAAGATGTGAGCACTATTTAGTTTTGCAAGATGTTATACACGTTATAATAATTAAGAAAAATGTCAACGGTGAGGGTTTCAATCTATAAAAAAAAACCCAAGGACTTAATCTCAATAAAAAGAGGTCAAGATTCGTTAATTAAACTAGATACAGAGAGAAAGAGCTGAGAGAAAGGGGAAGGGGCAAAAATTGAATTATACAAGAGCATTCTTAAAAGAAAATAAGGATTTAAGTGATACCTGTGTAGTAGAACGCTTCGTTTATTTTAGCAGGGCAGTCGTCTTCATCCTTAGCATCAATGCAAACGAACGGTTTTAAGAATGGTGGTAAATCGCTGTCTTCATCTAAATCCCGTAAAATTACAGGAATTATTCTCAAATTACAGTTCTGGTCATAAGACATTTGAACAGCCAGCCGGGCTTCCATATCACCAAAGTAACTACTTAAAAAGTCAGGGCTGAGAAGTAGCAGCACGTTGGCGCTTTTCTCCATCTCATCATATATATTCTCTCTGACCGATTTCCCAGGCATAAAATCGCGAACAGGAAACATACATCGTAAACAAAATCTACTTTCGAGGTCTTTGGATATCTGCATTACCTGTTTTTCATCTTCAGCTGAATGAGCTATATATAGATGATATTTTTTACCAGGAGGCAGTTCATAAAACATCTTATGGTTTTCTTCTTTGTCACATGTATTCTTCTGAGTGTCATTCACTAGTGATACACACTTTTCTTTTATATCAGTTATTCCTGTTCGGGGTCTACCTTTCCTCAAAGGAACTTTAGCACTTTCTGCTCCCATTATTTCACTAACTAAAAAATTGAAACGAAATGTGAATTAAATCAAATCACATTTAACAAACAGAAAAAATATAAAGTCCATCAAATGAAAGATAATATACAGTGTTACAGATGTATGAGTATGATAAGTCATGCTTTGTACACAGAAAAATAATTAAAGCTGCATAGACATCTTGAAATTAAGACAGAAAGCATTTATACTCCAACATGTTTAATAGATATTTTTTTTCTTTTCCAGAAGAATGATTCATGTTGACAATGATACCTGATTTGTAAAACGCCTCTTTGATTTGAGCAGGACAGTCGGCTCCCTTCTGTGCATCGATACAGGCGAAAGGTTGTAGAAACAGTGGCAAATCAGTGTCCGAATTTAAATCCTGTAAAAGAACTGGAATAATTTTTAAATTAATGTTCAGGTCATAAGACAGTTGAACAGCCAGCCGTGCTTCAACGTCACACCATTTGCTTTTGAAAAAATCAGGGCTCAAAAGTAACAACACACTGATGCTTTTCATTAGCTCGTGGTGTATGTTGTCACATATTGTTTGGTCGGGTGTAAAATCCCGAGGAGAAATCAAGCATTGGAGAAGAAATCTACTCTCAAGGGCTCTACCAATCAGTTTTGCCTGTGTTTCTTCCGCAGCTGCATGGGAAATGTACACGTGGTACCTTTTACCTGGGGGTAGTTTATACAACATTTCTTTTTTTCGGTTGTCATCGTACTCGTCTCCATGAGCGTCAGGTACCTTAAACAGGCAGTTTTTACTACGTAATCCTGGCGAATGTACAAAATCACTCAATAAGGAATGGCCATTTTTTGAACCTGTCAGCTCACTCCCTGTGAATAAAATAATAAGTTAAAATTATTGTCACTCTCTCTGCAACGGACACGTACAGAATAAGGATGACCATACTGCAATGAACGGTTAGATACAATAGTTTTGCGTACGTTTGGCCAACTGTAATATCCAAAGATTAATTGACAAAAGCTACCTAATTTTTTACTGGATTTATTGCGCCCGTTTAATCATGTGCAATTTGATACGAGAACAAATATCTGTATGATCTTCGAAGCATAAAAAACGTGCTAAACATACCTATGTGGTACAATGCATTGTTGATTTTGGCAGGTACGTCAGATTCCTTTTGTGCATCGATACACACAAAGGGTTTTAAAAATGGTGGTAAATCGCTGTCTGCATCTAAATCTCGTAATTTTAAAGGAATTATTTGTAATGTAAAGTTCGGGTCATAAGACATTTGAACCGCCAGCCTTGCTTCCACCTCACACCATGGGCTTTTTAGAAAGCTGGGCGTTAGGATCAGCAACACATTGACACTTTTAAGCATCTCATGATGTATATTATCACAAATCCGTTCTCCGGGCATAAAATCGCGATCAGACAGCATGCATCTTAAAAAGAATCTACTCTCAAGGTTTCTAGTTATCTGTATTGCCTCAATTGCCTCTTCTTCTGAATGAGAAATATATATATGATACTTTTTACCCGGAGGTAGTTCATAAGAAATCGTGTAATATTGCTCCTCGTCAGATGTATTATATCGACCGTCACTTTTCTGTTGACTGGTCATTTCATCAGCTTTGAGTTTGGAAGTTGATTTTCTTTTCGAGTGTCCAATTTGACTCAATGAAGAATTTGTATTCCTTGCACATGTTTTTTCATAACCTTTAAATAAAATCAAACAAATTTCTTTAGGCTCGTGTAACTAATTGTAAGATTACATTTTAAGAAGTATGTTATACATCCGTGAGAGCCAAAATGTTTAGACAGTTATCATCACATGAGCTTATAGTTGACAAATGAATTATTATAGACATAAAACACTGTCATGTTTCAGATTTTGAAGGATGTCACTTTTTCAAAGGTAAATATAAGTAACAAGCAGTAATGTCAAAAAGTTAACTTTTCGGACTTCATTGGATTTTTTGCAAAAAGTATCCTTGGGGGAAGGACTTTTAAGTTCGTTAAAATAAAGAGCAAGTAAATCTTCAAATATGAGATAATTAGGAAAGAGTGAAAATATAGTTGGTGTTTATTTTTAATATTCTTCTCCAGAAAACTGGACCAATTTTAACAAAACTTGGCGCTAAACGTTCTTGAAAAAATGGCTTTTAAATTTGTTTATCAGATGAAGGACCACTCTTTCTTCAAATGGAAAAAAATTAGGAAAGAGTTAAAATAGGGTTTGATGTCTAAATATTTTTTCTCTCAAATCACGGAGCCAACTTAAACTAAACTTGGTGCAAAAGCATATTTGGAGGAGGAATTTAAAGTTTGTAAAAATGATCACGATTGCCATGTCCTCTTCGAAGGGTGGCTAAAAAAAGAGTGAAACAAGGATTGTATAATTTATAAATCTGCTTCTCCAGATTATAAGGCCTAGGGTTTTTCTAAATTAATTTTGTAATGATAAATTTTTTGGTGTTATTACATGTATCTGTTCAAAATGAATACAAAAATAGGTTAGAAATTTTAAAAACAATGTTAATCAGGTGACCGATGTTGCCCCTGGGAGTCTTGTTTAATTCTACAGTATAATAGATGAAGTTTTCTGAAGAGAGGGAACGATGACGTTTATGAATTGAAAATAAACAGGGGCTGATTTTCATAACCTGTATTTTTGATTATCAACATTTATACCTAATGAAAAACTAAAAAAAATATGTATTATCATACACCTCGGTATATTTTGCAATTCATAATAACTTTCACTTGTTTTAGCATTCAACTTTCAAGGCGATTGCTTTGCATTTAGAAAATGAGTATCCACCGAAATTATCTGTTGAATATCAACCGCAATGCAGTAAACAGAATGAATGCTGGTCAATTTAAATGAGGTTGATTTTCGCAGCGGTGCAGTTCAGAGACACTCAAAAGCAAAATGGATTTAAGTAAATCGATTGTAAGTAAATCACAAAAAAAGTTTAATACAAAAATCTAAGATATAGAAAGAAAGAAAGAAAGAAAGAAAGAAAGAAAGAAAGAAAGAAAGAAAGAAAGAATGAAAGCGAGTGCGAGACAGATTGTGAGATCACATTGATTTAAAGAAATTGGAAAATATTGATAAGGTTTGCGGCATTACCTATCTGGTAAAAGGCTTCGTTAATTTTCGCCGGACAGTCAGATTCCTTCTGTGCATCAATATAACGGAAGGGTTTTAAAAATGGTGGTAAATCACTGTCTACATTTAAACCTCGTACAAGAACAGGTATTATTTTTAAATTGAAGTTTGGACCATAAAACATTTGAACCGCCAGCCGGGCTTCCATGTCACACCATTGGCTTTTCAAAAAGTCAGGACTAAGAAGTAACAACACCTTAACACTTTTTTCCAATTCATGTTGCACATTCAAGTCAATTGGCTTTGCAGGAATAAAATCGCGATCAAAAAGCATGCATTTCAGTAAAAATCTTCCCTCAAGTTCCTTGCTTATATCTACTGCCAATTGATGATCTACGGTTGAATGGGCAATAAACAGATGGTACATTTTACCAGAAGGAAGTTCATAAAAAATCTGGTTATCCATCTCTACGGTGCATGTATCTTCTTTAATTCTTGACCCAAATGAAACACATCGTCTTCCGTCTTCATATCTGAATGCTGATCTAGGAAAACCAGTCTGGTAACTTGTTCCACTCAACAGCAGTCTACTACTATCTGAAATTGTATATATTCCAATTTATATATCTATTATTAATGTGTTTGCGTTATTTTGTAATATGTAAAGAGTAAAGAGAGTAAAACAGTTGTTCGAGAATGTCTGTCACAAGCCTACGATCAATATGATTAAGTGTTTTTACCTGTATGATATATCGCTTCGATGATTTTAGCACAGCAGTCATTTTCTTTCTGTACATCGATTCAAACGTAATGCCTCAGTAAAGGTGGTAAATCACAACCTGCATCTATGTCACGTAATATAACTGGAATAATTTTTGAATTGAAGTTTGAATCATGAGACATCAGAACAACATTATCGACCACTATGTCAGACCATTCGCTTTGTAGAAAGGCAGGGCTTAGAAGTAGCAGCACATTGGCACTTTTCGTCATTTTGTCCTCAATTTCAGACACCACCGAAAAATAAGGACCAAAATTTCGACAAGGTAACATACAGTTCAGTAGAAATCTGCTCTCAAGTTCCCTGCATATGGCTGATGCGTGTAAACTGTCTTCGTCAGAATGAGCAATATATAAGTGATAATATTTACCAGGAGGTAGTTCATATAACATTTCACAATATTGCTCCTCCTCTTCATGTGGTTCCTTTCTAGTGTCCTCATTGAACAGGCCAACCATTTTCGATTTCTCTTTTACAAAGTTTCCAATTATACTCCCTAGACGTTTAATCGTGTCTGTCATTGTAAAGCCACAATCTTCCTTCGAATTTTAGACCAAATGTAAACTTCAAACTCAATGTTTAAAATAGAAATGATATCAGTAAACGATAATATCACCAGACCAAAAATAAACATATATTCCGCATGCCTAAAGCTGTGTACAGAATTCATTCCAGTGTTAGGAGTTTTTTTTCAACCATTTAATCCTGGCACGTCGGTGAATGCCGTATGATTAAATGCTACCTTTATTATAGCTATTTAAACCGTCGATAGGCCGCTTCAAAAATAATGATGTATATCTCTTGTGTTAATGATTTCTCAGGTAAAATGGAGTTCTTTGACAGTACATATCCCAAAGATGAAGATACACGGAATATTCATTTAAAATTTCGTTTATAATGTTTTTGTCAATTTACATGGGTCCATATTTCACATTTTCTTTTTTACTTTTAAACACATCATGTTTTTATCAGACCCCCTGTCGATAGGAGAACAATCCAAAGTTTAAAATAAACAAATGAGTTCTTATAAACACTGGTTTAATGATGTGTTGTTAATATTTGCATTATTTGCAACCGTTATATCAATTTATAAATAAACCAAAAGAGTTAAATTAAGATTTTGATTATTTTGTATTGAAAGATAAAACAAATTAAAAATACTTTTAATTACATTTAACCCTTCCCTTTAGTCACTTTCAGAAACCCGTTTTCGTTTTGAGTTTAAATTTCCAGTGTTGCGGTGCAATTTAATAAAGGGGGTGCTTAGTGCTTTTTAAATCTCCTACTTCAGTGTGCTTCCTTTGCTATCTACACTAGAATTTTTGTTTTTCATTTGCTCTTAAAAAACACAATGTATATAAGTAAACATGTAAATGGTGTGATTATACAATTATATAACAAATTGATTGTGGTGGGGAGTAGTTGTTAAAACCCTTTTTCATAATCAGATATCAACGAAGACACACTTGTTCGGAGTTAATTGTTTAAACTTAACTAGTGTTAGTAAGTCCCCAAGTTTGGATTATTTTTACAAGCGCCCCAAAATTGGTTCACCTGATTAGTCTTAAAATCTTCGATAAATCTCAATTAACGTATACTTGGGATCATTTCCATGGGCGCCCCAAAATGTGCTAACTCGATTATGCTTAAAATTTTGCTGGATTATTTTCTCGATCGACCCAAAGTTTGATTTGGATTAAGGTTGACCCGATTTAAATTACTCTAAAATCGATTAACTAGCGCCCCGAAGTTCGAATCTTTTCACATTAAAATTAGATTATTTACACGAATTGGGTGCCCTGGATTTGTAAAACCTACATTTTAATATCACTTTCACGTAAGAATTGCACCATTTTTACGAGCGCCCCCATATAATTTACCTACGTTTGCTCTCTAATCAGCCTTTTCGTTGCTATAAAGTTAGAATCTATTTGAATTATTTTAAATTTTGATTTGTAGACGTAATAAATTTTAAACCCCGGGTGAGAAAATAATATGTTAAGAATGAATAATGTAAGTAATATAATTTTTAATTAATGGACGTATCTTATCGTATTCAATTATTACATTAATTGCATCATATGTTAACCACGTGATAGTGAACTCGTAGTGCTCTGGTGTAGGCCGTAGCGTTGAGACATGCTTTGTCGTAGTTGGATTATTATTGGCATCCAGTACCAGTACCTATTCAAATATTTGTTTTAAGCAACGTTATGTTACATAAAACCAAAACAAAGGACTGTTCATTGTAAATTACTGACAATTTACGAGACACTTTTTCTTTTCTAGCATTGTGACGACAAAATTCACAATTGAGATTAAGTTATAGATAAAATAAGATTTTTACTCTCTATGCATCAGCAAAAAACACAAAACAATTAATGTTTTACGTACTGCAAGGACAGAAAATCCAAAAAGACTGCTGGAGTGTATCGTGGCGTCATATCACATATGTTTTAACAGTGTGTCTTATCAACAAAGGGAAATGGTGTCGACCTTGCATTACAGGTACCTGGGCTGCGTTCAAGATCGTAGCTGCTACGTAGGGCTACGTAGTTGAACGATAAGCTAGCTTAGCCGCTACGTAGATATTCGTAGCCTTAATATTTTATGCTAAGCATCAAATTCAAGATGGACACTTTAGTTACCACTTTGTAACAAATATGAAATCTATTTATTTAGTGATATTTTACTCATCCTTTGAGTAATAATGAATTTTAACATGTATATTTCCTCTTGAAATTAACAAATTATGTCGACGTAATTAGTCTTTACTTGAATTTTTCCAACTTCAAATCTGAGACCTAGCGGCTAACCTAGCGGTCCTTTCAATAGAATAGACCTAGATTTCTACGACCTAGCGGCTAGGCTAGCTGCTATGATCTTGAACGCAGCCCAGGACAAGCAGGGCGACACGCTATAAGTACAAATTGACAATTGTAAACATTACGAAGATTGCATACATTTTGGCGATGTTCAAATAGTATAAATTAATGAAAGAAAATATATGTTATCAATTGTAGTGTTTCTTGTTTTATCATATATCACATATAAACCCAAACAACCCTCTCCATGATCCTCAGAAAATAACAATTTGAATAAAACTGAATGAAGATAAAATATTTAAAGTCGTAAACTATTAATTATAATCTTGTTCTGTTGGAATTATAGGAGTTTAATGATCAAGTTTTCGAGATGTATCTTTTATTGTTCACATTGCGTGCTATTTATTTAAATATTATCCGAAAGAACAGGTGAAATAAAACCAACAGGAAATATGCAAAATTACATTGCCTAACAGATAAAATTTTAATTTGTGTCATAATAGTGCATTCAAAAATGTTTTAATTTTAAAAAAAATATCAGAAAAATTTAGCCCAAATTTTCCCTGTTTCGCTTCAAATCTATTTTATGATTTGTCAATAATAATTCATTTTATAAATACTAATTGTGTTTAGAACAATTTTTACTCTAGAAAATAATAACAACTCAAACCCTGAGTAAACCACAAAGTTATTATTTTATTTATACCAACTAGCATATCTATGAAAGCCAGATCATAGCGTATGCTCAAGTTTGAAGCTTAACAACATGATTTTGAACGTGAAATTACCAGTGGACAAATCAAAATGTATTAATGACTAAGTGAATTCCCTTGACAATAAAAAAAGGAGAATCCTACAGGTACTAAATATTCAAACTCTGTATTCTAACTGTTGTTCAAGGATTTTTTTTTTACAATACAGGACTTAGAATCAAGCTATTTTTCACTGTATAAAACTTTACTTGCATTTTGATTTTTTCTTGTTGAAGTGCTCCATTGAATCTTTAATATCACATCAAAAGTAGTACATATATTATAACAAGTTCCATATTTGATGTTAGGGACTTCAAAATAAAACTCATAATTTAACATTACACTGTTAATACAGACGTATAACACTGCAAAGGGTTAAGCGAGCCTACATCGGGCAAAAATTATCGGACTAAATGAATTGACCAGCTTAAGAAAAATATACCTAAATGCGCTTGTATTTTTAAAAATATTTTTTCAATTAATGTAAGGCTTAGCTTACGAACGTGTACGTTGATTAAATTTATGTTGTACCCCCGCCCATGAAAAAAGATGTATATCTCCTGTGTTCGTGATTATCCTTGGTATAAATGGAATTCTGAGGGTTCATATTTCTAAGAAGAAATGCGATGAATATTGTTCAAACATTCCGTGATTCATTTTTGTCAATTAACATGGGGCCATATTTTACATCGTCCTTTTACTTATGAACACATCATGTTGGTAACAGCACCGTTGTTGATAAAAGATAAATCCAGAGATATTTTAAAATATGCAAATAATTTCTTGTTAACATTTGGTTTAATGTTGTCTTTTAAGAGTACTTAATATTTACATTATTTGCAACAGGTAAATCAACTTTTAAATAAAACAAAAGAGTAAAATTAATTAGGGTCTTCCGTTTCCAACGGAAGACCCTATTGTTTTTGTTAGGTTTCTTTTTCTCTATTTTTCACTATTATTATTATTATTCTTTTTTTTCTTAACATTTTTCTTAAAACTCAAATATTTCAAATATGCTACAATGGATTTTTATGAAATTTTCACGAATAATACAAAATATCAAGGTCTTTTATCATGTACATTTTTGTTGATGACGTCACTTCCGGTCGGCCGTTATATTCGTTTTTCTTTTTGTAAAAAGTGATCTGGTCCTCCCTTTTTCTCAAAAACGATTAAAGATAGAAAATTGAAAGTTTCAGGAATGATAGATTTTTGAATTCCTAGGGCCGATCAGGTAAAACCACGATCGTCCGTCACTTCCGGTCCGCTCAAACAGCATTTTTGGAAAATTGTGTTTTAAAAATTTTTTAAATTACGTAATTTACAATTTTTTACCATCAGAATATGTTTTAAACTTATCAAATTTTAATATAAGCAGGTCGTCCGTCACTTCCGGTCGTAACCGGAAGTGATTCCAAAATTTCGATTTTTGGAATTTTAAAGCATATACGTTTTGTAGACATTTTTGTACTGAATACAAAACTAAAAACCGTTTTAAAATCGGACAACGCATTGCAGAGATATTGAAGTTTAAAAATGGCCTTTTCCGGAAATCTTACTTTTGCAGTGTAGGTCCAAAAATTAGTTTAAAAGGAAGTTAATATAGTAACTCGTACCAAATGTCAACATTTTAATTCAACCCTATCATTAATTCATAATCAAACGGAAGACCCACTCGTTGCTCGCAACGAGATCGTGTCTAGTATTCTTATCATTTTTTTAATGAAAGCTAAAACAATAAATAAAAACTTTTAATTAACGCTTTCCTTTAGTCACTTTCAGAAATACGTTTTGGCAGGGGGTTGAAGTTTTAATTTTCCCCTTTGATTAGCGATTTAATAAAGGAGGTGCTTAGTACTTTTTAAATCTTCTACTTCAATGTGCCCCCTTTGTTATTAACACTAGATTTTTTTGCTCCTAAAAACATGTAAATATGAATTAGTAAATATGTAAATGTAATTATATAAATTTAATTTAATTGTTTGCTAAAAGAAAAAGATTGGAAGGGGGGGGGGGTATTAAAACCCTTTTCCATAATCAGATATCAACGAAGACACAATTCTTCGGAGTTGATTGCTTTATTGTCAATTTATTCGTACACTCGTAGAATCGTGGTATTGCGGTATCTACCATGCCCTATACACATTTCGTAGGCTAGTTTGCTGTAAAACTCCAGATCGCTCATTGGAGCGTGGTGACCATCCACATATAGATGAAGTATCCTCTCCTGTGTAAAAAGAGCAATAAATCCAAGGTATTCAATTTTGCCTTAGATATGTGCATACACTTGAAAATGTGAAAATGTCTGTTGTAGTACGCATTCAAGTTATTTTAGAAAAAATATAAAGAAGTTTGCATCATTAGAAATTGGTGTTTCTTTGGTTTTTTTATGGTGTTGGTACTTTTCCTACTACTTTTGTGTTAAAAAAAACGAAAACGAAAACTGTTTGAAGCAATACACAATATTAATTCGTAAATTAAAAAATACAAAAGTGTTATTTAGATGAATAAGAACTATAAAAAGATACGCTCAAAACATTACAAATTGGTGTCTGACCTCGATTTCAATGGATTTTTCCCGATCGTGCATTAATCGTTGTTCCTCATAAGGCACATGGTAACACAGACATAACCTCATCAATCTCGTGGTATGGGCACAGCACATGAAATGCTTAAACACGTCAACAGTTATGTAAAAAATTTAAAGAAATGTAATCAATTTTCTGCTCTGTAAAATTATACAAAACCATTATCATATAAACGGACACTCTAGTTCAGTTATTCAGCTTAATAAAGCTCTTTTAAATATGGCAACATAATAAAGAATGTTTATAGTTGCAATTAAGTTATCATTGACATAAAAATATCCAAATTTAGTTAAACGGTTTAACATACATATGTACACATGAATGACAGAGTATCATTTTTGTCAGCAGACCATATGTAAGTTGATAAGTTAATATTAATGTTGACTTAAAATTAAACCCTTGCTTACATTAATTGCATCATAAGTAAACCACGTGCTGGTGTATTCAAAGGACTCTGGTGTAGGGCGTGGCGTTGAGAGATGCTTCGAAGTAGTTAGGTTATTATTGGCGCAAAATACCAGCACCTATTCAAAAATCTGTTTTAAGCAACGTTATGCTAAACAAAACCAAAACAAACGGTTATTCAAGGTTTGCTATGGGTAGTTTATTTTATTGCATTCAATACGACAATCTCAGTCTACGTTTAAGCAAAATTAGATTTTTATTCTCTAAGCATTAGCATAATACATTAGAATAAATGTTTTACGTACTGTCAGGACAGAAATTCCCACATAGACTGCTGGAATGTACCGTGTTGTCATATCGCAATTGTTGTACAGTGTGCCTTATCAACGAAGCGAAGTAGTGTCGACTATATACGTGCATTTCAGGTACATGAACACGAAGGATAGCACACTAAAAGTACAAATTGACAACAACACGCTAAAAGTACAATTGACTACAAAACGCTAGAAGTACAAAGTGACTACGACAGCTAGAAGTACAAAGTTACTACTACATAGTTTAAGTACAAACTGACTATGACACGCAAAATAAGTACAAATATATTATCGTAAACACTTCAAAGGTTACATGCTTTTTGGCGATGCTCAAAAGAACGAAATGGAGATACCTGTTATCAATGATGGTGTATATATATATATATATATATATATATATATATATATATATATATAT
>WFKH01011925.1:84904652-84926002 GCA_016163765.1 Magallana hongkongensis
ATATATATATATATATATATATATATATATATATATATAATATTACAATTTCCCAATATCTTCCCGACACATTATTAATAATGTTAAATTATTAATAATTAACAATTTATTAATAGACATTTTAAATCACCCCCTAACCCCCTAACCCCAGCCTCCCTACGTCTCTAAAACACAAAACACACAAACAAAAGGACGGATATAAGTATTAAACTTTGTTATTAAATCATTTATTTTCACTATAAATAGTTTTTGGTGTTCATTCCTTTTAATACACACACGATGTTCCATATTACATAATCATTCCAATTGTGGTTTGGTCCTTAAACAAGGTAACTGTACATTTCATTTATAGGATAACATGTGACAGAAATTTCGTTTAAATTCAGGCTGAAAAAAAAAAAAAAACCATAGTTAAATATATTGACAATTAACGACAAAAATGTACCTAACTTCAAAATGTAATGCAAAAAATTAGTTTCTTTCCCGTGCAAACCTAATTGAACTCGTTTTGTTCATGTTAATTGAAATTAAACTCATTTATAATATGATAGATTTTAGCTGAATGGATAGAACACATTTCTAATATTAATTCAATGAATTGCATGTATATACTCATACTCTAAAGGTATGTAAAAATTCGAAGAACGGTTTTTTGGAAACGCTTTTAGGTAGGTCACTGCATCAAAACATTTACTTTTTTAAGGCACAACGACGAAAGATTGCAATGTAAATGTATAGTTTAATTGTTAGTATCAATCAACTTGGTTGAACGTTATCACAGCCCATGGGTAAAAATAACAGGATTTTGAACAGCAAATGATGAGTTCCAATCCGCTGGAGGCTTTTGTCCCTAATTACTGAATTAAATCTTTCAGTCATATTTTTTAAATCGAAAAATGACATATTTCGCGCTTTTTTGACAAACATATTTCTTATGCGTTATGCTGTCTTTCATAAACAAGTAACTGTTTTAAGATGTAAAGAGTCACCTTAAAGACACAACAAATAATGATGTTTTCAGAAACTAAATAAAAGATAAAGGGGAAAAATCATATTTACATGTTCTTTACAAACATAGAAACACCGCGTATCAATTTCTTGGATCTTGTTAAAGTGGAATAACACACCTGGAAAAAGTCACTGAAATTAACAGTAAATTATTTGATTATGAAAGATGTGATTAAAAAACTGTGCATATGTAAAATAAGCAAAATATTTGCAGTTCGGGGATAAAAAAAAATGAATATCTAAAAAACTAACTCAGTAAGTAACAACAAAAGCCCCTGAATGATTCGAACTCGGGATGTACGGATTACAAGCGCGACCCATTATCCACTCGGCTGTGGAGTAATTTATATATTGTCGTCGATAAAATTCTTTTAATCAAACGAAATGTCGTTTTGGTCAGAGGTCAGCTATTTTGTGTTGATGTGTTATTCCACCGTAGATATATATCTCCAACGACTTAGCATCTTATCATACATACTCGTGATTTTCGCAGCCAAATGTTAAGTTTATGTGGGTTTGGATCATATCTTATGACATTTAAATCATTCCATACGAATTCAGTCTTTTGTTCTAATTTTAAAAATAAACGAATTAAAGACAAAAAAACCCCAAAACAACCCATTTCAAAAAAATTGCTTTTATATTATACCATATGATTAAAGGTCAAAACATTCCAAAAAAAAAAAAAAAAAAAAAAAAAAAAAAAATGTCTAATCAATCCGATTGAAATACTGATCTTTACAAAATGTTCATTGTTTCCGATAACGAACAATTTATATTTAGGGGCATGTTTCATCTCATAAGAACAAACTTTGATTTAACAAATCAGATTACTAGTTGCTTTTTCTGTACCTAGTATTGTGACACAATTTTAACAACAAACTCGTAACAATATTAGTTATTAGTCGATACGTTTATCATTTTGGCAATAAATGAGACAATAAAATTCATTCTGACGTCACGGGACATGATTCCAATGTTTTGTTTTTCGGCGTGAATCCAATTTCCACTTTGTTCGCGACAATTTTCGATTCACGGAAAAGTTTGGTTCTTGTAATAGAGTTATCGCTCTTTGCTTAGAAAGTATACAGGTATGTATACGGTTTACTTAGTATTGCTCCGTGTGTTTTATTACCCTCCTGTATATAGAAAAACACAGTCGTTAATAGTAAAGCAGTGTTTTAAATGTCTTTTTTAGGTACATCACTGTACGTACTAAGAATGTATCTAACACTAAGGAATATAAAGAAATCACCGCTGAAGTTGAGAAAGACCTTGAACAGGGTCAATCAAATTCAAACCGAGGGGGGAAATTATGGGACGTATTCTCTTAAACAACGGTATGATATTGGTAAATATGCAGCAGAGGACAGCGCGACTGCAGTTGTTATAAAATATTCACGTTTGTTAGAAAGAAAATTAAACGAAATTACTGTTAGGGGTTTCAAAAATGACTATTTGTACTACGTAAAATCCAAAGATTGACCGCACAGAAAAGAGAAAGACATCTGTAACTTGGCAAGGAACTAAACAATTTAGTTTAGCATTTCGTTTTCAGAATTAAAAATCTGGCGGAGTCGTCAATACTGCCATAGTGAAATCCGCTGGACGTTGGGTAGTTCTTTCCGTGGATCGTTCCTTGTACAGGAAAATGCAGGACACATCGATATCACATGCGCTTTGGTCCTTTCCCTTATTATTCTATGAACTAAGTAAAACGCAAGGGAACTATGGCCAAAAAAGTTCTCAGGGTAAAAATTTCGATAACGAGAAATCTAAATTCTGATTCTAAACTGGGTTCAGTTTACTATGGCTAAAGAAGTTTTGAAGAAAATTACTATTGAGTTTTTTTTTATTTTCCTCAATTAATTCAAATATTTAAAACAATCGTGAATCATATTTTCGCCGTTACCTTGAAGGATTTGCGTATGCTTTACATATATTAGTTCTGCATCATAGAAAAAAAATTATGAATTAATTTGACATGATACAGTGATGAAAAACTATGGGTAAGTGTAACAAGTTGCAAACTTATTCAAGAGAGTGTAATACATGAAAAAGTGGTTGCTCCGATCGGTAAAGGGTTTCATAATAATTATTGGTTAATTATAAAAGATGTGAGCACTATTTATTTTTGATAGGATGTTATACACGTTAAGAAAAAATTTAACAGTGAGGTTTCAATCTTACGAAAAAAAAGACTTAGACTTAATCTCAATAAAAGAAGTCCAGATTCTTTAATTAAACCAGATATAGAGCAAAAGAAGAGAGAGAGAGAGAGTGAAGGGGCAAAAATGAATTATACAAGAGTATTCTCAAAAGAAAATAAGGATTTAAGTGATACCTGTGTAGTAGAAAGCTTCAGTTATTTTAGTAGGGCAGTCGTCTTCCTCCTTAGCATCAATGCAAGCGAACGGTTTTAGGAACGGTGGTAAATCGCTGTCTTCATCTAAATCCCGTAAAATTACAGGAATTATTCTTAAATTACAATTCTGGTCATAAGACATTTGAACCGCCAGCCGGGCTTCCATATCACCAAAGAAACTACTAAGAAATTCAGGACTAAGAAAAAGCAGAACATTGACGCTTTTTTCCATCTCACTATGTATATTCTCACTGGTCGTTTTTCCAGGTATAAAATCACGATCCGGTATCATACATCGAAAATTAAATCTACTCTCAAGATCTTTGGATATTTGCATGACCTTTGTTTCGTCTACGGCCGAATGAGCTATATAGAGATGATACTTTTTACCAGGAGACAGTTCATAAAACATCTTATGGTTTTCTCCTTTGTCACATGTATTCTTCTGAGTGTCAGTCACTAGTGATACAATCTTTTCTTGTATATCAGTGATTTCTTTTCTGGGTCTGTCTTTACTCAAGGGAATTTTTGCACTTTCTGCTCCCATTATTTCACTAACTAAATATTTAAAACAAAATTGAAATTAATCAAAATACATTTATCAAACAGAAATATTTATAAATTAAAGTCTACCAAATCAGAAATAATGTACATTGTAACAGAACTATGAGTATGATAATTTATGCTTTGCACACGGAACAATTAACAAAAGCAGCGTCGAAATCTTGAAACGAAGTCAGAAAGCATGTACACTCAAATACTTTCAATAGATATTTTTTTTATTTACCAGAAGAATTATTTAATTTTACAATGATACCTGATTTGTAAAACGCTTCTTTGATTTGCGCAGAACAGTCCGCTTCCTTCTGTGCATCGATACAAGAGAAATGTTTTAAAAACTCTGGTAAATCAGTGTTCACATGTAAATCCTGTAAAAGAACTGGAATAACTTTTAAATTAAAGTTCAGGTCATAAGATAGTTGGACCGCCAACCGTGCTTCAACGTCACACCATTTGCTTTTGAAAAAATCAGGGCTCAAAAGTAGCAATACACTGACGCTTTTCAGCAGCTCGTAGTGCATATTGTCACATATTGTTTGGTCAGATGTAAAATCGCGAGTAGAAATCAAGCATTGGAGAAGAAATCTACTCTCAAGGGCCCTACCAATCAGTTTTGCCTGTGTTTCCTGTGCAGCCGCATGAGAAATGTATATGTGATACTTTTTACCTGGAGGTAGTTTATACAACATTTCATTTTTTCGGTTTTTATCGCACACCTCTCCTTGGGCATCAGGTACCATAAAAAGACAGGTTTTTTTACGTTTTCTCATTCTTGACCAATGTACAAAATCACTCAATAAGGAATTGTTATTCTTTGAACTTGTCAGCTCACTCCCTGTGAAAAAAAATAATTAGTCGAATTCATTTTCACTCACTCTGAAATGGACATGTACGATGTAAGGACGACTATTCTGCAATGAACGGTTAAAAACAAAAGTTTTGCGCATGCAATCCTTTGATTATCTGTAATACACAAAGATGAACAAAAAATTTACCTTATCCTTGACTGGAATCATTACACCCGTAAAATCATTATTATTTGTTGGCCGCGCACCACAAAATATGCAATCTAATGCAAGACCAAATATTTGTAGAATCTAGAATAATTTTTCATAAACTCCAAAACATGATAAGACGTACTAATCATACCTATATGGTTCAATTCCTTGTTGATTTTGGCAGGTAAGTCTGATTCCCTTTGTGCATCGATACACTCAAAGGGTTTTAAAAATGGTGGCAAATCGCTGTCTGCACCTAAATCTCGCAATTTAAGAGGAATTATTTGTAAGTTAAAGTTTCGGTCATAAGACATTTGAACCGCCAGCCTTGCTTCCACGTCACACCATAAGCTTTTAAGAAAGCTGGGGGTTAGAATTAACAACACATTGACACTTTTAAGCATCTCGTGATGGATATTATCACAAATCCATGTTCCAGGCAAAAAATCGCGACCAGAAATCATACATCTAAAAAAGAATCTACTCTCAAGGTCTCTACCAATCTTTAATGCCTGTGTTTCGTCTTCGTCTGAATGAGAAATATATAGATGATACTTTTTACCCGGAGGCAGTTCATAAAAAAAAGGGTGATATTGTTCCTCGTCACATGTATTTTTTTGAGTGTCACTTTCCAACAGGTTGGTCATTTCATCAATTTTGATTTTGGAAGCTGATTTCCTTGCCGACTGTCTAATTTGATTCATTGAAGGTTTTTTATTCATTGCACCTGTCCGTTCATAATCTATGGATAAAATCAGATTTTATTAATCTCGTGTAACTAATTTGTATGATAAAGTTTATTCTCGCATTATCACCGGTGTGAGATCGGTTTGTCCAGTGTGAGACAGCAGTGTGAGATTTTTCTGTCTTACACTGTGTATTACTACGCTGCTGTAAAATGTAAACAACCATTGTATGCTGTAACAAAATGATATACTGAGCTAATCTATAATCGTTGTTTTGTTTGACTACATTTTATCTAATTTCATTGAAAAATAATGGTATGCTCTCCTCTTAACTTGCACTGTTTGTAGCACGCGGAGGGATAAACCGAAAGTAAATATTTAGACGTCAAAACAGAAAGTTGTCAGACATCGTTTTTATGTAAAATAATGCGAGAAAAATAATCATTCATTACATACTCGTGTGGGGTAGTGAAATTCTACCTCGGGGCCAAGATTCAAGGACTAGGACTCGGCAAAGCCTTGTCCTAGACTGTTAATCTTGTCCCCTCGATGGAATTTCACTATCCCACACTCGTAATAATGAATTATTCTATTAAGCTTTGATAGGTACATTTAACTCTTAAAAGTATTTTATACAATTGTAAGAGTCAGTCTGGAACATTTCTTTTGTAATGCTTTCAAGATGTCACGTTTGATCATTGCATGAGCTTGCGGTTGTACAGAGTAATTGTTAAATCCATAAACAAAACACAGTCATGTTTCTGATTATGGATGATCTGACTTTCCAAAACGTAAATATACATATAAGAAATAGACAGCATGTCATAAAGTTTTCAGGATTCATAGAATTTGATCAAAAGACCAAACAAATTTACATTTTTGGCACAATGCTTCCTTGATATAAGGGTTTTCATGTTTGTTCAATTTAAGAACCTGTTTCTCTTTAAAGTGAGAATAATTAGGAAAGAGTATTGGTTATTTTTAAAACTTAAAATTCTTAAAAAGGCTTTCTTGAAAGAATTGCTTTAAGTTTGTTTATCAGATGAAGGACCGATCTTTCTTCAAATGAGATATAATAAGGAAAGAGTAAACATATGGTTTGATATCCAATTTTTTTTCCTAACCATTCCGCCAATTTAAATCAAGTTAGTACAAAACATCCATGGGAGAAGGACTTTCAAGTTTTAATGATCATTAAGGGTCATTTCCTTTTCAAAGGGGAAATAATTCGAAGAGTTAAAGCAATCAATGTATGTTTTTTAAATCTCCAGAATCACCGGGCTAATTTAAGCTAAAATTGTCACAAAGTATTTTTGATGAAGGGATTTCAAGTTTGTTCACATAAAGGGCCATTTCTCTTTCAAATGGGTTATTAGAAAGAAAGAGTGAAGATCCGATAAAGAAATATAAAATTCTCTTTTCCAGAACAAAAAGCAAATAAGCAAACATTGACATAAGCTTAATGATGTATGGTAGTTTTAAATGTGTGTAAATTGTGACTCCAGGGATTAGAAAAGGGTCCTAACAGGTGAAGGTTCTCGAAAGAAATGAGAAGATAAGGCTATCATTTGTTAAAATAGATTAGAATGGAGCTATAATATCAAACTATAAGTTTAAAGGAATTGCTTGCACCCATCTTGATCATAATGAGGCAGTTGTTGGAGCGACTTTTTGATGGAGATTGCTTATCATGTAGAATATGAGTATGCACTGACATATTCCGTTGAATTTCAAACACAATGCTGACTGAATGCTGGTCAATTAAAATTAGGCTAATTTTCGAGTTACAGTACAGAGAATATAAAAAGCAAAGTTGATTTTATATTACCGAATGCCAATATTCACAAAAAGTTGTTTAATACAAAAATCAAAGAGATAGAAAGCAAGAAAGCAAGAAAGATAACGAATGCGAGAGAGAACATGAGATCTAATTGATTTAAAGAAATTGGGAAATATTGATAAGGTTTGCAGTATTACCTATCTGGTAAAAGGCTTCGTTAATCTTCGCCGGACAGTCAGATTCCTTCTGTGCATCGATAAAACAGAAGGGTTTTAAAAATGGTGGTAAATCACTGTCTACATTTAAACCTCGTACAAGAACAGGTATTATTTTTAAATTGAAAATTGGGTCATAACACATTTGAACCGCCAGCCGGGCTTCCATGTCACACCACTGGCTATTCAGAAAGTCAGGACTAAGAAGTAACAGCACCTTAACACTCCTTTCCAATTCATGTTGAGCATTCACGTCAATTGGCTTTGCAGGGATAAAATCGCGATCAAAAAGCATACATTTCAGTAAAAATCTGCCCTCAAGTTCCTTGCATAAATCTACTGCCAATTGATGATCTACGGTTGAATGGGCAATGAACAGGTGGTACTTTTTACCAGGAGGAAGTTCATAGAAAATCTGGTTATCTATCTCTACGGTGCATGTATCTTCTTTTATTCCAGTCCCAAATGAAACACACCTTCTTCCATTTTCATATTTAAATGCTGATTTAGGTAAACCAGTCCGGTAACTTGTTCCACTCGACTCTGAAATTGTATATTCCAAGTTCAGTATCTATTTATTTTTTTGTCTTAATTTGTAATATGAAAATTGTGTGCGTGCGCGCGTGCGTGCGTGTGTGTGTATATGTGTTAAGAAGTAGAGAAAGAGAGAAAAGTGAAAGAGAGAAAAAGAGAAAGTTTGGGTAAAATAGTTGTTCGAGAATATCTGTCACACGCCTACTATCAATATGATTGTGTTTTACCTTCATGATATATCGCTTCGATGATTTTAGCACAGCAGTCATTTTCTTTCTGTATATCAATACCAACGTAATGTTTCACTAGAGGTGGTAAATCACAACCCGCATCTATGTCACGCAGTATGACTGGAATAATTTTTAAATTAAAGTTTGAATCATACGAAGTTAAAACCGCAATATTGACGGCAAAGTCACACCATTTGCTTCTTAGAAAGTCGGGGCTTAGAAGTAGCAGCACATTGGCACTTTTCGTCATTTGATCTATTATGGCAGATGGTATCGAATCCCCAGCTAGAAGGTCTCGATCAAATAAAAAACAGCTCAGTAGAAATCTACTCTCAAGTTCCCTGCATATGACTGCTGCATGTAAAAGGTCTTCGTCAGAATGAGCAATATATAAGTGATAATATTTACCAGAAGGAAGTTCATATAACATTTCACCATACTGCTCCTCGTCGTAATGTGGTCCCTTTCTAGTGTCCTCATAAATCAGGCCCATCATTTTCAATTTCTCTTTTACAAAGTTTCCAATTATACTCCCTAGGCGTTTAATCGTTTCTGTCATTGTAAAGTCTCAATCTTCCATCGAATTTTATACCAAATGTAAACTTCAAACTCAACTCATGTTTAAAATATAAATGACATCAGTTAACTAAAATATCACCGGACCAAAAATAAACATATATTGTGCATGCCTAAAGCTGTGTACAGAATACATTATTGTGTTAGGATTTTTAATCCGGGCACGTCTGGTGAATGCCGTGTTATTTAATGCTTCCTTTATTGTGGCTATTTAAACAGTCGATAGGCCCATGATGTATTTCTCGTGTGTCATGATTTATCTTAGGTGAGAATGAATTCATTGAGAGTACATGGAATATTAATTTTAAAATTCCGAAATTAAGTTTTTGTCAATTTACATTGGACAATATTTCACATCGTCCTTATTCTTTTAACACATCATGTTTTTATCAGCGCCCTTGTTGATAAAAGAACAATCCAGAAAAGTTTAAAATACTAGTATGCAAATTAGTCCTTGTAAAACTTTGTGTTGTGTTGTTAATATTTGCATTATTTGCAACAGTTTAATCAATTTAGAAATAAACCAAAAGAATCAAAGTAAGATTTTGATTATTTTGTAATGAAAGATAATACAAAATCATTATATTTACATTTACATTATACTTCCCTTAGGTCACTTTAAGAAACCTGTTTTGGTAGAGGTTTGAAGTCTAAATTTCCAATGTTGATGTGCAATGTAATAAAGGGGGTGCTAAGTATTTTTTTTAAATCTTCCACTTCAGTGTGCTTCTTTTGTTATCTGCACTATAACTTTAATTTTTCATTTGCTCCCAAAAACCTAAATATATTTAAGCAACAATGTAAATGTCATATTGTAAATTTTGAATTTACCGGGTGGCAAGAAATACAAAATTTACAACATGACAACTGTTGTCATGTTGTAATTTTTGTATGTACTGCAACCCGGTAAATTCAAAATTTACAACATGACATAAATGTGATTTATAATTCGATAAAAAAAACGGTTTGCTGCGATAAAAAGTTTATTTAAACCCTTTTTCATAATTTCTATTCAATATCAGCAAAAACAAAATTGTTTGGAGTTGATTGTTTTATTGTCAATTTACTCGTACACGCGTAGAATCGTGGTGTTACGGTATCTACCATGCCCTATACACATTTCGTAGGCTAGTTTGCTATAAAACTCCAGATCACTCATTGGAGCGTGGTGACCATCCACATAAAGACGAATTATCCTCTCCTGTGCAGAAACAATAAGTAAAAAAAGCATTAGTAAATGGTTCTCAATTTTACCAAAGGTATTCACATGTTAATCTGAAAATGTTTGTATTTTTATGTCGTTGTTGTTTGATTTTCAATCTTTGGTGTTTGTTCATCGATATTTTGTATCTGATTTATGCACTGATTAACTCGGTATACTAGATGTAAAGTATTTAAAATTAAGCACTATAACTAAACCAATGTTATAGCTGTTTTATTCTGTGGTGGTAAAACCACCGGACAAGGTTGTTTTTCGGATGTTACGTTTAATAATTATGTATTTGTGGAGTATTCTGTTTTAAATTTTGTACTTTTGTCAATTCAATTTAAGTTTATTTAGATTAATACGATAATTCACACGTCAAATGGCTTGTAGACCAAAATCGATCTCTTCTTTGTATTTTGGTGCTGTTGGTTATTTTTCTAGATTGCACTCTTGTGTCAAATACAGCCAAAAAAAAACAAACCCCAAAAAACCAAAAGGCCCATGGGTCACATCGCTTACCTGAGCAACAATGGCTTTATATTGCCGTTTAAAGGGTATTGTGCCATATGGCCCCTCGGTAGAATAACTAACAATAAACAAGTGTCCGAATTTAACACTTATTTTTGCATACACTTTATTTTTGACATTGTACCGTTATGAAATACCATTTTTACCAAAACAATTATCCCCGTAACAGTAATGTGTCAGAACTATGGAAACTGTTTTAAAGACGTCGTTTTTATTTACTCGTGTCTGAAAAACTATCAAAATTGGTGTAGATTTCATATATAATTGATCGTATAAGGAGGGGGCCCCAGAAAGTAGTTGCAGCATATCATCCTTTTAATTTTTCTTTACAAGTATTTAACGTTTAGCGAGACATTTCTAATAATCAATCAAAATTTCAGCGTCAATCGTAGAATTATAAGCAAGATACCGAGTTCACAATTCTTCTAGGTTTGAGTCATTTTGTTCACAAGAGTTTATTACATTTAACTAAGATTTTAAAACTCGGTATTTCCTATTCAGCATTTAAAATGTAAATGAACAAAAGCATGGCCTCAGCTCTGTGTGCAAACATAGAATTGTGAGCAAAGCTCCCTATCTTGCTTATAATTCGAAGCTTGACACTCAAATATGGTTAGCAAATAGAATAGGTAAACAATTAAAACAGAAGAAACATTCACAAAAACCAAAAAGGGGGCACAATTTATTCTTCAAAATGAATCATATATATACCGACATATTTCCATCAGCGATATTAAACTCTGTTTAAAATGAATAGACTAGAGAAAATGCTGAGCATCTTAACAAAACACATTGCATCAATCAACCATTACGCAAAGATCGTACCGAATTGCCGATGGAATGAATTGTATTTATGTATGTTGTTAATGCATCAGATTTTGCTTATTTTGCGCAGGTAAACAGTCAACTGTCTGATTTACCAAAGTCTATGTTTGATTTGACACGTAAACATTATAAAATACAGGCGATAATTCCCCTGGTTACAAATCATAATTAATGAAAATGAAACGAAAATCAAAACAACCTAACACTACCGTCAAAAGTGAAAAACTGTAAACGCATTGAAATATTTAAGCTCAATTTACTTCACAAAATCGGCATGTATCTTGCATGTTTCAAAGATTCCCTTCGCACGCGAACTGTTGCACAACAAACAAATTCATCTTTGTCAGATCGACCCGTTTATCATACGTCCAATATGGCTGCTTAAACCTTGTTTTCGAGATATGGAATACCGAACCCGAAGTTTTAAACTTATTGAACCACCCCCTCTTTCCTTTATTATTATTTTCGTTATAACTCAAATTTGGAACAAAATTAGCCCTTACTTTTTGCAATTTATATTTTCATTTTCATAAGGATGGTTTATGATATATAACGCTTTCAGCTCAGGTGAGCTAAAAAGGGATAAATGACGTGGTGACAACGAATAGTGTTCAAAATCAAAATTCAAAAGAAAAAATACGAAACAGGGTCAGAGCAAACAAGGACCTCTAAAAAAAAATAGAGGTAGGATCAGGTGACATGGAGGAGTGAGCATCCTCTGCTGACCGGTCACATCCGTCCTGTGCTCAATTAAGAATTTAAAAATATCTAATGCCTGGTTAAGAACTAAACAGAGAATCATTCGAATTCTTAGAAACTGGTGTCTGACCTCGATTTCTATGGTTTTTTCCCGATAGTGCATTAATCGTTTTTCCTCAAATGGCACATGGTAACACAGACATACCTTCATCAACCTCGTGGTATGGGCACAGCACATGAAATGCTTAAACACGTCAATAGTAAGGGTTAAAATAAAAAATTGATTGAAAGAATTGTACTTAATTCACTACTTTTAATAACTATACAAAGCATTTATTGCATAAAACATACTTTTGTGTTACTAATTGATATTAATAAAGCTCTTTTAACATATATAGTATCATAGTAAGAACGTTTTAAGTTCTAATTGAGTTATCATTCATATATTTTTAGACGGTTTAAAGGTGGTATGGGATACTTCCATATTGTGACGTATTTCCAATCGAATTAACAATAAAATCAAGCATAACTTTATAAATCAGCAGACCATTTGTAAATTGATGTAAAGGTTGACTTAAAAGTTTAATCCAATTACATTAATTGCATCATAAGTAAACCACGTGATAGTGAACTCGTAGTCCTCTGGTGTAGGCCGTGGCTTTGATACATGCTTTGTCGTAGTTGGATGATTATTTGCACCCAACACCAGCACCTATTCAAATATTTGTTTTAAGCAACGTTATGTTGAACCAAACAAAGGACTATTCATGATATATTACTGACAGTATACAAGACACTTTTTCTTTTCTTGCATTGTAACGACGATCTCACCATTGAGATACTGCAAGGACAGAATATCCCAAAAAGACTACTGGAATGTATCGTGGCGTCATATCACAGATGTTTTAACAGTGTGTCTTATCAACAAAGAAAAGTAGTGTCGACCTTGCATTAAAGGTACCTGGACAGGCAGGACGACACGATATAAGTACAAATTGACAATTGTAAACATAACGAAGAGTGCATACATTTTGGCGATGTTCAAATTGTATAATTTACTGAAAGAAAATATATGTTATCAATTGTAGTGTGTCTTGTTTTTTATTCGTTAAGTTTTATGTCAACACCATTTGAATGACAGAGATTCTCACAAAAGCGTTTGGCAAGCTAACACATATATCACATCCAAACCAAACAACCATTGGAATGACAGAGGTTCTCACCAAAGCGTTTGGCAAGCTAACACATATATCACATCCAAACCAAACAACCATCTCCACAATCTCCAGAAAACAAGCGAAACAAGCGACAGTATACCTCATATATAGGTATTGTTACAAAACATTGGGTTGAATGTTTATATATTAATTCACCGTATCGCTTACAGCTCCCATCATTATTCATAAATCCTTGTTATTTATTATCATGTTTTAGCGTATTGTCATTCTTTCATTCCATATCGATTGTTTATACGCATACTTTTTATCTTTTTCATGATATTGTCATTTGAATGCATGTTTTGACATCGGGTCCGAATGACCTCGATCCTCCATTGTGTGTTCGCAATCATTTAGCACCTTTTATCATTGAACATACGCATGACATCGCTTGTATCATTGTTATAGTATAAAAGCTACTTATAGTATTTGTAGATTAGATCCCATATTTTAGTAGAAATAGCTAATATTCCCTTCAAGAAATTCACCGCGTGCACTTTCCACGGTCTGTTCTGTTTATTCCGGAAGTGGCTTAGGGTCGTTTTGGTTCAGCAAATTGAGGTTACCTAGGGGTACGTAAGGGTATATATATCCCCCGTCGTCTGCTAATTAGACAGACGCATACTTATCAGTCTCAGGGCAACATCACAAAGCCTGTACGACCACTTCAGGGATGGCAGATGTATCCCAGACCCGTTGGGTAATTATTATTATTTAAGATATTATATAATAAAGCTGAGATACCACTGTGGGATACCCAATACCTTACTGGAAGCCCATACGTAAAGTGGGAGGTTCCATTTAGGATTATCACGTTATAATAGGAAACGCGAGGCCCATCATTGGGAAAATGGGAAAGAGAATTTACTAAGGATTTATAAGATATTTATAGGGATTTAAATAAGTACAAGTAGCTACTTCAATTATTTGTATAAGTAGGATTTTTTTTAATGGGATGTGGGAGAATTTTTTAACTGGGAGTTTGTGTGACTTGTTCATCATATAAATCATATGATATTATATTGTTTCATCCTGAATAAATTATTGTAAGGTTATAGTGTTAATCCTGACATGTTCATTTATTTATTATAAAATAAGGTTGACTTACGGGAGTGGAAAACCCATAAGTTTGCTTACTCCCACCCGAGAGTAGAACGCAACAGTATGAACAGGTAATTTCATATTGATTTGAATTTCATGATTTATAAAATGTTATTATGACGTTAACTCAAAATGGAAAAAAAACGCTGATGATAATGAAAGCGCAGCAATGATGTTGTCCCGAAGCTAAAATACAGCTGTAAAACGGTATTGTTTGAATCAACGAAAAAATACTCCGACCAGGAGTATTTCTTAAAATCTGGAATAAATAATTGACAGCTATGGAGAAATGTTGTGCATTTTCCTAATTTGCTTAGCGGTCTTTTGTTTTCGTGATGGCGATTTTCAGTATAATAGAATATATAGCAAGAAATGAAGTATTTTGAAAATATTTCTCTCTTATTTTGTTTTGTTATTTACTCCATCTCGATCGGAAAGTTCTTGTTTTGTTTACAAGAGATGTTAAGATAGCACTTTCTTTTTGAATATGAATAATAGAAGCAGGGCGTTGTAGGAACCAAGTGTGTTTAAGTGATGAAGGAGCTTACGAAGGGATTTGCAAATTAATTTTAAAATACTTGCCATTTAGAGATAAAGCTCTTCCTCATATGTGTAGACACTTTGTTTCATAATAAACTAATTGTGTCAGAAATCTTGACTCAAATCATATAAGTCTCGTCGATCCTTTTTTACTTTCAAATCGGCATTTTTCAAGATTTGTTTCAGTAAGCTATCGAACTTGCAACTAGGCAATTAAGGCTTTATATTATAACTATTGCACATTTCTATAGGAATTATCATTGGAAATTGAGATTTTTTAAGATTATAATTCTTTTTTGTTCCAAGCTGATTTTGTACCTGTTTATTTTTATATTTACTCATTTTCGTCGGTATAGTCCTATTTTCAGATAATTTATTGGTTGAATGATGAGGCATTTTAAGTAAATTTGAAATTAAAGTGAATCACTGATTGTGATGACAAATTTATACACATAAAACCCGTGTATTGCCCTAACACGTTTTCTTGTTAAAAAATACAAGTTTTGACTTAAAACAATGTTATGCATGAAAAGTATATACTTTTCATTTGAAAGAGATTTGAAGACATGATATATGCGAGTGAACTTGAAATAAAAGATACCACAGAGTCTGCGTCATCTGTTTTATATTTGGATATTTTACTGGAAATACTCGCTCTGGCCTTCAACTCAACATTCAGGTATATCGACGACGTATTATCAATTAACAATTGTGATTTCCATACTTACGTCGACTCGATATATCCCAGTGAACTTGAAATAAAAGATACCACAGATACTGCGTCATCTGTTTCATATTTGGATATTTTACTGGAAATGGACATTGATGGTAACCTAACAACAAAACTTTATGATAAACGCGATGACTTCAATTTTTCTATAGTCAACTTTCCTTGCCTATGTAGCAATATACCTTCATCACCTGCATATGGTGTTTTTGTCTCTCAGTTAATTAGATACGCAAGGGCATGCTCTTCGTATGAACAGTTTCTAAGACGAGGCAAGCTACTGACAAACAAGTTGATAAAACAAGACTATCAACAGTCTCGTTTGAAGTCATCTTTTCGTAGGTTCTATGGTCGATACAAACTTGTCAGCAAATACAGTTTTCCACTGGGTCGCATGCCTGACGTTTTTCATACTAATTGTTAGACAATTATCACCTAATTGTCTACGGACTTTTCCGGGTTTTTTTTTCCGATTACGACAAAGAGCATACGGCGGGTGTGACCGGTCAGCAGAGGATGCGCACTCCTCCATGGCACCTGATCCTACCTCTATCTTTTTGGAGGTCCGTGTTGCTCTGCTTTGAATTTGTATTTCGTTTTATGGATTTTGAGATGGTTGACGGTTTGTTTTATCATTTTTTCATGAATATTAATGAGAACAGTGTCAATTGGAATTTAGCTCCTGAAAAATAGTGTACATGATTTCTCCATATGATTACAAATGATCTAAGTAAATCGCATTCGCGCAGGTGATTTATTACATTAAATCATACATTTTTTATATACTCCGTCATTCCATGTGTTTTCATGTTCTAGCTTGGACTTTAAATAGATTGTTCGTTAATTTAACATACGTAGCGGGGGCAGTCTCCAAACCATTAGTTTATAAATAGTCATTTACTATAAACAAAGCTTTACATGTAAGTCTGATGATTATTAGATATTGAATATTGATATGAATGAATTATGTACTTCTAGTTTAAACGACATCGTCTATGTAAAGAAAACAAAAGGTTTTATTCCTTTTTTCAATATAATTCACTTTTAACATTACGATGCATTCCCTGAGAACTATCAAATCGAATGCAGATCGTGACGTTAATGTTGATTATTGCGTCATATTATATGAATTACAGAAAATTAAAGTGTCTTTCATCATTCCGTTGTGAAATTAATCGGAAAGCCGAACAAACCTGCAAAACAATTATAAGTATTAATGAATAACCTTTTTGAGCAAGTGGCCATTGAATAATTTTTTAATATATCTCATTTTTTAAAAACAATCTTAATGTTTAAACTATAGTTAAATTTTTCTTTATTGTTAAACTGATCAAAATAAATAGACTCTTTGCAAAATGTCATACAGTTTGTTAAGGACAAGGTAGGTACAAAGATACAATGAATTCGTAGTTTTAAGCGACATTGCTTTGAATTACCTGTTTAATTTCCTCTATCGATTGTTCAAAAGATCTGCCCATTTTTTATTCTACATGATTAAAAGATGAATGAAGATAAAACATTTATAGTCGAAAACTACTAATAATAATCGTATTTTGTTATATGAGATCAAGTTTTCGAGATATAGTATCTCTTAATGTTCTTTTTCTCTTTTTAGTAAGTTCAAATTGCGTGCTGTTTATTCAAATACTATCTGAAAGAATATGTGAAATTAAACCAACAGAAAATATGCAAAATTATATTGCTTAACTGAAAGCATCTTAATTTGTGTCATAATAGTGCATCCAACTTAAACCCCGAGTTAACAACATCGTTAATTTTTCATATATACCGACTAGCATATAAGAAAGCCAGATCATAACGTACGCTCAAGTTATAACCACACGATTTTTAACGTGAACTTACCAGCGGACAAATTAAAATGTATCTATGACTAAATGAATCCCCTTTAAAATTAAAAATAGAGAATCTCAAAGATACTAATTAGTCAAACCCTGTATTCTAACTGTTGTTCACGGTTTTTTTTACAATACAGGACTTAGATTCAAGCTAACTTCACTTGCATTATGATTATTTCTTGTTTATGTGCTCCATTTATTCTTTGATAGCACGCCAAACGTTGTACATATACTAACAATTTCCATAATTAATGTTTGGAACTTTAAAATAAAACTCATGATTTAACATTTAAGCACCCTCCTTGTTATCACAATCATGAAGGTAATTGGCACATATATTCATTTCGAACACGATTACCAAAATGTATGTCATGTTCATTGTTCATACAGTCGTATAACACTACGAGAAGTTAAGCGAGCCTACATCGGGCAAAAATATTGGACAAAATGAATTGACCAGCTTAAGAAAATATACATAAATGCGCTTGTATTTTTTTTAATAATTGAAGGCTTAGCTAAACGTGTACGTTGATTAAATTTATATTGTACCCACCCCCCATCCATGAATAAAGATTTATTTATCCTGTGTTCGTGATTATCTTGGGTATAAATGGAATTCTATGAGGGGTTCATATTTCTAAGATGAAATGCAATGAATATTATTCAAAACTGCCGTGATTTTTTTTTTTGTCAATTTACATGGGGCCATATAAACAATTGAGCTTTTGTAAACGTTTGGTTAAATGTTGTGTTTGAGAGTATTTATTATTTACATTAGTTGCAATAGGTAAATCAACTTCTTCATAAATCAAAAGAGTAAAATTATTATTTTGATTATTCTTTATTGAAGGCTTAAATAATATACATATTAATGTATAAATAAATGTATAAATACTTTTAAATAACGCTTTCCTTTAGTCACTTTAAGAAATACGTTTTGGCAGACGTTTGGAGTTTAAAGCTGACATGAATTCATAAAAGCATTTGGTCGCCATATTAGTTTCGATCACTCCTCTACTGTCACTGGGGTATATATACCGGTCGAGAAAGTTACGGTCGGTTGCTTTCCGAGCGAGACATTCGGGGTGCACGGACTTCTAAATGCATGAACAACACACTGTAGTAAAATATTTGTTATAAAGAATTAAGGAAACTACAATCAATAAAACACAAAATATATTTATTATGTGAAAGAATTTCCAAAGTATCCATATCATTTTGCACAGATAGTGCCGCCTTACTTCGCATGCACATCGAACACGTGTGTCGTTCATACAGAGTGCATAACGTCTGCTTCTTTTAAAAGACCCCAGCGCCACTACATCCAACACAGTATATAAATGATAGTAAAGCCAAGAAAGTAACAACGTCACATCGTTTCCATAGGTTTCTACAAAAACACTCCGTTTCTAAAATCCATGCGATCATTGGCATTTCTCGATCGGCCACAGTGTGTAGTTTGCGCATGTCCGATGTTATAACTTTCACAGGAAAACGTTCTACAATTATCGAGGATTTTGTTTGTGTTCCTGGGATTTCAGTCTGCCTTGTTTCGTAGTTCTTTGGATATTCCTTACCAGTGCAGTGGTTGTCATAATATTTTTTTTCCAAAACGCGTTTCTTCAAGTCTTTTCGTCCAAAGGTGTTAGGGTGAATGAAATACCTGAATGCGGTGAAGCATGAATAGTGCTCTCGACCTTATATAGGGGGTGTGTAGCGATGAGCAGAACAATAGAAATCGACAACTAATATGGCGTTAGTCCGAGATAAAAGGGAAATAATGCGTATTTATGAATTCATGTCAGCTTTAAATTTGCCTATTTGATTGGTGATTTATTAAAGGAGGTGCTTAGTACTTTTTAAATCTTCTACTTCAAAGTGCCCACTTTGCTATTAACACTAGATTTTTTTCCTCCCAAAAAACATGTAAATATGAATTAGTAAATAAGTAGATGTAATTATATAGATTTAATTCAATTGTTTGCTGAGAGAAAAAGTATTGGAAGGGGGTTATTATTAAAACCCTTTTTCATAATCAGATATCAACGAAGACACAATTCTTCAGAGTTGATCGCTTTATTGTAAATTTACTCGTACACGCGTAGAATCGTGGTATTGCGGTATCTACCATGCCCTATACACATTTCGTAGGCTAGTTTGCTATAAAACTCCAGATCACTCATTGGAGCGTGGTGACCATCGACATATAGACTAAGTATCCTCTCCTGTGTAGAAAGAGTAATCAATCCAAGATTTTCAATGTTGCCTTAGCTACCGGTATGTGCATACACTTGAGAATGTAAAAAAAATGTGTTGTAGTACACAATTAAGTTACTGCATAAAAATATAAAGAAGTTTGAATTATTAGAAATTGGTGTTTCTTTGATTTTTATGGTGTTGGTCCTTTTCTTATTATGTACTCTTGTGTTTAAAAAAAAGCAATAGACAATATTAACTCGTAAATCAAAAAATACAAAAGAGTTATCTAGATATATAAGAACTATAAAAAGATACGCTCAAAGCATTCCAAATTGGTTTCTGACCTCGATTTCAATGGATTTTTCCCGATCGTGCATTAATCGTTGTTCCTCATAAGGCACATGGTAACACAGACATACCCTCATCAATCTCGTGGTATGGGCACAACACATGAAATGCTTAAACACGTCAACAGTTATGTAAAAAATTTAAAGAAATGTATATATATAATATACAAAGCCATTATCATATAAACGGACACTCTAGTTCAGTTATTCAGCTTAATAAAGCTCTTTTAAATATGGCAACATAATAAAGAATGTTTATAGTTGCAATTAAGTTATCATTGACATAAAAATATCCAAATTTAGTTAAACGGTTAAACAAACATATGTACACATGAATGACAGAGTAACATTTTTGTCAGCAGACCATATGTAAGTTGATAAGTTAATGTTAATGTTGACTTAAAATTAAACCCTTGCTTACATTAATTGCATCATAAGTAAACCACGTGCTGGTGTATTCAAAGGACTCTGATGTAGGGCGTGAAGTTGAGAGATGCTTTGACGTAGTTGGGTTATTATTGGCACCAAATACCAGCACCTTTTCAAAAATGTGTTTTAAGCAACGTTATGCTAAACAAAACCAAAACAAACGGTTATTCAAGGTTTGCTATGGGTAGTTTATTTTATTGCATTCAATACGACAATCTCAGTCTACGTTTAAGCAAAATTAGATTTTTATTCTCTAAGCATTAGCATAATACATTAGAATAAATGTTTTACGTACTGTCAGGACAGAAATTCCCACATAGACTGCTGGAATGTACCGTGTTGTCATATCGCAATTGTTGTACAGTGTGCCTTATCAACGAAGCGAAGTAGTGTCGACTATATACGTGCATTTCAGGTACATGAACACGAAGGATAGCACACTAAAAGTACAAATTGACAACAACACGCTAAAAGTACAATTGACTACAAAACGCTAGAAGTACAAAGTGACTACGACAGCTAGAAGTACAAAGTTACTACGACATAGTTTAAGTACAAACTGACTATGACACGCAAAATAAGTACAAATAGATTATCGTAAACACTTCAAAGGTTACATGCTTTTTGGCGATGCTCAAAAGAACGAAATGGAGATACCTGTTATCAATGATGGTGTATATATATATATATATATATATATATATATATATATATATATATAT
>WFKH01011925.1:84926012-84947791 GCA_016163765.1 Magallana hongkongensis
TATATATATATATATATATATATATATATATATATATATATATATATATATATAGAGAGAGAGAGAGAGAGAGAGAGAGAGAGAGAGAGAGATTAGATAGATAGATATATCTATGCAATGTGTATCGTTCCGATCCTTTCAAATTGTCGTTTAACTGTATTCCACCTGTATCTCAAACGACTGTGTAGTGCGCGGCCAACGCGCTAGGTTCCGTTCGTCATCGAAAGCAAGATTTTTTTGTCTTGCCTAGATGGCCGAGTGGTTAGCGTGGTGGCCGCTCACTTCTAGGAGAATGGGTTCCAGAGGTCGTGATTTCAAGTTCAAGTTCAAAGTGAATTTCCCTGTGCTTTATATATATATATTAGGGCTGTCACGGTTCCAAAATTTTTCGGGTCGGGTCGGGTCGTAAAATTTTCGGTTCGGTTTCGGGTTTTTCGGTTCGGGTCTACTTTCAAATAAAAATTCATTTCTTAAACATCAAAAGTTTATTTCTTGCTATTTCTTCCCTCTTTTATAACAAATTTCAACACAATAGCTAGTGTTCTGACTAGAAATTCAAATTACATTTGATAATTTTTAAGTTAAATTTTAAAAAACTATATTCATTTTAAGAATAATTTCACCGCAGATTACTTAATGAACATTTTTAAGCCATATGTACTACAAAGGATAATTAGAAAAAAATATTGTAAACTTCCGTTTTTATTATGAAGTTCCTCTCTTGATTGTTTATAATTAAGTTTACCTGTGGCCGATTTTTCAATTCATGTCTTTCGTTTTAAGTTATATTTTGATGATCCTTTTTATAGATGCTTACAGGAGATTTGATTAATCTTATGTGTTTACAAAATAAGTTAATTTATGATTTGAAACAAGTAAAGTCTGATGATATGTTCGTGTATTTTCGAGTTGCAGGTAATGCACGCCGTGTGTTCTGTTTTCTGTAACCACGCAGATTTTCCCACATTATTTTGCATGGATTTGACTTCTGTTTTTCCTCATTCAATCTCATTACTAATAAATTCAGAAATTCTTACCCTAAACATTTCTATAAATAAATATTGAAACCATGTTCGATGTCCGAATCGTAAGCCGCCATCTTTGTTTATTGAACTAGTGTTTCTCCTTTATACACAGGTAAATCGCGTGGTATTTTTATTTAGGATGAGTGAACAATCATCGGTATACATGGCCAGTTGTATACAAGTCAATGTTTATTACAAGCAACAGGTCCACACTATGGACCGTTCAATTTCGACGCCATTTTTCATAGAATATGGATTCTATTCCGCAAATCGGAACCGAACCGAAATCCGGAAAATCGGAACCGAAACCGAACCGAACGTATTGTTCCGCGGTTCTCGGTTATTTCGGTGACCCGTGACAGCCCTTATATATATATATATATATATATACACAAATAGAAAAATACAAAAATATATAGAGATAGATATAGATATATATATATATACACACACACACACTACAATTTATCATGTCAACATCGCCTGAATGTTCGAGGTTTCTCACAAAGCGGTTGGCAAATTAATACATATATCACATTCAAACGAGACAACCGCCAATCAACAGAAATTTAAATAACGTTATATCTCACGGAAACGTATAACTATGTACTTTTATATTGTGTTGGATTTTCAATTTCTCATTAATAGCAAATCACTAAAAATGTTATTTAAAAAGCTGATGAGTCGTTAGGTTACTGGTTGTTCAATCATCTTAACATATATTCAACACACATAATAAAGGTTATCGTTTCACACTAATATTTTAAGTTGACGGTAATCGCTTTATCGAATTAATTGTTTTAATGGAGAGAAACGTTAACAAAGCAAAATATCTAAGATGGAATTGGTTCGTATATTCGTATATGTACTTCGTTCAATGTGCTATGCAAGTACGTCAAAGAGGGAATAGAGCTCATATTCAATGAAAGATAACGCGTATCATATCCAAGTGCAGAGGTGATAGCTGTACTAAGATTCAGACCTTTAGCTCTAAAAAAAAACTTGCTTTAAATTTTCAAGGGAGAAGATTTTGCCATAATGTAAATACATTTTGACTAATCCATTGGTAAGTTCACGTGTAAAATCATGGTGTAAACCCTCTGTTTTGAGTTCATGTCATGGTCTGGCTTGATGAATGGTACGTGATTAAATCTTACATAGGGTTTGATTATGTGACCAACCGTATTTAATTGTTTATAAAGTTAAAAAGTTTATAATACCATATGGAAATTAGAAATGTATTTGTATCTTTTGAAATAAGCAAGCAAAATGCTTCAATTGATAGTTTCGAATCGCAGCCCTGTTTAGGTCGATTTTGTGGTCGCGACGACCAGAAAGTACGGGAAATGTTAACTATGACATCACACAAAACAACAAGTCATCAAAAATGCTAAAAAATCAAGTAAATTGTGATCAATATCTATACGAACACTTTAAACTACATTAAAAATTGCCCCTGCGTGCAACTTTGTAGCCAAATAAGTCAAACCATGTAAAATATAAATAAATGACTGTTCGCCATGCACCTGTTGATGTGACATCATACTCTAAATTTTGACGCATTTTATGTGTAGAGGAAGGCGGATCAATCAATTTACTAACAATGGAAAATACATTTCATAAATGAACTTAGCACAATCTTCAAACTATTTTTATACAATTAAATCCTTTTTATTATTTTTTTTTTGATCCAGCATGTACTTATTTTTTAAGGCGTGTATATTTTTTTCTAGAGTGTTTAATGTACAAGTTCGATGTGTTTGACAGCGGTAAGCCTATCTAAATCCGCTTTTTACAAGGGCATACCCTTAACAGAGCATTAAGATCTTTTGAATATAAATTAAGGGAATGTTAATTTTATTAAAAAGTGCTGGTGCTTTGATGAAATATGTAGAATGAATTAATAAAAACGTAAAATATTAAACAAAGGTCATATCAATTTCACCGAAGCTCATTTCTTTGATATTTATTCTAATGAAAGATGAACTCTATACAAAGCAGCAGCGCTTTTCAGAATCTACTAGATAAGTATAATTTAGTTATCATTTAAATTTTTGATTCAAATAAGGGTATGCCTTTGCGATATTAAAATTTGTTTATGACGTCCTTTCGGGAGAATTGGCAACACATATCACGTGACTGTCGATTCAGGTGACCACACTTAGAATCATACAAAGTGGCATTTACTATGCTGTTTCATTTGATATAAAATTGATAAAATGATTAAATAACTTTACATGAATATTTTTAATAATAGATGCATCATTTTATGAACGTTCAAATCCGTTGCTATTTTCATATAAGCCTTAACAATGCTGCGATAGCAGAAACTGTTTTAACAATTAACCACATTTTCTATTTTCAATATAATTCTTTCGGCAAGGTTTCTTTTTTTGTGAATTTGGTTTTTTAAACTAATGAAATAGGGTTATGCTTTTAAACGATAATCAAAAGCGATTAACACGAATAAAAGGAAGTTGTCGGGTGAATCTTACGTAATTGACAGAAATGAAAAATATTTTCCTCGTGAAAAAACAATTAAAATCATATTTAAAAGAAAACTAATGGATATGTTTTTAGTTGAGTATTTTATTGAGAATTCACTGATACACGCGAAGGATTGTCATACTAGGGTTTCTACCGTGCCCAATACACATGTAGTTCAGTTTGCTATAAAACTCAAGATCCCTCAGTGAAGAATTGTGACCATCGAGATAGATACGAAGTATTCTTTCCTATTTTAAAATAATTAAAATGCAAAGTTTAGTCTCGCTACAGTGTAGATTCATATCAATATAAACAAGTTTACAAAACGTCTGTGTTGAAAGATTATTACTGGATTCTTTTTAGTTCGTCTTCAGAATACCCGTATGTTCAGTGATACACATTTTTCGCTTTTTTATGCAGCAAAAATATCATAAAATGTAGATGGGGTGATTATATTGGGACTCCTTTATCGCCAACGTCAAATTTCTGATGTAAAGTATCAGGGCCATGATCAATACTCCCAGTAAAATACGACACGAGGTCATATTTTGTCATTAGGTATTATTACGTCTGATAGAAAATCAACAAAATTGTCGACTGTCTTAAATGTTTTACTTAAAAATGACAAAATAGACTACCAAATTACTTAGAGGCCGCTTATATAGTCCTATAACTCTTTATGCTGTGTACATAACACATAATCACAACATGTCGTAAACAGGAGGGGGGGGGGGTACAAATGCTCCGAGCTCTGCCTCTTTACTTATGATAACATAATAAGTGAATATGGGCGGCGGAAAGGGTAAAAAAGACGTTAATGCAAAACGAACAATTTTTAAAAGCATGCTAAAATACAAAACAGACCAGCTTAAAACAAAATCAACAGCCTTTATTGCAAAAGCAAGAGACACCGATGCAAAACAAACAACCACCGATGCAAAACCAACACTGATGCACTGAATTAACGCTAATTGGCGTGCAAAGAGGTATCAGGAGAAATCATACTCTGGAGTAAACGTGACCTGGAGAAAACGTACCCGCAAATTAGGGTGCGTATTCTCCGAAAAAGAAATCGTAACAAGAATTGTGATAGATATAATATGTTACAATTCAATAAAATAAATTATTTGATAAACATTTGTATCATTTTTGCTTGTATCTTTGTTTACATAATCACGCATGAATTATTACACACTACAGGCACATAACATCGTTTTTGAAAGTATGGAGTATATGGAAGGAAAAAGTGGGTAGACTCATCCTGCAAAATAAATTATGTCAACATGCAAGATGATTATGTTTACATGCAAGATGATTATGTTTACATGCAAGTTACAAATCTTTAAATAGAACCTAATTTTATATGGGTAAAATCATTTACTTCCGTATCTGACATCATAGATGCAAGATGCAACATAATGATGGCATGTTAGTTTTATTATTATTTATGTGAACATGTAAGTTATTTTTGTTCACATGCAAGATATTTATGTCATCATGCGAGACTATTATGTTAATATGCAAGAAATTATGTCAACATGCGAGATAGTTATGTTAACATGCAAGTTATTTATAACAACATGCGAGATAACTTGCATGTTTACATAAATATCTTGCAAGTTAACATCACTAAATCGCATGTTGACAGAAATAAGTCACATGTTCGACAAAAATATCTTGCATGTTTATACATAATTATCTCGCATGTCAACTTAAATAAGTCGCATATTGTCATCTTGCATCAGTGATGTCAGAGTCCGGCATTAGTAAGTCATTTTACCCATATAAAAACAGATTCTCTACAAAGATGTGTAACTTGCATGACAACATAATTATCTTGCATGTAGACATAATTATCTTGCATCTTGACATAATTGTCTTGCATCTTGACATAATTTATCTTGCATGAAGGGGGCAGAAATATGCCACCATAAGTATTATTAAAAGATATGAGCATTTTTTGATCAGCAGCAGTCAGCAATATTATCAATTATCGATTAACGTATTACGGGGATTGGGGCCTGAAGTTCTATCTACAATAATGGCAATTATCACATTCTTGGATTTTATGTGATATGTTTCATATCTTTTACGTTTTTATTGCATGATTGTTATTTACTCAGAATAGAGAATCTAACTTTTTACACATTGACATTCTTGTTATTCTTTTATCCTTCCGCACTCGGATTGTGCACGGGACTAACCATTAAACAGTCCCGTTACAATAAGAAGACGATAGGGTGTTTTTATGACTTAAAATTGAACACGATTTGGGCCAAAAATTTAAAAATCATTTTTCCTATTTTTTATGTTTAAAATGGTATAAATTGGTAAACTGATGCTTTTTATACTTGACTAAACTAATAAAGTCATAGGTATATAACATACGAAATACAGAGCTTAAAATTCTTTCTTAATATGTAGATAAAATGACCGAAAATATGGCTCGGCCCCCCCCCCCCCCCAAAAAAAAACCCTATCCCTGGCAAACCTAAATATCCCTCTGACCAGTAACCCCCCTTCCCTGGAAAAAATTCTAGATCCACGCATGAAAACGTTCCCTTAAAGTAAAGGACACGTTTTCTCCAGTTTACGTTTTCTCCAAGATGCGATTTTGCCTGATAGCTCTTTACACGCCATCCAGCGTTTATTCAGTGCAGGACTGTTGGTTTTGCATTGGTGTTCGTTTGTTTTGCATCATTGTCTGTTGATTTTGCAAAAGAGGCTGCTGATTTTGTTTTAAGTTGGTCTGTGTCGTATTTTAGCATGTTTTTAAAAATTAGTTGTTTGTTTTGCATTAACGTCTTTTTTGCTATTTCCGCCCATAAGTGAATTCTTATTTTATCAAATAAATGTACAGACAACTAACAATGTTCAGGCCAAATCACAATCTGTTTGATAACATCGCATAGACAACATTGATAAATATGTTTTATGAATAGGTCCCAACAAACAAGAAGACTAATTTAAGCTTTAATTAATCTATTTTACAACGATTGATGAGTAAGTTCTACAACTTGTATTTATATCTCTTGTTAGCACGGATGGTAGAAAAATAAGGCATGTTATCATTACTTAAAAGAAATCGTCCCCTACCTCGACTTCTTTATGTTTTTCTGAATCTTGCAGTAGCTCTGTGGTTGATTGTAGTTAAGCCGATGTGTGCACACAAAACCAACACCTAGTATATTCTAAGCAATGTAATATCAGTCTAAGATCAAAGAATGATATAATTAATTGAGAGTTACAGAATGTTACAAATGTTTATTTAAGAGACCAGGTGTTTAATAAATTAAGCATCAGATTTACCTTAAAATTGAAATATGATATTTATACTTACAACGTATGCCGATAACATAAACAGTGTATAATATACGTACTGAGAGCAATAGAAAGCTAATCAGTATTGAAAGAACGTTTCTTGTAGTCATTCCGAAACTGTTTCCACTATGTGCCTTATCAGACAAACAAAATAAGTATACTATCAGAACGCACTCAACAACACGCTAAGAGTACCAATTACTTAAGGAACATAATAAGTTCTCTGGTAACCTTCATAGGAATTTTAGATTGTTTATATTTAAATTTAACGCACCTAAAAAGAAGCGCCCAGAGTATCTCTGTAGCTTTATGAATATTAAAGAATAGGACTGCAAATCTGGGTTTGTTTTGTATAAGATGATTATACAAGTTCATTGGCCTTACGCATTCCTGAATATCCTCCTTCCCTTTAAAAAGTAACTCAATAGAGTAGTTTACTTTTTTCACTTAAAATTAAATCATAAGATTTTTTCTTGAGTCTAATTTTTTAATGCGTGTAAAAACCATTGGTTAATTGATTCACCCCATATGAATACCTTTTGATAATCATAGGGGAAACACTTTCGTCAATAATGCACATTTTATTTGCATTTTTCTAGTACACGTGTAACAATGTGGTGTTGAGCTGTTTCCCGTTTCCAGTACACATGTCGTAGTTTGGCTTGCTGTAAAACTGTAGGTCGTTCATTGAGGTGTAATGTCCGGCTACATAGAGTGAATAGATCCGCTCCTGAAATAGAATATTACCAAGTATGAGAGACCGAGGTAATAATTAAACGTATTTACTGTATTCATCAGGTAGATAAAATGAAATTACCAAAGGAATATATTAAAACGTTTTATAAGTCTTAAGAAAAGTAAAGGAGATATTTGTAAAGCGCACACTTTAAAAAAATAACTTTTATCTCAGTAGAATATTAAGATTTACTGAATATTTTACGTTTTGATTTTGTTAAATGTGAAGATTATGTCTAATTAATGATAATGTTAGAAGTACTTTCTTTCTTGTCACTTAGCTTTGTTACAATATCTTACCTCGATTTCCAAGAGTTTTTCTTGTTCTTGCATGAACTGTCGTTCATCTTGCGGCACATGGTAACACAAGCACACTCTCAACAGTCTTGTGGCATGAGCACAGCACATGTAATGCTTAATGTAACAAAATATAGGATAAAATAGGATAGGATATGTTATCATTGCATTACACAGCAGAGCACAACATAGTAGAACATAACATTGCCTAAATTTGCATAGCAAAGGAAATTATAGCTTAGCATAGTATAAAATATAAGAAAGTTTATTATAGCATAGTATGACCAAGCATAGCAAAATAAATCGTTGTTATTTGCAGAACATAACAATTTTACCGAAATAAAGTTACAAATATCTGATTTTACTAACAAGACGTTTTCAATCAAATTAAAAAAAATATCGTGAATAGTGTATAGATAAAAATGTTTCAACTTAGCAAAATTATCTTCAGAAATGCCGGAAGCATTCATAGCTTAGCTATGATAAATCAAATTTGTCATATTTTTATTTAAATGTAAAAGAAAAGTAAAACGCTTTTAACAAAAGGTTGAGGTGCGTGATTGTTGGGGCTAAATTTTATTCTTTTATCATGGGATGCATGTTTAAAGTCATTATGGTATATTCAATTACAAATGTACTGCAAACACATTATCATATATATTGGAAATGTAAGTTTATTGATGGCTGTGTGTATGCAAGCAGAGTGCTTGCTTATAACGAAGAATTAAATCAAATGTGACAAGAAAGCTCTTATTACTTAAAAACAAATCATATGGAAAATAGAAAATGAGATAAACATTGAACAAACTTATTTAAAATAAACATATGTTGCTAGAACGGAAATTGATACTTACAGAAGTTGTATCATAATAAAAGAACGTGTATGTGTATTCGAAGGACTCTGGGGTGGGGCGAGGGGTGGAGGCAGGGGTCGTGGGTATGGGTGTAGTGGTAGTTCTGTGATGATGATGATGAGTCCCTAGTACAAGCACCTGCAATAGGTTTTGAGGCAGAATGACAGAGTTAAAAACAAACTACATGTAGCAATGAAAAGTGAAGTTGCTCGTAGTTGTTACCCAATATCATTATTATTACGATGGCACCAGTATTTTATGGTGTTTCTGAGCAACAAACTTATAAATCTAGTACGAAAACTTAAAAAAAAATAAAATAAAATGGTTTGTTTGAAAACATAAAACGCTGACAGATTGTTTTAAGTCTCTAAATGATCTCTCTTCTTTAAAGTAAAGTTTCTAAACTAAATTCATTTATTTAATCAGACATAAATTGGAAATAGGTAATAGAAGAAATATTTTTAAAATACATACTATGAGGAACGGGGCACTCACATGGAGCGATGAAAGGGTTCTTGCTATCATGTCACAACCCGTTCTCTGTTTATGCCTTATCAAAGAATCTAATACTTTACTTATATTGATACCCAATCACATCTGGCTGAGTGGCCTCCATTACGTACAGTTTATACATTCTTGTTCCAATAAACGTTACCTTATAAATTGCTCTCTACAAAAATGTTGACGATTAAATTTTGTTAATGAAATTTATCAAAGTTGAGCTCATTATCACATCGAATTGCACATGATCGAATAGCATGTCAACAAAACAAACGAACACTCACCACAACACTCTATTTATTGGATATGGGGTGATTTGACGATAGATTGTCATGGAATTTTTTTAAATTAATATTTTGTTTATTATTTTTGCTGTGTTTTACATGTATTACATTTCCATTTTTTTAAATCATTTTTTTAGGGGAGGGTTACATATAGATGAGGGGGAATCTCTCTCTCTCTCTCTTTCTTTCTTTTTCTGTTATCACAAAAAATTGTACATGCAAAATTATTGATTATTTGAGTGCGAAAACCTTATTTCTTTTTTCAAGCCATTTTGTCTAACATGTACAATATATTTGCTTATAGACATTGAATGTTCACTTAAAAGTATATGTGGCGTATTTTTAGAGAATAACTTTAATAAGGTCTGATTATTTGCTTCATTACTTTAGACATTCACATAAATTACGTTGTATAAATCAATCGCATAACAAAGATACAAGAAGTAAAAAAAATATATATTTAATTTTTTACGTGCCGCTGAAAAATACAAAAGATTTAAATAAGCATCATTAAATGTTTCACGTGACATTCATCTTGTTTGGCAAGGAAAAAAAGGAGACAGACTGACAAAGATATGAACAATTAAGGGAGATCGTCATCGGAGACCATGTAGATTGATGGAATAGGAATGAAAGCCGAATTAAACTTAAGTTACCATCATAAAGTTGTAGGTGTTGCTAGTCAGGTTCGTGCTCCATGTGTTCTGTGTCTATAAACCACAAGTGGATTTTCGTTTAAAGGATTTTTTAAATAAAGAATAACAACAATTATGTAAATAATTGTAATTATGTGTTGAATGCTATAATTTTATATGCTTATTAATTGTATTTGTTATGTTTATGTTTGATTAGATATGTTGCATTTCTTTCCCAGGCCTTGTAGAGGTCGTTGGCTATATTATGTAATTTCCCTTCAGTGGTCACTGTCCATGTCTATTTTTAGCCCAAATTTTAGTCTAAAAACCTCCCAGTGACCTATTATGTAATTGTAAAGAATTCCATGGTGTAATTCTCCCCAATTAAATTCAATAGCCAATCAAATTAAACGATATGGTCACGTGTTTTGATGCGGTCAGTATCTGACCAGTGAGAGTAGGGTCATTCTGTCTTCATCTATGAGAGTGTTAGCACGAGAAATGTTTTGATACACCCACCTCCATCCCCGTTTCACCAATCCAATATTTTAAAGTTGCATATATATACAAAATGGCCTATTTTATTTTTGAGGCCTATTTTATTTTTGAGGTGCCATCTCTTTGCTGGTTTTGTATGAGGCCTATTTTATTTTTGAGGTGCCATCTTTTTGCTGGTTTTGTATTTATTGTATATAATTTTGAACAAAATATTGTTTTTCTGTAATTTAAGGGGATCAGCATATTGATAAGTTATTTAACATTTTGTGTGAAAAGTTTTGGGGTCTGATCCCCTACTATGTTGTTTATATTTTTCTTTACTTTCGTCATTTTTAGTAAATGACACATTTCATCATGTACAAGTGTTGAGCTCATTTATCAGACAGCAAAAACAGAGCTGCGGTGAGGTTGTGCAGCATGAGAAAACATAAAAATAAACATTCTCAGTACATGCATCCCTCAAGATTTGGAGTATTACTCCGTTTACCGTGTTGATGATGCTAAAAGCGTGTTTAACAATTTATATCGTATTACATTGATAAATATCGGAATAATAATGTATCGAGTATCATATGATAAGAGTTATCGAAATTAAGACATTAAAGACGAGATTTAAATTGTAATTGTATTTCTAATTGTTCTTGCTTCGTGTTTTTCAATTCTTGGTTTTCCGCACTCATGCGCAGTGGCGTTTTAAATGGGGATCACATTAACACAATGTATTCATCAGACGTGTAGCAATGTTTATAGACAAATAACTGAGGACATAACATGTTTTATCTTTCTTTCCATATTATTTTACACATGCTTCAGAATTTAGTACATAAAATGAAAAAAAAAAGTTTTCTGATATCCATACTGTCTCAGCACGATTTACTTCAGTGAATGGTTTGCATTCGCGATTATTTGACAGTACGACACAGAAACATTTCACAATGATTGAAGAATTTTGAAATATGTGTGCCCGAGTTTGATTCTGCTTTATTTCGATTTTGATTGAATATTCCTTACCAGTGTTAAAGTTGTTATATTTTTGTAAAGACATTTTTTACAAATCTTTGCGTCCAATGTAACGTATTCGTGTGAATGAAATAACTGAATGTGGTGAGGCATGAATGGTGCTCTCGGCCTTATATTGGGGATGTATAGCGTCATGTAACAATAGAAGTCGAAATTAATTATGGAGGTATAGAGTCTGTCCCAAGATACTTAAGCAGCGCATTTTGCCAATTTTTAAAAAAAAATACACATACTCATAAAAGGAATGCAATTGAAATCAATGAAAGGGAAAATATCCTAGATATCTTCATTGATACATTATTGTTTTTCACTCGGAAAAAATCACAGGAACAAAAACAGATTTCTTATGGAGATTTAGAATTTTAAATTTGGATATTTTACTGGAAACGGACTTTGATGGTAACCTAACAACAAAACTTCATGATAAACGCAAAGACTTCAATTTTTCTTTATTCAACTTTCCTTACTTATGTAGCAATACCTTCATCACCTGTATATGATGTTTTTGTCTCTCAGTTAATTCGATACACAAGGGCATGCTCTTTGTATGAACAGTTTCTAAAACAAGGCAAACCACTGACAAACAAGTTGATAAAACAGGACTATCAACAGTCTCGTTTAAAGTCATCTTTTCGTAAGTTCTATGGTCGATACAACGACCTTGTCAGCAAATACAATCTTCCACTGGGTCGCATGCTGACTGACGTTTTTCATACTAATTGTTAGACCATAATTAATCACCTAATTATCTTCGGACTTTTCCGTTTTTTTGCCGATTACGACAAAGAGCACTCGGTGGAAGTGACCGGTCAGCAGAGGATGCTCACTCCTCCATGGCACCTGATCCTACCTCTATCTTTTTGGAGGTCCGTGTTGCTCTGCTTTTAACATGTATTTCGTTTTATGGTTTTTTGAGATGGTTGACGGTTTGTTATTGTCATTTTTCCATGGGGAATGTTTAGATCTTCTCTCCATTCTGAAGTCATTTTTAGCCCTGTATTGAAACATGATAAGCTAAAGGGGGCGTTTTAACTTAGAAATTGTTCATACGTTCGAATGAACATCGTTTGAACCGTGAGGTATTTATAAACTATCGAGTAATTAAGCAAAAGTCAATCCAGGATATCTTTGAACAGAGTATAGTTGGAGATTAAAGGGAAGTAATGAGTATTTATGAATAAATGTCAACATTAATTCTTTTTGCATGCATTCTACGTTTTGTGAATTTGGGTTTTTGATGTTTTTATTTTCTTCTAAAAAATATGATTCTGATCTGAATTTAAGAATAATCAAAAATACATGTATTTCACAAATAAAACGAAACTGGAATGGTTATTAAAAACATTAACTTTATTAATTACTTGACAGAAGTTAAAACACTTTTTTGAAGCAATTTTTTTTCTCGTCATATAACAATATGTTTTCAGAATCATTTTACAAAGAAAACAAATACAAATTGTGTTGAGTTGAGTGTTTTATTGACATTTCACTTCACTGATACACGCGTAGGATTGTCGTATTAGGGGTTTTACCGTGACTAGTACACATTTTGTAGTTTCCATCACTATAAAACTGAAGATCACTCATTGGGGTGTGGTGACCATCAAGATAGAGACGAAGTATCCTCTCCTGGTAAAAAATAATAAGCAATACACAATGTAAGATTAAGTTATGAACTCTGCTGTGTAAGCCTTTAGCAATATATATTTACATCCACTAAGTATGATTTCCTTTATTTCTTACGGAAATTTATTGTTTATTCATAGCTTTGTAGAAACTGACAGGACTGAAATCTACAGTTTTGTCTTTATATTATTGTTGACGGTTTAAGAAATGTTCTATAATAAATATATGTTGTTGTTTATATGTCCGTGAAAAATTTCCGATGAAAAGTATGAATTGTTGGCTTTTAAGGTTTAGCCTAGCCTATGATTAACACTCCCTTTGAAACACCACAAAAAGCCATTTTTGTGAAAATCTCCGAAAGAGTTTCTATTTTTAATGATTATTTTAATAATTTAAAATTGTCCACTTAATTTCAATGTTTATTTTGAAAGCAGTTTTTAAAAAAAATTACCGACTCCTTCAAAAGAAAGTTAACATTAGTTAACATTAGTTTAATGACAAATTCATATTCGAAATGATCTAAAGCCCCGGCCGATTTATTACTAACAATCAAATAACAGGTAAATTCTTGTGTTATCAAATGAATTTACAGTTATGTACTGATATTTAGGTCAATTTACAAGATGTTTAATAAAAATAAGGTCATTGATATAGGTATTTAATATATGTTTTATGCAAAGGTCCAAAAATCAAATTATTTTGGAAAATATAGGCATGTTATTATAACTTTTATGAAACTGTCTTTTACCTCGACTTCTTGAAGTTTTTCTGAATCTTGCAGTAAATGTTGTTCCTCATAAGGCACATGGTAACACAGACACACTCTCATTAATCTCGTGGCATGCGAAGAGCACATGTAATGCTTCAACAAGTGTTACAAAATTAGTTGTCAAATAGTGTGATGCTAAATTGTAAATATAAATACTGCATACAGGGAAATATTCGCCCCCGTTAAGAATGGGCGATTTCCAATGTTCCAAGTTATCTTTTTAGTACAAAAGAGTGTCTGGGCGAATTTGAGACGGGGCGAAACCGTTTACAAGCGTAGAAGGGCTAGAATAACACGGGGTGAAAATAACCCTGTATACAGTAAATGTATGTAAACGAAATCTATACTTACAGATACTGAATCGTAACGAAACCAAAGGTAGGTGTATTCAAATTTCTCTGGGGTTGGGCGCGGAGTCAAGACATGGGTAGTGGCTCTGTGGTTGGTTGTAGTTAAGCCAGTATTTGCCCCCGAAATCAACACCTAGTATATTATAAGAAATGTAATATCAGTCTTAAATCAAAGAATAATATAATTAATTGAGAGTTACAGAATGTTGTAATGTTTATTTCGGAGGCTGGATGGTCAACAAAGTAACTATCAGATATACCTTGAAATTGAGATATGATTTTGTAAGCCACAAGCTAAGAATATTTATATTGATCTTTAATACAAAGCTCTTCTTTTAAAGGAGATTAATATAACTTAAAAATGGCAACGACTATTCAGCCCTTTTAAAACATATTCTCTTGTTAGTATAAATGCATACGTACATATTATATCAGAAAATATACACAATGAATTATCTACATTTATTTACGTACCACGAGCAATAGAAAGCTAATCAATATGTATGGAACGTTTTTTGTAGTCATTCCGAAACTCTATGTGCCTTATCACACAAGCAAAATAAGTACGCTATCAGAACGCACTCAACGACACGGTAAAAGTAGCACTCACTAATAGGATCATAACTATGAATCCAGTGGTTACCTTCAGAGGAATAATACATTGTTAATATTTAACGGAAATAAAAGGAAAAAAGCGTACCAGAGTGTCTTTGTAGTTTATTGCAAACTAAGAACAGGACTGTAAATCTGGGTTTGTTTTATAGTGGGTGATTGTGCAGCAAATTCATCAGCAGACTTTAGGTCTTTCGAACCCCTGATTTCCCCCTTTCTTTAAAAAAGTAAATTAGTAGAGTAGTTTACTTTTAATGTTTTGTTCACTGAAAATTAAATCATGATTTATGTTTGAGTCTAAGTTATTTTTTAATGCATGTAAAAACCGTTAGTTGGTTGATTTGCCTTTAATTTCAATATGAATACTTCATACTAATCAGGGGAAGAAAACTGTTGTGAAGAATATATTTTCTTTGGGGTTTTTTGTCTTTTTACCTGTACTCGTGTAACATTGTCGTATTGAGCTGTAAAACTGTGGGTCGTTCATAGAGGTGTAATGACCTGCGACATAAAGCGACTAAATCCGCTCCTGAAATAGGTATATTACCAGGTAAGAGAGACCGACGTGATATTCAAAACATATTTACTATATTTGATTCGATAATAAAATGGATGACCATGAGACAAGAAGCGGTGAAATCTTGTGAGTCTTCAAAAAGTTAAAGAAAAGATTTATAAAGCACACTACTTTAACAACGTGACTTACATCTCGGTAGAACATTCAGAATTACTGTATATTTAACATTTTGAGTTTGTTTACTTTGACATATCTAAGATCTTGTGTTAAGGTTAGAGATACATTTGTATGGCTTTTCTTGCTTCATTACTGTTGTTATAATATCTAACATTGATTTCTAAGAGATTTAGAGTTTTTCTTGTTCTTGCAAGGACTGTCGTTCATCTCAAAGCACATGATAACACAAGCACTCCCTCAACAGTCACGTGACCAGCGCTCGGCACATGTAATAATTAATAACAAACTAAATAGTACAGTACAGTACAGTACAGTACAGTACAGTGCAGTATAGTATAGTAAAGTGTAGTATAGAATAGTATAGCATAGCATAGCATAGGAAAGTAAAGTACAGAACAGTACAGTATAGGATTGCATTGCATTGCATAGCAGAGCACAACATACCACAACATTACATTGTATTACTTTGCATAGCATAGCAAATAAAAGTATGGTATAGATTATGGCCAAGCATAGCCAAAGAAAAAAAGTGGATATTTGGAAAACATAACAATTTTCCTGAAAATTATGGAACGAAGTTTCACAAGTTCAGTTTTCATAAAAAGGCCTTTTCAATCCAATCTAAATATTTTATGCTTAGAGTATATATATATATAATGCTTCTACTTATGCAAAACGTTTTAAGACAGGGGAAGCAATTATAACTAAGCTTTAATTTAAAAATAATTGATCATGATTTTTTATTTAAAGATAAAACAAAAATATTACGATACACGACTATTTAAAGTAGATTTTATTTTTATTTTTTTATTGGATACATGTCTGAAGTTTTCCCGGTATATCTAATAACACAATGCATTGCACCATTATTGCAAATGTAAAAAAAACCCCCAAAACTCCAAGTTCGCGCATGTAAGCAGAGTATATACGTATAACGAAGATTAGATACGAAAAAGTAAAACAGCTCTGACAAGGAAGATATTAGACTAGTAAATAAAATCATATGGAAAATAGGATTAAAATTCCACACAAACTGATTTGAAAGAAAATAAACAGATATTGTTAGAAAGGAAATAAATGCCTACAGAAGTTGTTTCATAAGAACAATACGGAAGTGGACTCTGGGGTAGGGCGAGGGGTGGAGGCAGGAGTCGTGGATGATAGTGGTGGTTCTGGAATTATGATGATCGATGTTGATGAGCCCCTTTTAGAAACAAATGCGGTAGTTTACGAGACAAAATTACGTAGTCAGACTACACGTATCAATGGCAAGTGACTTGTTGGTAAGTGCACAGCATCATTATTTACGATGGCGCCAGTATTTTATGTTGTTTTAGAAAAACAAAAAAATGATATTAGAACTTCAAAATGAACTGGTTTGTTTGAAATCATAACATAAAAAGTTTTATTTTAAAATCTTCTTTAAATGATTTGTTTTGTTTAGAATTAAAGTTTCTCAACAAAAAAGACATTCATTAAAGCAGACACAAATTAACTTTAAAATACGTACTATAATAAACGGAGCGCTCACAAGGAGCGATGAAAGGGTTCTTGCTATCATGTCACAACCCGTTCTCTGTTTATGCCTTATCAAAGAATCTAATTCTTTACTTCATATTGATACCCAATCACATCTGGCAGAGTGGCCGCAGTTACGTAGAGTTTACAATCATGTAATTGTACCAATAAACGTTATCTTCTTAATTGCTCTCTTAAAAAATGTTTAAGTGAAATTTTTTAATCAAAGTTGGACTCATTAGAAAAACACGTCAACAACCAATACAAAGATATACACACCACAAAACTATTTTCATACGACATGGAGTGATTTCCATATACAGTCTTTGGACTATTGCTTTGTTTGTTTTGTTCTCGCGTTATTTTATTACTTTATGGGGAGGGAGAGGGGGCATCTTGCTCTCTCTGTTTAATCACAATGAAAATGTACATGCAAGAATATTATAATAATATTGGCCTACCAAAATGACATTTTAACATTAACATTATATTTACTTGGAGAAATTAAATGTGCATCTACGAATACTTGATATCTTATGAATATGTGTAAGAATTTTAAATCATATGCAAAAACAATTTGTGATAAGTCACAGGAGAATAAATCATTTTAACAATTGTGACAACTATTTTATTTTCCAATGAGCTGTAAATTTTCTATCGTGACATCTTTTTGTTTATCTAAAGGCACATACTAGTATTTAGTTCTAGTATATACTTGTATATTAGTCTAATGTATCTATATTTAATTAAGAAATAAACAGCAATTTAAAAAGTTTACCGGGATATATACTTGGTTGGTCACGTGATCAAATCCTCTGAAGCCCGAAGGGCTTCTCAGAAGATCACCTACCAACTAAGTTCATATCCCGGTGAACTTTTTAACATTACTGTTTTTTACTTATATTTACGTTTGAGAATGGCAAATCGTTCAGAATCATAAATATAACGATGTTTTTATGTTTACAATATTGCAACCGTCAAACGATAAGCGCGTGCGGTAATCATTGTGACGTCATTAAAAAGTTCACACAGAGTTGAACGTTTTCGCTATCCTAAAGGTTCATATAAGGAGGCATATTTGCAAATAAAATATAATACTTTATTCTAGTACGTAAGACCGTCATATTTAAGTTTTAACGGTTGAACACCAAGAAGCAAACTTTGATGTATTATACTTAAACTTTTTAACGGATTAAGAGAGGATTTTTGTTGAAATATTTTAAATCATTATTTGTTATTTCTAATGTTTAGAAAAAAGTAAACTTTTGTATTTTGAATGTTTGACCACAAATTTGAATGTTAGAAGAAGTCAAATTAGAAACAAGATGCAGATATTATAATTCTGTGATATATAAAAATAGTTCTTAACACATCTTTTTGTTCACAAAAAATGCATGGTAAAGAAATTACAATACCTTTAACAACACTGACTCATGACAAACAAGATAAAATGATGCATTGTGTCTTTGAATAACGTTATAATGAATTGAAAGAAACTTTTACCAATTAAACATATATGTAAAAAAAACCCCAAAAACAAGGCTTGAGCTTTGCTTAAAAAAAACCCAAAGAACTGTAAATTTTTATCTCGCTTATTACTCGACAAATGATACTCAAATTTTAGTAAAGCATCAGACATGCCTATGTGCATCATTTTAGATATGAAATTGCTTGATGTATATTAAAGTCATACATGTATATGTAGGACATTAATAGTTATTGAATGGGATATGTTTTATGAATGGTGTCAGTTAAATTAACTGTTTTCAAAGGTAAAATGCGATTGTTTGTTTTCAAGGAACGTAAAGAATTCTGCTTCATTGCCATTCTTCATGAAAATATTACTGAATATAAATTGATTTGTTTTCTTTCTTTTATTTGACTAAAAAGTATGATATAGTGATGTCATAGTTATTTCATTTGTGTAAGAGGGTTGTCCCAAAATAGGTAGACAAATCGCGTTATTCAGTTGATCGAAAACACAGGAAGATGAACTTGTGGCACAAAGGAATGCATTCAAATTATGTTTTGAAATCAAATATTGTTTGAGATTAAATTAGTAAAATGAAAGCATGCTAGATCATGAATTGGACATGCAGCGCAATGAAAATGAAAAAGTTCAAATAAAAAATACATCAAAGTTTGTTCATAGTTCTATTATTTACCCAGGAAACGTTTCATCTATATCAAAACTTTTAAAGATTTTACAGTGCGTTTTGTGACAAGTTGAAGTGTTTACTCGTAATAAATGACGACGTCAGCGATTAAGGCGGCGCAGCAGAAACTGATAAAATTTTGTACAGACCTAGAAACAAATCCTAAGCGGCTTTTGAAATAAATAAAATTGACATAATCGCTCAGAAATACATTTTGTGGATCAATAGTCTAAAACATTGAAAATTTTCGGATAAGTATGATAACAGTAAGTGAAAAAAGAAACCCCGACCGATAGAAATGGACGTCAAAATGCTGAACGACACATTTCGTAGACAAAAGTTTTCGACGTCGCACATTGCGCCTCCTGGCAAAACTTGTTGTTACTAATTATTCATTTTCACAATAAATAAATAAATAAATAAATAAAGAACAGATTTCAATTTTTCTAAATTGTTTGCCAAAGGGCCATTGAAGAAAACATAGAAGTCTAATGAAAATGCAGTGAACATATTTCAAGTTATGTGTTCTGACAACCCTTTTTTGTAATACATGTACATGAAAATTGAAATTAAAAAAACTAGGGTTGTTTACTAACTATTTCTGATATAGTATTTGAGTATTCTTCGAAGGTTTCAACATAGTTTGTATTATTTTAGTTAGAGAAAAGTTTTTTAGCCTCCTTTTCTTCTTTTTCTTTCTCATTCAGAGTAGTATTTAGGGAGCCTTTACAAGCAGTGACGTCACAATACTCCCATTCTACTTTCTTTTTCGTGGTATAACACCAAGGTCTTTTCCGTCGCTCTCTGAAAGGATTTCTACAAAAGTTGTGATCGGCTAGTCCGTCTGGGTTCACTTCGGACGTGATTGCAGCAAGAAGACTGTGACGGTGTGGATACTTGGATGCCCAGTTCTGACACGTGATCCCAGACACGGTATGGGCGAGATTGCCGCGATAATCCCGCCCGTCCTTGAACTCTAGAGGTAGACATTTTCTTAAAACAGTATTAGTCGTTCATATAAAAATATATGAAAAAGTATCGTTATTTTGTTTTAGTTTATTAGTTTATCTAATATCTTCTTTGTCGCAAAAAATGCTTCTCTGTGAACTTTTATTATAGTTTTTTTTGTACGTGTAAGCAGAAATGCTAAAAAAAAATTTGAGCATTTGTTATAGTCCTATAAGCTCTGTTACAAGATTGACGTGCTTTACTTCGTGTTCCATTAGATCCATTTTAACAGTTTAGAGCTTGGACTTTCGGTGGGGTGTTACTATCCAGTTTGCTCATCAAAACATGTTGTCAAATGTTGACCTTCTTTATTCTAATTTGCTATTAAGAGAAGTTCATTAATTTTCATAGACTTTCAACTACGGAGGGTCTTCCCCAAAGATCTGTTCTCAGGCATGTAGCTTCTGGGGAGGGGGAGGGGGTTGCTTGTCAAGTTTGGTTTTTTTTTGGATGAGGCTGGCCCCCAATTATCAAAAACGATGGTACGTGCCTGGCGTGGTTGTGTGAAAATGACGCTGTTTCAGTTGAATTATACAGTTCTGGATGCAGTCTGACAAGTAACATTGCGTTCAATAAATTCATATCTTAGACAATAAATGGACAGTTAACCATGAGTAGACCCAGCCTTCATCAAATTGGGGTTTGTCACGTACTTCCCAAAGTCCAAACTCTGTTAAAACGGCCCTAGATATGCATGTACATGTACTTACGCCTTGCTTTTCTATCAAATATAAATGGGAATGTATAGTTCGGCAATTGTGACGCTGATCCGCTCCATGCCCCCTCCCATGAAAAGTCATCCGTGGTTTTTTCGCGTCCTAGAACCATCCTTCGGGAGGTCCTTTATCCCACGCAGTAAACGTCATCGGAACTGACTTCCGGTCTTCTCCATTGTCCCACACAAAGGTATCGTTTACCTGACGCACACCTGTCCCCGTTGGTTTTAAGGTACTTGTTGAGAAATCTGTTCTCGTTTGCGTTATTAATATGGACAAGTGTACTGAAGGTTTAGTTGCAGTGTTTCTGTGCTGCTGCGTACTGTAGCTTAGGGTTCCTTACAAATTGATAACAGCTTCGCTTGAATTTCATCCAATCCTTCGGGCAAACTGGAAATAATCAAGTAATTTAAAGTAATAATAAGGATTTTAATGTCGTGTTAAAGTATATGTAACTTAACGTGGAAAGAATGTGTCCGACAATCTAAAAAGTACCCGGCGTTTCACTTACTGGTCTGCTGGTTGTCTTCCTTCCTGTTGCAGAAATACATGTCCCACAGCTGCGCAATGTCGATATTGCTTAGACCCTCTCTTTGTCCGATTCTGAGTGCTAACTCTTTTCCTATCCCGATTACCTGTTAGAAAACATTAATTGTCTAATCAAATGATACAA
>WFKH01011925.1:84947891-84969501 GCA_016163765.1 Magallana hongkongensis
CACGTGCCAACATCCAACCTACCTGCAGCTTTTAATGAGTATATTATTTTGCTATCGAAAACGTTCATTAACTATCTTTTAGCCCCCAAACCTGTTTACAGCACCCCTTAGCCAATATATAACTCTCGATTGTAAGTTTAGGACTTGCATTTGACATTTCTATCAATAATATCAACAATATTCTTGTATGAGACTTTCAACAACAAATAATAAATCAATGAAACATCGCAACACAAACGTCTTTTACTATATTATTCGTACTTCCAGTACTTTTACTTGTAATTTTAAAAAAAAATCATGGAATCAGTTTTAGAGTTCTATTGTATTGAAAAGTTGGTCTATTTTTGTAAATCAATGCAAAAGATAAAAAGCATTAAGCAATAACCTGCTCGTGCCAGAATCCCAGCGCGTGCCCCTTCTCGTTCACGGCAGTTTCCATTCTTTCAAATCCGTTTCCTAAACTCAAATTCTGTAAACCTCCTACTCGCCCCACGTTCGACCAGCACCTGTAAGGAACAATGTATATAGAACATGAATTAAAACACTGCAGCCAGGCTAATACTTATGTGACTTATATGGTCTGAGCAAAAGCAATCCACTTTCCATTAATTCGGTAATTATTGCAAAGTCACAGAGACCGGTGTTTTAACTTTGCTCTACTAATAATTCTTTGTATCGTTTTAATGAATCCTTAATTATAATGAATATGGCAAATTCGCAATGTGCATGTTTTCCTTGTTATAACTACCGAGTGTGCTTATCAAATAAAGAATTAAATACATTAAAAATTAAAAGTTAACAGATTGAAAATTTCAGAATTTATTTGAGATAAAACTTTTTAGTGGAAAAAAATGAATCATTTATGATTAATATTTTTGGACTTTAAACCGTTCGTCACAAGAGATGTAAGTTCCGTTAATCCTATTATCTTTGGGACTCAAAAAACCATTCACTATATCTGTAAATTCATTATATCAGAGTTTTCTATAACCGCAACATTTTACAAAAATCATAAATAGTTTTGCTTTAAAAATTTGATAAATCTGTATTTGCTTTATCCGTGTTCCTGCTAACTGTATTTTACTATACATAGAAAAATGTACGTGTAATTGTATATATGTATGGAAATGACGCATTAAAAACCTGTCAATATCAAACAAACAGATTCTGTGAAGCAACCATCCATTCTCAATCATTATCTATTTAACACACACAATTCGAATAGCAAAAATAAATTAAAGATTTAACAAAACCCAAAAGGAGTACAATAACAGTTGGTGGCATAGAATTGTATGTCGATTTTCGATGAGTGTTTTTGCCTATGCAAGTGAAGCAGTAAAAGTTATCACGAATCAAAGTTCTGCATTGTAACACGTACTGGAACAACAGGTTGAATAAAGATTTGGAACTTTAGTCCCAATCAGGATCTTGTCTTAAGTTCTCATGGGAGAACACTTTTTCATACTGTAAATACATTTGGATTGATCCATTGGTAAGTTCACGTGTAAAATCGTGGTGTTGAGCTTCTTATTCGAGGTAATGTCATGGTCTGGCTTACTTACATATGTCGATCGGTACGTGATCAATTCTCTCATGGGATCATGAGACCAACTGTATTTATTTCTTTAAAAAGCTAAAGATTTGAATAAAACCATATGGAAATTGGAACTGTATTTGTACAATTTGAATCAAGCAAACAAAAGATTTCAATTGGTAGTTTCAAAATTGACAGTTTAAACAATTAACCATCTTGTTATTGTTTTAAATCTGACATGAATTCATAAAAACAGTTTGCCGTATTTTTTTTTTCGATCGCTCCTCAACTGCTACTCGGTTTTCAACCAGTCGAGAAAGTTACGGTCGGTTGCTTTATGATCGAGGCATTCAGAGTGCACGGACTTCTAAATGTATGAACTACTCTTTGTGTATTAGTAATTTTTGGAGGAAAAGAAAAAACGAAACTACAATCAATAAAACTAAATAAAGAGGATTATCTTCTTTGAAAGAAGTGCCAAGGTATCCGCATTATCTTGTACATATATTGATGCCTTACTTCGCGTGCACATCGAACACGCGTGTCGTACATACAGAGTGCATAACGTCTACATCATTTTGTAGACCCCGGTCGCATTACATCCAACATAGTAAATAAGCGATAGGAAATCCCCCCAAAAAATAAATAATAAAATAGCAAGTTGTCGTTTTTATCAGTTTCCACAAAACACTCCCTTTTCTGATGTCCATTCTGTCTCTGCACGATTTACCTCAGTGAATGGTTTGCGCATGCGCGATGATTTGACAATACGACACATGGAAATGTTCTATAATGACCGAGTAATTTTAAAATATGTGTGCCTGAATTTCATTAAACTTTGTTTCAATTTTAATTGGATATCCCTTACCAGTGTAGTGATTGTTATATTTTTATCATAACGAGTTTCTACAAATCTTTGCGTCCAATCTAACGTGTTCGGGTGAATGAAATACCCAATTGCGGTGAAACATGAATAGTGTTCTCGGCCGCATATAGGGGATGTGTAGCGATAAGCATTACAATAGAAATCGAAAACTATTATGGGGGTACAATGTAGTTGGAGATAAAAGGGAAGTAATGAGTATTGATGAATTCATGTCAGCATTAATTCTTTCTGCAAGCTTTCTACTTTTATGATTTCGGTTTTTTAAAAATGTTTCTCTTTGCTTCTAAGAAATATGATAATGAATTTAAACATTTATCAAAACATATTAACAAGAAAAAAAAAAAGAAACTGGAGTGGTATTCAAAACACAAATGTACATAAATGACAGAAGTTAAAACCCTATCTTGGAGCAAACAAAAAATGTTCTCGTTATATAACAATCTGTTTCTAAAATCATTTTACAAAAACACTAACGCATATGTTTTGAGTTGAGTGTTTTATTGACATTTCACTGGTACACGCGAAGGAGTGTCGTATTAGGGTTTCTACCGTGTCCAATACACATTTCGTAGTTTCGTTTACTATAAAACTCCAGATCACTCATTGGAGTATTGTGACCATCGAGATAGAGACGAAGTATCCTCTCCTGGTTAAAAATAAGCAATGTACAATAGAAGATTTAGTTATGAACTTTACTGTGTAAACCAAAATCTTGACCATGCCCCTTTAAGGTTAAAGCTATGATTAACACTCCCCGTAATACACTACACAGTCATTTTTTGCGACTATGTCCCCAAAAAGTTTCTATTTTAAATTAAACTTCAATCTTTATTTTGAAAGTAATAATTCAAAATTGTCTACTAAATTTCAATGTTTGTTTTGAAAGAAATAATTAAGAATTACCCACTCCTTCAAAAGAAAGTAAACATTTTTTAATGACTTGTTCATATTCAAAATGATCTAAAGCCTTTTTTTATTACTAACGATCACATAACAGTATATTCTTGTGTTATCAAATGAATGTACAGTGAATTACCGATCTTTAGGCCAAGTTGCAAGATGTTTAATTAAATCACAAAGACGATATTAATATGTTTTATGCAAAGGTTCAAAAATCAAATTATTTCAGACGATAAAGACATGTTATCATAACTTAAATGAAACTGTCTCTTACCTCGACTTCTTGGAGTTTTTCTGAATCTTGCATTGAATGTTGTTCCTCATAGGGCACATGGTAGCACAGACATACCCTCATCAATCTCGTTACATGAGCACAGCACATGTAATGCTTCATCAAATGTTACAAAATTAGTCGTCAAATAGTGTTATGCAAAATTGTAAATATATATACATACATGTATATGTAAACGAAATCTATACTTACAGATACTGAATCGTAACGAAACCAAAGGGATGCGTATTCAAATCTCTCTGGGGTGGGGCGCGGAGTCAAGACATGGGTAGTGGCTCTGTGGTTGGTAGTAGTTAGCTCAATATTTGCACCCGAAATCAACACCTAGTATTTTATAAACAATGTAAAATCAGTCTAAAATCAAAGAATAATAAATAGAATTGAGAGTTACAAAATTTGTTAATGTTTTTTAAAGAGGCTGGTTGAGAGTTACAGAATTCTATAAATGTTTATTAAGGGGGCTGGTTGGTCAACAAACTAACCATCATATTTACCTTGAAATTGAGATACGATTTTGTAAGCCACAATCTAACATTTAGTAAAGAAAAATTCCTATATTTTAGTTTTGAATTTGAATATTTTCATGGATGTTTTATACAAAGCTCTTCTTTTAAAGGAGATTAATATAATTTAAAAATGACCACGACCATCCAGCCCTCTTAAAACGTATTTTTATTTATTCTTTTTTTTTTTTTGTATATATAAATGCATACGTAAAAATTATGTGAGAGTTAACATAAACAATGAGTTATCTACATTTGTACGTACTGCGAGCAATAGAAAGCTAATCAGTATGGATGGAACGTTTCTTGTAGTCATTCCGAAACTGTTTTCACCATGTGCCTTATCAAACAATCAAAATAAATACGCTATCAGAACGCACTCAATGACACGATAAAAGTAGCACTGACTTATAAGTTTTATTCTTGAGTCCAAGTTTTTTTATGTGTGTAAAAACCATTAGTTAGCTAATTTGTTCTTTACTTTTAATATGAATACCTATAATGAATAATCAGGAAAATGAAACTGCTGTGAAGAATTCATATTTATTTGTCCTTTTACTAGTATACGTGTAACATTGTCGTATTGAGCTGTAAACTGTAGGTCGTTCACAGACGTGTAATGACCGGCAACATAGAGTGAATAGATAAGCTCCTGGAATAGGAATATTACATGGTAAGAGAGACCGAGGTGATAATTAAAACAAATTTACTATATTCGGTTAGAAAACACAATGGATGATGAAGAGACAATAAAGCAGTAATTGTGAGTCTTAAGAAAGCAGATATTTGTAAAGCACACCATTTTGAAAAAATAACTTACATCTCAGTAGAAAATTCAGATTTTACGTTTTGATTTTGTTTATTATGACATATCTACGATCTAATAAATGAGATAAGGTTAGAAATACATTTGTATTAATTTTCTTGTTTCATTACCGTTGTTACAATATCTAACCTCGATTTACATGTGCCCTCGTTTAAGAGTTTTTCTTGTTGTTGCATGGACTGTCATTCATTTTCAGGCTCATAACACAAGCACACCCTCAACAATCACGTGACATGCGTGCAGCACATGTAATACTTATTAACAAAATAAATAGTATAGAATGGTATGGTATGGTATGGTATGGTAGGTATAGTTATAGTATAGTATGGTATGGTATGGTATGGTATGGTATGGTATGGTATGGTATGGCATGGCATGGCATGGCATGGCATGGCATGGCATGGCATGGCATAGCATAGCATAGCATAGCATAGCATAGCATAGCATAGTATAGTATAACATTGCATTGCTTTGCATTGCACTGCATTGCATAGCAGAGCACAACATACCACAACATAACATAGTATAAATTTGCATAGCATAGAATGTAACAAAGTATATTAGAGCATATTATGGCCAAGCATTGCCCAAAAAAAAAGTGTGGATATTTGCAAAACAACAATTTTCCTGAAAATTCGGAACGAACTTTAACAAGTAAGGTTCTTTTTTTTTATAAAGCGCTTTTTTCAATCAAATCTAAAAAAAAAAAATTATGCATAGTGTACATGTATAGATACATAATGCTTATACTTGTGCGATAAAAGCTTTAGACAGGAAGCAAGCATAACTTAGCTTATTTAAATATAATCGATCTTGATTTCTGATTTAAATATAAAAGAAAAGTAAAACCATTTAAACAAAAGGTAGATGTACACGATCATTCGAACTAGATTTTATTTTTGTTCTCTTATTATGCGATGCAGGTCTAAAGTCCTCTCGGTATATCTGATTACAAAATGCATTGCATCATTATTGCAAATGTTAAAGAAAAAAAACCCAGAATAAATTCAGTGATGGTTGTGTGCATGTAAGCTTAGTATATGCACATAACGAAGATTAGATACGAAAAAGTAAAACAACTCTGACAATAAAGTTATTAGTATATATTTACATCTACCGAGTATCTTACGGAAACTTATTGTCAATTCATAGCTCTATAGAAACTGACAGGACTGAAATCTACACGCCCCGTTCATCGATTGGTCGAAACTTACAGCGACCTAGTAAGAAAAATCACGGACTGCACGAAATAATTGTGATGATGTCAGACTCAAATTCCCATAGGTTTATTTTAGCTAACGTACTGATGTACATTAACAGTAACAATTTAGTTCATATAACTTACTTTTTACAATCAATTTTTTAATTTGTTAAAAGAAAGATGTAAATATAAATAATAAAATGCTTTCTTTGATGATTTATGCGGGTTATGAAGGTAGCGATCATTGCAGACACAATTTTAATTACATAACCCGCTAACGCGGGTTATGCATTTTTTCTGCAATGTCGCCACCTTCATATTCCGCATGAATCACCAAAGAAAGCATTTTATTGTTTAAATAAAATCATATGGAAAATGGAAATGTGTTTAAAATTCAGCACACTAATTTAAAATAAACAGATATTGTTAGAAAGAAAATAGATACTAACAAAAGTTTATCATAATAAAAGAACGTGTATGTGTATTCGAAGGACTCTCTTAAATCAGACATAAATTGGAAATAGGAAATAAAAGAAATATTTTTAAAAATACGTTCTATGAGAAACGGAGCGCTTACATGGAGCGAAGAAGGTGTTCTTGCTATCATGTCACAACCCGTTCTCTAGATCTGTTTATGCCTTATCAAAGAATCTAATACTTTACTTATATTGATACCCAATCACATCTGGCAGAGTGGCCGCACTTACAGTTTACATCTTCTTGTCCCAATAAATGTTACCTTCTAAATTGCTCTATAAAAAAGTGTTTACAAAGAAAATTTTATATCAAAGTTTGACTAATTATCACAACGTTATGTACATGACCAAAGAACACGCCAAGAATCATACACAGATACAAACACCACAATACTATATTTATAAGATATGGAGTGATTTCACGATATATTGTCTTAGAATTTTGGACTTATGATTTGTTTAATTGTTGTTTTTATTTTATTATTTTATAGGAGAGGGGTATCTTGTTCTCCTTGTTTTATCACAGTGAAAATGTTCAGCAAGATTGTTTTAATGTTATTGGACCACAAAAAATGACATTATAATATCATATAACATTATATTTACTTGGAGACATTGAATGTTCATCTAAGATTACTTGATATATTATGAATGTGTGCAAGAATTGTAAATGATATGCAAAAACAAATTGTGATTAGCAACACTAGTATACACCATTTTCATATTACCTACCTCTGTTTGGTTTTATTATGACTTAGGACATGAATCTGTTAGTACTCAACACTTTTAATAAACCTGCTGGATTTGTGTTCTTTCACTTTTGTCTTAAAAAGGCTCGATGGTCAACGAATTAACCATCGTATCTACCAAAAACTTTCAGATTTGATTTGTTTACCTATGAACTATTATTTAAAAGAGAAAAAATCAATAAAGGATGACTGCACTTAAGGACATGCGATATTTGCGAGAAAATAAACTTTCAAAAGAAGAATTTTTCTTTCAATTGCAGAAATAGTCAACATCTAAACTGCAACTTTACGTAATTGCGTTAAATAAAAGTATGTTGTTACCAAGTACGAATTTGTTTTCATAGGCGGGGGTCATCACGATTTCTTGAATCTCCATACGATAATGAGGACGCCCACTTTTATACTGACTTCATGCATAGTCAGCGCATGTTTGTCTATTGTTCTCCGTTTAACAGTAGTTGTATATTCGCATTATCAAAGTTATGTCAAAGGGAGATTAATAGACAAACATGCGCTCATGGTTTAAATGAAAAAAAACTGCTTCTTCTTACTTTCGCTTTCCCTGTTGTAACCAAGGGTTGATGCATGTTGAATATTATAATTCACCACGTGATTTCTCACCTCAGGTAACTTTGTGAATACAAAATTCTATCACGTGACGTGTAAGGTAGCATGTTATGTGCTAACTAGGACAATGTTTTCGAACACGTTAAGTTGATACACATTGATTTAAAGTCTTCTGTACTTACATGGGCGTGGTCTAATTGTTGAAACCATAGTAAATAGTAGACTTGTACCATATAGAATAGAAAGAGCTATGGTGAAAAAGTGATCACATAAATTTTTATACATGGCATTGTTATTCATGCTAGTCTAATTTTAGTACCATTCTGATAATGTCAGCTCCACCTCTCATGCATATTAATATCAATCTTATGTTTGATCAAGGGCAGATAAGCGAAAATTCTCCTTTTTTCGAAAGTTGTAAGGAGGAAAACATAGAATGAGCTTATTGTATCACAGTCTAAAATCTCAATTCATGTTGGAAACTGACTAGACTCTTTAAAAAATTTAACAAAAGTGATATTAGGTTAAGAAATAAACGCAACAGAAGCGACCGAAAAGGGCCCAAAACCCGGCGCTAAGTGCAGTCATCCTTTACATTTTAAATTTGGGTATTTTACTATACTTTATATAAAGCTCTTCTTCTAAAGGAGATCAATAGAGTCTAAAAATGACCACGACCATCGAGCCCTCTTAATCACTCCTTTGAACAGTATAATTTCATTGGACCGGTCATTATTCGTGGTGACAATTGTTTTATTTTCCAATGAGCTGTTTGTTTTCTATCGTGACATCTTACTGATTATTTAAAGGCACATACTAGTATATACAAGACCATCATATTTAATTTTTAACTGTTAAAGATCAATAAGCAGACTTCGCTGTATATTGCTTTTGTTAAAGGAACTTAGAAACGATTTTTGCTCAAAGTTAAATTACAATTTGCTATTTTTAATGCCTTAAATGGTAAACTTGGGTATTTTTAAAGTTTGACCAAAACTTTGAATCAGAAGTCAAATTACAAGCGAGATGTAGAGATTATAATCTATGATGTGTATTAATAGCTCTTGGCACATTTTTTGTTTACAAAAAATGTATTGTAATTAAAATTGTTTCTGCAATGAATGGTGTCAATCAAATTAACTGTTTTCAAAGGTCAAATTGGATTATTTGTTTTCAAGGAACGCAGAGAATGCTTTGTTGTCATTTTTATGAAAACATTATTGAATATAAAGTATTATGCTTTGTACTTTGATAAAAAAAAAGTACAACACGATGATGTCCGTATATATGTCAGATATTATAATACATGTATATTAAAACTGAAATACAAAAAAAAAAAAACCTAGGGTTGTCCACTAACTATTTCTGATATACTATTTGAGTATTCTTCGAGGGTTTCAACATAGTTTGTGTTATTTTGATTAGAGACAAGTTTTTCACCCTCCTTTTCTTCTTTTTCTTTCTCGTCCAGAGTAGTATTTAAGGAGCCTTTACAGGCAGTGACGTCACAATACTCCCATTCTACTTTCTTTTTCGTGGTATAACACCAAGGTCTTTTCCGTCGCTCTCTGAAAGGATTTCTGCAAAAGTTGTGATCGGCTAGTCCGTCTGGGTTTACTTCGGATGTGATTGCAGCTAGGAGATTGTGGCGGTGCGGATACTTGGATGCCCAGTTCTGACACGTGATCCCAGACACAGTATGGGCGAGAGTACCGCGATAATCCCGTCCGTCCTTGAACTCTAGAGGTAGACACTTCCCTGTAAACAGTATTAGTCGTTAATATAAGGAATATATGAAAAATTATTGCTAATTTTCTTTGGTTTATCTTATATCTTCTTTATCGTAAAAAATACTTCTCTGTGGATTTTTTTATTATAGTTTTTCTTTGTACACGTTAGAAAAAATGCTTAGAAATTCTTTTGGTACTTTTTATAGTCGTATAAGAACAATGATACAGCTCTGTTCCAAACTCCGTTAAAACGGCTCTAGATATACATGTACTTACGCCTTGCTTTTCTCTCACATATAAAAGGGAACGTATAGTTCGGCAATTGTGACGCTGATCCGCTCCATGCCCCCTCCCATGAAAAGTCATCCGTGGTTTTTTCGCGTCCTAGAATCATCGTAGAAAATCCTTCGGGAGGCCCTTTATCCCACGCAGTAAACGTCATCGGAACTGACTTCCGGTCTTCTCCATTGTCCCACGCAAAGGTATCGTTTACCTGACGCGCACCTGTTCGCCATGTTTTTGAGGTATTGAAGTTGGTTTTAAGGTACTTGTTGAGAAATCTGTTCTCGTTTGCGTTATTGATATGGACTAGTCTGCTGAAGGATTCATTGCAGTGTTTCTGTGCTGCTGCGTACTGTAGCTTAGGGTTCCGTACAAACTGATAACAGCTTCGCTTGAATTTTATCCAGTCCTTTGGGCAAACTGCAAATAATCAAGTAGTTTAAAGTAATAAGTAAGGTGTTTTAAGTCGTGTTAAGGTATGTGTAACTATACGTGGAAAGAATGTGTCCGACAATCGAAAAAGTACCCGGCGTTTCACTTACTGGTCTGCTGGTTGTCTTCCTTCCTGTTGCAGAAATACATGTCCCGCAGCTGCGCAATATCGATATTGCTTAGACCCTCTCTTTGTCCGATTCTGAGTGCTAACTCTTTTCCTATCCCGATTACCTGTAAGGAAACATTAATTGTCCAATCAACTGATACTTGTATGTCTTGTTAGGTTGGAGAGGGTGGACAGTTGCATACTTTCTTACTTTATTTACCTCAATAATCACAATTGACATCCATGACACAAATTCACTGGCATTCTGTTTAATCGTTGATATAGTTCTTAATCAAATAATACAACAATAATCCACCAAATTTCTCTTTGTTTTAAGGTATTAAAAAACACGATATGATTATCTCGCCTATTATAGAAAAAAAATTCTGGAGTCCTACTTTAAAAAAGTACATTTATATACAGAAAGTGTAAATACCATGCCTTTATGGTTTTGAGGCCATTGTTGGTGAAGGTTCTTTCGCTGTAATGCATGATGCTGGAATAATCATAGGCGAAACCCCGTGTGTCGGCAATGGATTTGTTAATCTTGGCGAAGTCGTCCACATAGCGAGGGGATACGTTATCTAAAGTCACTTCCACGTATTTATCTCTGTCATAGCGGGCCTGAATATAACATTTAAGAGAATTAAGATTAATCTTTCCAATGTTTCTAAGCATCTAAGTTCGCTCGTCGATAATCACATAAGAAATCGTTTCAGACATATTCTTTAGGTGGAGCACGTGCCAACACCCAACCTACCTACAGCTTTTAATGAATATTTATTTAGTTTACTAAGTTATTTAATAAACTTGTAGCCCCCAAACCTATTTACTGCACCCCTTAGCCAATATATAACTCTCGATTGCAATTGCAAGTATATGAATTGCGTTTGACAGAGCTTTCAGTAAAAATAACAAAAATATTCTTGAATGAGACTTTCAACAACAAATAATAATCAATCAAGCATCACTACAAAAACGTCTTTTCTATGGTATTCGTACTTCTAGTACCTTTATTTGTTATTTTTAAAAAGTCATTGTATCAGTTTTACAGTTGTATTGAAAAGTAGGCATATTATTGTCAATCCAAAAACTTAACAAGCATTAAACAATTAATCACCTGCTCGTGCCAGAACCCCAGCGCGTGCCCAATCTCGTGCACTGCAGTCCCCATCCTTTCACACCCGTTTCCTAAACTCAAATTCTGTAAACCTCCAACTCGTCCCACATTCGACCAGCACCTGCAAGGAACAGTGAACTTGGAACCTACGCATTTGCATGAAAACAAAGCAGCCACGCTAATGGTTATGTGATTTATATGGTCTACAGGTGCAAAAGCCACAATTCACTTTTCATCGACTCGACTATTGCGAAGTCCTAGAGATGGTGTATTCACTTTGCTCTATCGGTATTTTGGAATCGTTTTAATGAATTCGTAATAATGAATATGGCGAATTCATATATATATGTATATTTTCCTTGTCATAACTACAGAGTTAGCTTATTGTAGTATTAAATACAGACCTTGCAATTTAGAACAAAAGTTAACTGGTTGTAAATTTTAAGAATTTATTTTGTATTAGGTATTAGAAAAAAGTTTTAGTTCAAAACGATTTTTTTCATTTGTGGAACTTCAAAACAAGCAATAAAAGAAAATCCTTTATTCGTCTCATCTGCGAGATATGTAATTGTATCTAAATAATATAAAGAAAATTGTCGTTATCAAAATACATGTAATATGCTCTATGCAAAACCCATCTACCATATATTCCTTTTATTTCAATACATTGCAAAATAAAACATATTGCAGTACAAAAAAAAAAATAAAGAATGCATATATTATTAGAACCGATTTGGTTGGAATTTTCCGATAGCGTCACGATCAATTCTCTCAGCTACGTCAAGCATAAACAATACACGCCGCCGGTGTGAAAACTTTATGATTGGTCAACTCCTTTTCTTAGGCGGAGTTATCAGTACACGCTTATGCAATGCCAGAGGTGAAGGATTTCTCAAAACAGTTCATTTTTCCCCAATATGAAGTCATTATCGACTAACCCCTATGTTTAAATTCTGTGCAAAACTCTGTGTGTGTGTGTGTGTGTGTGTGTGTGTGTAAACGGGCGTTAAACCATAGTCTCATGCTACGGTCCACAGTACGGCATTAAACAAAATATAATATTTAAAAGTTGCATGTGCTCCGCGTTCATTTCATGTATATACCGTAAATGTATAATGTACATGTATTACCTACTAACTCACCAGTCGAAGTGATAGATATGAATTCCTCGATTTCTACACCTTTCGATCGGCAATCGACAGTCAATAAACGAATTGAACGATGATATGAAAGAACGAGACGGAAGTGGAAAGTGCAAGGGGGTTTGTACATGTGCGTCTTCATTTAATAGGCGAGTGTCCGATTCGTTTCTTCTTCTGTTACCTTATCACTTTCATTGTAAATACATAAACTGAAATATCCCCAAACATTTTACCGCAGATTTCATTATTTTACTTGTCTCTGGAACACCGATCACCAGCTCCATACAGTGGCGTGGTTTCACTGGTTTGTTTACATATAAAAATGAAGCTCTTGATCTGCTTTCCGAGTAAGTCTAAAGGTTATTTAGTAGAAGAAAGTTTGGGGCAAGTAAAGCGACAATTATTAACAGTAGTAAACTAAATAAAGAATTATCTACATGTATTATTTGCACAAAATGTGGTATGATATGATGTTAATCTTTTCAAAACTAGGGTTATTTCCGTGCGCCGTAAATTGCAAGTTTTTCGTAAGTATCGTATGCACTGTAACTTTACATTTACTAACCCAAATTTTCCTCGTAGAGCTACAGCTATTTGTACCGTATCTATGTTTTATCACAAGTGTACACTTTCGAAAAATAGCCCAATTTCGACAGTCACGAGTACCCCGCTGAATTTTTCATTCTCTGATAAGTTATTGTTCTGTCCGTGCATAAATTAGTCTGAACCAGTAGCCAATCAGCGGTAAGCTGAATCCATCAATAAAAAAGTTTGTGGTTAAGTTGCGGGTATTGTTTATGCATGACGTAGCTGATAGAATTGAACGCGGCGCGATCGGAAAATTCCAACCAAATCGGTTCTAATAATAAAAATGGAGCAAAATAACTTAAATTTGAGATTTTCTATGAGTGATTTCGCCTACCCTGGTTCGCTTATAAATCGAACGAAGTCAAGATTTTTCTTCCGTTTCTTTTTAAACACTATACACGTCTTGTTAGAGATGTGTTCCATGGCCTGTTTGACCGCCTTCCTAGCTAACCTGGCTGAGTGAGAAAAGCAAAAAGTTACTTTAAAAAATCCGAAATTCGGTATCGATACCAGTCATGGTCTTTATGAGCTCTATTAATTGCACATAGACCTAATATGAAAATGAATTTTTGCAAAACTCTCTCTCTCTCTCTCTCTCTCTCTCTCTCTCTCTCTCTGAAAATATACACATCAGATTAGCATATAATAAACTGCGTAAATATCAATGAATACGTTGGTATCTGATACGCTGTTTTCAAAGCTACAATGTACTTGCAAAAGAATAATTTCGAAATAACACCCTTTTTCGATTGTCTCCTCACTGGAGATAATCAATCAAAATTATCAGAGCGAGGATGACTATCCTGTTTCAACTGAAAACGAATCCATTTAACCTATATACGTTCGACAATAAAAGAACTATTAAAATCTAATTAGAAAAATATTAATTAAAAGGAGTTTTAGGAAAAGTTTAGATTTCTAGAGGCTTTTTAAAAATTATTATGTCAAAAAGTTCCTTATGGGAAAATAAGGGACGTAAAGAAAGCTCCTTTTAGTCCTTTACATTAAGACTTTGTAAAACACTATATAAATTTTTAACTCAATAAACATATACGGAGGCTAGGTGCTCAACAAATTAGCCATCAGGTCTGCCTTTTATTCCAAAATATAATAACTAATATTAAGTAAGGAAAAAGACATTTAAAGGGACCTAGACACGATTTCAGATGAAAATTTTATTTTTGATTTCTATGTATAAAATAGTTTACTTGTGTATTTTAAATGATTTACCAAAATTTGAATGTTAGAAGTCTTGTTACAAGCGAGATACAGAGGAAAGAAGTCGTTGTTATGTAAACAAAGCTCGAGTCTTATATTTGTTTACAAATAATGTAAAGTAAAGAAATTACCATTTCTTTGACAAAATAACTTGTGGAAACAAGATAAATTCATTCAATGTATTCATAAATAATTTTATCAACAACAAAAAGAAACATTCATTTGAAACTTTTACCAATACCAGACATACGTAAACAATAACAGGACTCGAGCTTTGTTTACAAAACAAAGATTTTTAACCTCTGTAACTCGCTTGTAACTCAGTATTTGACTTTCAAATTTGGACAAAGGTTTGAAAACATCCATATTGACCATTCTAGACATTAAAAATGAAAAAATAAATTTTGAAAAAATTGAGCTCAAATCGTGTCCAAGTCCCTTTAAAGTCCAAATATTTTAAGCTTTATAATTTGAACATTTTCCTATATTTTCATACAGAGCTCTATTGGAAGTAATTATAGCATAAAAATGTTCACGACTAAATAGCTCTCTTAAAGGTGACTAGAACAAACACTTGTGGACTGTAGACTTACAGAGGGACGGGTCAAACTGGTAATACACAACCCCGTTTTTCCACAGTCGATCTTTCATCCGGGTGGTTGCCCGTTTCCGGCGTCTGGCGGTTGTTCCGTACATCATGTCTGCGGCCTTTTTGTCCAATACGATGTCACCATTGTAGAATGCACTGCTACCTTGTATTTTAGATAATTATAATAATGTATAAATGATGTTTGCTAGTTCCAATAATCTTGACATAGATAGAGAGGTTACAGGCATTACACATATAAGTGAATCACCCCCACCCACCCCTACCCTCCCAAAATATCCTGTAAGTACATAAGTTAACATGGTGCTTAACAGGGAAAATCCTAAATGTTAATACAGAGGAAGATGTGTATTTTGATAAGTATGGAAGATAAGTATTCTGATGTGATTACTGTATTTGATAGCTTTTGTAATGACATGATCATTTCTCTAAACATTTTATTTTGTTTATCGACTATCGGTATATAGATCGGACATTGGGTGAGTGTACAACTGAATATTACCTGTTCCTCTGGGTTTCACTCGCTTGTTCTCTCTCATATAGCACAGGGATGGTGGACAGATGCCTGAAACGATCGATTTGTAATGAGAATTTACTTGATAGCCAATGAACCAACCATTTGTATACAGAGGTTGTGTTGTAAACAAACATGAATGATGACAAACTAATGTCTACTGTACAAGGGTTCGACTGATTTATACTCCTTTTGCAGGGGATAGAACCATACGGTTGAATAAGAATCTGCACTAGATTACACACAGATACAATCTGCTTCCGTCATTATTTGTTTGACTGTACACAGCTATCATTGTCTCCTGCAGCATGGGGGCCAAAGAGAAGCATTTCTCCAAACAAAAAGATTTTGATCTTTTTAGAAAAAAGAAAATGTTGTAAGGTTGGGATTTTGATCATGTTTATTTGTGATTCTTGGGATTCTTTAGAATTATTAAACTCTTGACTACTTGCTAGACTATATGAGTTTCTCGTCCTCGTCTTGAAATTAACTTTTTTAATGGCAACCAAATCGAAATAATAAAAAACAGAGGAAAAAGACCATTTTCTCATCAAGTATCTGTATGCGATAGCTAAGACGGAAGTGGGTCTGCGTATTGTTAACTGGCTTTAATATAAATCAGATGGTGGGCTATTGGGGGAGGGATCGCAATATCATGCATAATACAAGTCGGTGTCGCCAGTCTGTGAATTAAAGGTTGAAGTACCCTTATCGTGGCGTGGTCAGGGTGGGACAGAGATAGTAACGCCATGTGTCAACATCCCACAATCCTCCACTGACCACCCCATAACACATATCCATAACATTGTTTGACATTCCAATGCCTGTCCCTTTTGTGTTTTATCGATATTCTAAATTATAGATTATTGATTCAGTACAAATTATACAGTTTTAACTTTACTCCGAGTGTAGTGTGTAGCGATCTTTTAAATCGACACTCCAGTTGTTTATACTAATTGGGAGCAAGATAAACTTGTCAGCAGTTTCCTCGGTCAGAGCAAACCTTTAATAAACACATATTTATTTTTTAGCTATAGAGCATCTGCGGCTTAGCGGGGTTTTGATTCAGAAGCGTTGATCGTTGTGATTGAACTGTCGGTATACACGTATTTCAGAGGCTCTCTAATTTGATAACATAGGAATGTTCGATAAAAATGTATGTCTATTTAACTGAATTTTAAGAGCAAGACATTTGGAACAGTGTTATTAGGAACAGTTAAATAGAATGTTCCCATAAAACAGACATTGAGTCAAATGTTACCCTTTTCTCATAAAGATGATGGTGATGAAAAAGATCACTAAGCTTTAAACAATCTCCGAAAAATTAATGATTATGCAGAATTACAAGTGTTCTCCAAGATCCGCCCATAAAACAATACTTACGATTGTTAACCTGCCAAGGGTCCCAGTATTTGGCGCGCTTTCTCAAAACTGTGACGATAATTCTGGCCGTGGGCATCTCACTTCTTACATTAACATGGACGGATGGTATGTACCTTGCAATTGAAAACGATGATAATCCGGTTAGAATGAAGAATAATATTGCATTCCTCCATTGTAACATTACTACAACTGTGTTCAATCTCCGAGAGCGGGCACTTGTAGCGGTTTAACTCTCTCGTTGTTTATTTTGGCTTTGCTATAATCCCAGCATATACCATGCTACGCCAGCAATATTAATTATGCTTTTTGCAAGTTCTGAGTATAAACTATCTGGGCCACCGGTGTTTATAAATAACGAATACACCCGAGTGAACGGGGTACAAGAGCTGACGTCACAATAATCACCGCAGTTATATACATATATAGAAATATACCACCGCATTCATTCATCTTTAAAGTGGAATTGCAATGTAAAACGTTGCCTATAAGGTCAGCGAGCCATGCCTTTCTCCCTGGAATTTAAACCTTCTTATTTGTTCATTAATGTCTACACATGGGTTCTATCTGAGTCAATATTTACATTCAGACATTATGGATGGTTCATTTAGATATAAGCCACCATTATTTATTGACTTGACCAAGACATCTAAGATAAAAGGAACAAATCGTCAACTTATGCCTTAGCTATCCCGAGCGTCGCTACCAATAGAAAAAAATATTGCAAAACCCTGGAAAAACGACTTTACATTTGTACTTCAGTATATACATGTAAGCACACAGGCACCTGACGTTATACACACTTTTTTCACGGAAAGATAATTCCCTGTACTATAATTATAATATAAAAAAAAAGTTACATGCATTATTAATGGTATCATGGCTTTTGTAGCTTTGTCTATGACAAAAAATATTATGTAAAAGGGGACTTCTTTAATAAAACTGGGGGAATCAATAACACAGAAATAAATCAGAGAAAATAGATAGGAAAAAGAAAACCCCGAAAACAGACAAAATGCCACACTGTCAGAGACTTATATTCCACGTGCATCACTATTATCATCAAGAGCCCACGAGTATACATCGTAATCTAATCCAGCGGTCAGCGACACAAAATTACATTCTTAACCGTGCATTGACCACCATTTAAGTATTTAATTAAGTCCTTTTACTGCATAGCTGGTAAAATCATTGTTTATGCATTGTAATAAGTGTTGTTATTAAACCGATTCGTAATTGATTCAAGCATTTCATTCCGAGCTGTCAAACTAAAGAAAACATTTTTATGTGGATTTATTTCGTGATGTAAAGAAAACATTTTCATACGGATTTATTTCGTTGTGTATAAAAAACGTGTTAAATATACGAAGACTTTTGCACTATGTGAAATGTTACTCGAATAGAAATGTGTCGGCATTATTATAAAATTCAAAGATTTGCTACAAATGTATTCAATCAAAGCAATACGAGTTGCAATTTGTATGACAGAAAAATGTAGTTCATTAACTTCTTTTATCCATATTTTTTTGCAAAAACTTTTCAAATGCAAAATTACGTAACTGTCATCCTGCTATAATTAGGACTGGTTTAAGCATTAGTTATATAGTACAGAAATCGTTCTTCTGATAAAATCCATTAAGTTTGCAGCAATTAGGCATATACAATGATAAGAATATAATTATAGTTATGCAAAATTATATTTCTTTCTTTACCAATTCCCTCCACGTGTGTGTGTGTGGTGGTGGTGGTGGTGGTGGTTGTGGTGGTGGCGTGTGTGTGTGTGTGTGTAAAGGGGGGAGGGGGGGGGGGTGATAATACAATACTTTATTTAAAGTCCAAAACTGGATATACTCTATTATCAAATTCTGTCTACATGTATTTCAGCTTGTTTTTGGCTGAGAAAGAAGTAGTTTGTATACTGTGAGGGTAAGGTGCATGCAGTTCATAATCGCCAATACAACCGGTAAAAAAATCAAGGGAAGAAAGTCTTTCTACGTTCATGTGTACTTACATTGTATTATGATTCATGAACGCGCTAATTTTACAAACAACATTTTTTTAGTATTTAATTTATTTTTCTTAAAGTACGATTGTAAAAGAAAAATATTTACCACATTCCAGATATAATTACATATACAAGTTATTGAGCGCATTTCTCGGGTAGTTGTCACATAAACATTGTCAAGAGTTTTGGATATCAACCAATAATTTATTCTGACAACAATCTGCGAAAAAGAATCGAAACAAAATCTCAGTAATAGTTATGTATTTTATAGTGAAACGTACTAAGGTCATTTAGCAGACTAAATCAAAGTTTTATTACATCAAAACAAATTAAACAGTTGACATCATACTGAAACCGTATACCGACCCTGTATTGTGAAATAAACCCTATACTACTTACATCCGTATGCCACATTAACTGATTTAAAACTGTAACACACAAAAATCACTCAGGTTGTAAAAAAGACCACCTGCACAGTGTATGATACGGTTTCAGTAGTACATGCTTGTGTATGTTGCAATCATAAAACTTTTTGGGGGATTGGGTGGAAGGGGGGTACATTTATTTGATAATTAATTCAAATTAATCCACATACATTAATTCTTCTTTATTTGTTTAGTAAAATGATAAAAATGACATAGGTTTGTCAATGAGTAAAAGTAGAAGTCGCCATATTAAGTTAAAAGAAGTATATCGTCACGGTATTTTATATTTTTGTACTTAACTGACCCCTCTTTTCTGTGTCTCGCAGTTTGATGCCAAACCAGGATACCGTGTACATAGCAAGGATGACCGACCAAAAACTCAACCAAAGGGAGAACTTTTGCATAGGTGTACGTGTCCTCTTTTGCATTGTTTATTTTAAACAAAACAAATCGTAAACACAAAACAGGATTGGCAGTTGGTACATTTACTTGATCTTGCAGTATACTGTGTGTAGTTTCCGTTCAGTTTATAGCGTAGACAATCGTCTTGTTTCACTATTGTCCAAGCAGATCTTATAGTTCTCCACGCAGGATGGAGCTCGAGCTTGTTTAGCTATATCTGGAGAAATTAATATTATAAACTTTCGTTTCAAATTATTCTATATGGATGTATACAGCCATGATTAGATAAGGACATCATTTGAATTAATTTGATATTTGAACAACGACATAATATTGAATAGCAAATTAATCAAAGAGTTTGTTTTTTTATGTATGAAAAAAGCCGTACATATAAAATAATCTTTAGGTTGAAAAATAACATGTATATCACATTATTGGTGCATGTACAATTGGTTCATATGTAAAGAAAAAATCCTAATATTTGAGTATTTTTCTACATCTTTATACAAACATCTTCGTCTAAAGGAGATTAAAATGGCCTAAAAATGACCACACCATTCAGCCCTCTTAATCGGTTTCTCGAGTGTTGCCCATTTACTTGTAATGATATTTAGTTCAAGTCATTATACAGAGTTCTTCGTCTTCAACTAAGTATACTAGAAAAATATGATAAACGCTCACGGTAATCCAACGGTTGTGTACTGGTCACGTCAGAGCAAGTCCGGTTAATTTTTTTTTCCACAGCTAGTGTTTATTTCAACAGTTGTGACTCAAGTTTAACAGACATCAAAGTAACCAGACCAGTCGAGTACAGGAGTTCCGTACATAACGCATGCAAGTAATCTATTTTTTTACACCCGCAAAAATAAAATCTGCAAACACAAAAATATTTATTGTGGAATATATGTGGAAAGTTTTACAGAATTCTGTAGCTAATTCAAAAAGTTATGAGCGATTATTAAAACCATAGTGCTCGCGGCGGCCTCTGATTTATGAAAATATGTGAAAAGTTATACTGTATGTAATTTCACGGCGTGTTAATTTTGAATGATTTTTTTTGGTTTTAATTTGTTAAAATATGCATGTCTATTCACAAGACAATGCAAACTTGTTAATATCATGATGACCCGAGAATATGTACATGTACAAGTTTAGGGAAGCCTGCCTTGTGGGGGAGGGGTTGAAAAACTGCCGTTATATCATTCAATTTTAAAGAATTGGCGTGCGTTTTCATCTAAATTAGCATTGTCTGGCTCTAATGAAACTAATGCGGGTGCTGCATTATAGCTAAATTCATATTTCACTTTAATATTGGCGTTTTAGCGGCATAATTTTATAATTTCTGTATACCATACAAGCCTCTAAATAAGTCATTTTAGACAAAATTCGTATTACATAGAAGGTTTTTTGGTTTATGACGATAAAGCCAACTTTCTGCATAATCAGGCATCTAACACGTTGTTTTTCATCTCATAAAAAATTACAGTCCCTGTCGCTGGCGGAAAACCCCTAAAAACGAAGGGGAATTCGGGAATTATTTTGCCTCAGCCATGTTTTGACGTGAACCTTCGGAAAAATAGTGTTGTGAGACCTGCAAGTAATCTATTTTTTTACACCCGCAAAAATAAAATCTGCAAACACAAAAATATTTATTGTGGAATACATGTGGAAAGTTTTACACACACACACACACACACACACACACACACACACACACACACA
>WFKH01011925.1:84969601-84987141 GCA_016163765.1 Magallana hongkongensis
ATATATATATAAAGGTATTAATGTAAATGTTAATCAGTGCGAATACAATTAAAATTTTTGATACTTATTAGTTATTGTGTTTTGTTTTTCACTTTCGATAAGTTTTGATGAGATTCGATGAGTTTCGAGGAGTATCGATGTGTTGTCGTATCCATGAGTTGTCTATTCCATGACTTGTCGTATCGATGAGCTGTCCATTCTGTGAGTTGTCGCATCGATGAATTTTTTCGATGAATTGTCTTTCGATGAGTTGTCATAGACCCCTTTTTTTTCATTTATACAAAATTAATATTGTAACTTGAGTAAATATAATGAGTAAATATTAATATGAAATACATCGTAATTCATCATATAAAAATTTGTAGCGATATATAAAATGCGATGTTTAAAGATAAATATTTATATATTAGATTAAATCAATATTGACTGTACTAAAACACTTTTTTTTCTAAAAAGATTTCTTAATTATAATGTACCAAATCATTATCCACATGCAGAATATTATGTTTATTAAGCAATCATAATTAATTAGTGTCTTATCAAATTTCAAATTACCCTAAGGTGTTATAACTTATTTGGAGGCTCTTCATGTTAATATCAATTTACTGTTACCACATAATTAATAGGCGCGAAACATCTCAGGGCGAAACGTCTCAGCGCAAAACGTCTTTCGGGGCGAACAGTCCCGCATTCCTTCAGCTGTTACTCGTCCCTCTCTGCGTGACCATTTACCGGAATAACATAGATTCATTCTCGAGGATACACACGATCCACACATAAATTTTCCTTATTTTTATATAGGGTGTGGAGGTTGCCAACCATGCCCCAAAATACTACACGTACTTTAAAAAAGAGTCCTGCTAATTGACTTAAAACACCACATCAAGAGCACATTTGAAACAGGTCCTATTAACAATGTCCCCATGCTTAAATACTGAAAATCTTTGAAACTTTTTAAGTCATCACTTTTTTAAATTATACTTTGATTGAAAAAATAAAAGAAACAACATTTTCCTGAGATCAAGAGTTTATCTATACAAAGATTCAAGAACAAAAATTAACAAATTCAAAGAAAATTTCAACCAATAAACTTTAAAAAGTCAACAATTCTGATATTTCTTGCAAATTAAGTGACAACAAAAATACTGTAAACCAACTTTTATTCGCGAACGAGAAAATTTCGCAAGGTTCGCGAAAGCCTTGTCTCGCGAAAATTTATCGCCGCAAACCAGCCCTTTTTTCTTATGGTTGTAATAACAACATGAAATTTACTCACGAACATTATTCGTCGCAAACCAATTTTTTCATGTAAATCGCGAAATAATATCGCAAATAAAAGTTGGTTTACAGTAAGTGGCACTTGTATTTGTCAAATAACTTTTTAAGGCAAAAATATGAAAAGGATATTTAATGGATGTCTTATTTTGCACCTAAAAAGGCTCTTAACAAAAAGAAAGTTTAAAAAAAAAAAAGTGAAATCTGTATTATGATTTTTTTTTGCTTGCATATTAAACATATCTAAAAAACTTGAAAAAGTTAAAATGTTTGAAGCAAATAAATGTACTTGGATTTCATAAAATGCTCATTCAGACATATCAGATTTGAGTACAAGAAATGTAAAATAAATTCTTAGTGTACAAAATTTTTATGGATTTCAACAAAAATAGAATTCTAAATACTCAACAATAAACAAGGATTTCAACATTCAATGACATAAAAGCAAGATTTCTATCAAGGGAGTAAAAATTGGATTTCATTTTTCAAGTTATGATTTATATACAAAAATATACAAAATTGAGTTTCAAAAATTCATTAGAAAAAATTCTAAGTAAAAGTACCCTGAACATCTAAATATAATATGTGAGGATTTTAAGATTTCTATCTTGCCAACTGATTGCAGACAAATTGAAAATAGATTGAGATTCACAATCCTCAAAAATAACGTCTGAAAAAAAATTTTCATTGTTAATCAAAAGCTGCGTAGTAAAAGAGTATACAAAAGAAAACCCAGCTCCCACAAGTTAATCTCAGAAAAAATTATTGCGTTCAACACAATTTTTTAATCATTCAAGCCAAAAGAGGCTAACATAATCAATAAATAAGAATAGTTGGTCCACATGGAAACTAAAAGCTTTCAAAGCATGAATTGATAAAAAATTATAGCACTCACTTTAAACAAGTACATGTATACGTTAAATGAATTATTCCCAAAATAAATTTGTCACAAAAGTTATCTTTATATGTCAATAAATCAACTATCTTCTATTTCTTTTTAAAATTATAATTTTATATTCAAATTGATTCAAATGGTAAAATGTAAATAGACAAGTTTTTTTCTTCAAATATATTCAATTGAAATTTTTTTGTTTTAATACACAACACCGAAAAATATTTGTACCAACCCCTAAATTCATCTAAAGACCAACTGCTCCTCTTTAAAGCATTAAAAACTGTGTTTACTAATTCTTCTGGAGGATTTCATCAATCTCATCCAGCAAGTCCTGCCTGGCATCCTGCCCACGTTTCTCTTCTCTGTAATGGCTGTCCTGATCATCCCTCTTATCCAGCAAATCCTCCAGCTCTCTAAGAACTGTCTTATACAGCCCGTCATCATCCTGCCTTTTCTCACTGTCAAATCCTCTATCCTCTATCTTGTCATCCAAAAAGCGGTCCTCAAAATCTTTCTCATCTTTGAAATCCCTCTCTTTTTCCCCCCTGACCTCAGTTTCATGGTAGGCCTTCTTTTTTTTGTCCCCCATGTTCCTTTTCAGCTTCAAATTCCTGGATTTCCTCAGTTCCTCTTTTTCAATCACCTCCACTGCAGACAGGGGCAGTTTGTGGGATTCAGTGTTGCCTGTGCTACGAGCTGACATCTTTTCTGCTGTTCCATAAAAGATCAGCTGGAATCTGAGTAAGAAAAAGACACATAACTCAAAGAAACTTATAGATTAGCAATTCTTTTTGACAAGTTATCAACTAAATAATTATATTAATTTGTTTCATTGTCATATATTCCAGTTTACAAAACTCTATCATCATATGAGAAAAACTTAAAGGAGTATGCTGGTTTTTAATTTGATAGATTAAACAAAGTATATGTACTAATTTAGCATATTGATTTATGATTATATGTAAGGATATTTTAACTAACAATCAACATCATGTAAAACCTACTTCTCCAGTTTCCCGGTGTTCTCCGATGTAGATTTACGATTATCACAAACTTTCACCTCCCAATCTCCAGACGGATTTTCCCCCCAGTTATGAACTGTCATAAAGGTAAAGTCAATTCCATCTCTAGCGTTATCGTTCTTTCTGGTAGACAGCATTTCTGACACCGTTTTGCTGGGAGACGTCAGGTAAATCTGAATGTCGCCTCGCCGTGTGTGCTCTAACTTGACATAGAGTTGTACGTGTTCCAGTTGAATTATGGGAGTGCCGTCTGGGACGTACGGTACAGTCTTTGTTACACAGTCTCTTGTGGGAATAGGTCTGAACAAAAATATACAGAAAACTGATTCCTAAAAGATTCAGGACAGTGTAATAGTGGGGAGCAATACTGTGTTTTTGATTTCACTACACCTTATTCCCTATCAAGGAGCATTTTGCAAATATTAAATAATCACAAATATTAAGGACAAGTCAATATCATATTGATGTACTAACATAAAAAAAATAAGAAAAATTAAATGGGTACAAGGAATTAAAAACATTTATCCAATTCATTACAAAGTTTACATTTTTTACCAAAGGACATTAAATCTAAGATTTTAAGTACATCATAAGTACTAGACGTTTTTCTACAGGTGCAAATTCTAGCTTCATTTTTTTAAATCTATTTTTTGCATTTTCAGAATTGATGGCTTAGGTTATAACAAGAATAAGATAAGAAACACATTTTAAAAATATGTTCAATTGGTTTCTTTACATTTGAGAGGATACTGCAAATTTTAACAAAAAATTTTGCAGCCCACAGAAAAATAAAGTTACAGTACAAAATAATAAGAAATAAATATTCATTATTGCAGCAACTTACTCGTTGACCTCATACATCTGAGATTTTTGGATTTTGAGCTCAGGAACAGTTTGCCAGTTCAAAGCTGCATTAACCATAGCCCCACAATCCATGACTCCAAACCCGAACGTGTGGCTGACGTGTTTCCCTGCACCGTTCACAACCCACGTCTGGTCAACTGAGGGAATCTTAGCCGTCTCTACAACAATGTGCTGCATGTCCCTCCAAGTCAAATCTGGGCTGCGTGAATGAAAAAGGTCACATGTAGTAAAGTTTGTTTCTCTAACGACTAAAATTTATGAAAGTTTGTAATGGTATTAGTCTGAATGTATCACATTGTTCGAAGGTGGACTGCATGTCTGGAGCTGTGAAGTAGCTCAAGGATGTACATGTAAATGGCAGAGAAAAATCAGTTGGGGGCCAGCACTGATCTGAAGAACAACCTTTTTGTCTTTATGTCAAATATTTCAAAACTTTCAAATCTCAGAAATCGGAAATCCATCTTTCCATGAAAAACCTAATCTCTGATAGTTGTACAAATGTACTTACTTTGCCTCTAGGGCCAGGGCTGCACAGCCAGCTGCCAGTGGAGCAGCAGCAGAAGTTCCCTCAAATCCGAGAATACACCCACCATTTATGTCTGTGGTCACCTACAGAACAAAGAAAATTCTTTAACGTACATGTACTATACATGCACGATACAACCTTATGACAACACCATTGTTTTATTCAATCTACTTAAATTTTTACGTTTTCCTCTGCTCATTTAATAATTTTAGTGCCAATATAACTTTCGGTATTTAGGGCTATTAACGTATATCCAATTTTTTTCGCATGTTACAAAATTCGCGAAAATGGGGAAAATGTGTATTCTTTTTTATATTTGCGTCAGTCATTTTTTGCGATTTAAAAAGTTTCTTACGGCAAAAAATACTGGATATAATTTCTGCACATTGAATATTTCGCAATGTAAAAGTTATCACAAAAAGGTGAAAATTAGATATTTGTGAAAATTAACCGGTACCAGATAATTATACAGTATTGCAAAATTAAGCACCGACTTAAAGGATTTCCAGACTGATTGCAACACTACTAAAGGCTGACAAGATTTTTTTAACCCTCTCCTTCTATCACTCACCACTTTGATCTTAGGCTGTCCTTCGAACTCCCCCGCTCGGATTTCTCCCCCACTGGGAACCACAGTCAAGGTGGATGCACACTTCTCGTCAAAGTAGGGTGCCTGGCCTCGGTCAGTGATGCTCCCTACAGACAGGGAGTAAGGGGAGGAGACATAACCATCACATCCACAGTCGTCGTCATGGACACCACCATTTCCTGTGGCCCACACATAGATAATGCCTTTTCCATTACGTCCCTGCAATAGTATTTAATATTTAAGTTGATCAAAATCATGGAATTTCACTAAAATATTTCAATGTATTTGGTATTCTATCAAATTATGAAAGATCTCTTTGATCTGGTACAACATCATCTTGAAAAAATTGAATGATATACATGACAAAAAATACAGATTGCCAATAAAAAAAAAAATCTTCACATATTCCAATTTAGAGACTCATGGGCTTCCTTTGAGATAATTTTCTTGAATAATAAAACAAGAAACACATCTATTTCATTCTATACTGACCTTTTTGACCCCTGTTTCCAAGGCGTCCTTGGTAGCAGGACCAGGTCCCTCCATGGTCATTCCGTCGTCCCTGGGCCCCCAGGAGGCACTCATAACATCAATAAACTGGTTCTTGTAATTCAGAGCCTTCGCCTCGATGGAATCGTATACCTCCCCATCCAACATACGCACACCTAGCAGGAAACAAATCATCTATTTAGATGTCAGCTCACAAATACATAGCTTTTACTGAATGTTTCTGCATAATTATTAAAATTTCTACAAAATTACATGTATCAACAGAATAAACAAGAGAGACCAGTTTAAATTCAAATTTTTCAGAAATTATACATAGGTAGGGTGATAGATGTGCCATAACTACAAATTTAAGAAACTTTTAGTGGGTTACTCCCCTTTATTTGAATGGTTGGTAAAGTACCACATTTATAAAGTAATGGTAAAAAGAGTGCAACAACCCAGCTGAGATAAAATCCACGACGTGGTATTTTTTGTGAATGATAGATATAGCCCTAAACAGTAATACCTGTTAACTTTATACCTGTTGTTAATCTAAATTTTTATCTTAAGATTTCCAAAATCATTGGTTAGCATTATAGTCTGTCCATTTCCTGAATTGACCGATTGATTGACAGCTTACCTCCCACCTGGGCATTGTATGCCACGCCCACACTACAGACACTATTGTTTGCCTCGGCGGCAATCTCACCAGCGCAGCGAGTTCCGTGACTGAAAGAAAAACAGATCCCATTACAGTTAGTGAAATCTACATACATTGTATCAGGGTATTCTAATCTGAAACATTTAAAAATTTTATGTACCTGTAGTAAATATTAACAAGCTAGGTTATGGAAAAGCTAGGGTTAAAGATAACCCTTTTCACATGTTCATGTATGTATTGGAAATGAGGCATTAAATGAAGGGAATAATTTTTTATTATTAGAATTTTTTGATAAAATAAATTGTTGATAGAATAAGCCATAAACAGAAAAAATGTAGATTCTCCAATGTATAGAATTACAATTTGTACCATGGAAATCTTATGGTACAATACAGGCCATAAATTCTTTTATCAAAAATTTAAAATGTAGGGAAGACAAGATTATAGATGTCTTAAACTATATAATTCAATCAATTGCAGTACTCGTGACTGATTTGAAATGGTTCAAAAATTGTTGATGGTAATCAGATTTAAGAATTTAAGCCCGTATCTCAATGGAATACAAAAAGCAACCAAATTTACTGTGTTGATATTATAAAAGAGCAAAAAAAAAATGTGTATTTAATATACATAGGATCTTTAGTTACATTAGAGACAACTTCCGTAGCTAGATCAAACTGCATGGTAAAAATTATAAGACATTCTACTAGCACGTCCTTTTCAATAAAAAAATAAATCATTGTTACCATGTATAGATGATGAGTAAAAGTAAACAGAGGGAGTTAATTTCTAGAGTCAAATTTTGTAGACACTACATGTATTTGTTTAACATGAAAATGCCTCACAATTTTTAAAACAATTTTGAAAAGTTGGAATCTTCACATTGTCAATAATAAATAAAAACATTAAAAGAATTATGGCCCTTTTAACAAGAATGACTAAAGTGGATTATCAAGCCTCAAGAATGACAGATGGACAGACGGACAGACAGACAGATGGACAGATGGATGGAAAGACAATGCATCCACAGATGCCAGTGTGTTGCCATGCTTCACATGTACAGTAGACATTACAGGTAGACATTTATGTCTTTTAAATTACAAAACCATAAACTTAACAATACCATCTCTACCAAAACAGAATAACTCTAAACATATCAAGCAAGTCTGAACAAACAAATGCAAACAAAAACAAAATATGGTAAACTATAGAATTTAAAACAAGACTAGTACACTTATAAATAATAGCACATGCAGAGCTCAAGAATGTGAGCTTCCAACATAAAATACATGTATAAAAAATAGGTTTCCAAAACATATAACATTTTGCACAATTTAACCAACATGCTTTAAAGGATTGCAGTTTTAATGCATGCTTAGAGCACTGACTTTACATATGTTTGATACATTACCTCAACTCTGGCTAGCATTAAATCACAAAATAGACAATCAGTGAAAATATCTTATCAAGTTAATATGAAAATAGTTAAAAAACTTTAAATTTCACCAGCATATAACTTTCTATTCTACAATTAGTTCCAAATGTTTTCTCTGTAAGACTGAATATAGTGAGAGTTGTCTCTGAAGATCACAGTATTTTTTTAATCTTATTTATTCGACAGAATACAACCAGAATTTTCTCTGACCTGTTTCCTGGAGTTCTTGTGTCTGGCATAGGGTCATTCTGTTTGTCGTCTTTATCATTCATATCAGCGCTAGCAAAAGGGGACTGCAGAAAAAGAAAAAATACACATTATCTTAAAGAAATCACAATATTAGTACATGTACTGAATAACAAAGTTTTTCTATGAATTCACACATAATGATTTCTATTTAAAGAGCTTGTGATTTCTTAGAACCATTTTAACAAGGCCTTGGACTTTCGGTAGGACATAACTATCTATTTATTGCATCAAAACAAGTTAAAACTGACCCTAGTTTCAAGTGAAATATGCATAGATTGCGTAATCTTGGCTCAAAAGCCAGACAAATCGTGTTGATTTCCTAGAGCCATGGCTGAGTGGCCAGCAATGAAATAGACAGGCCTACGTCACATTGCCGTTTGACACAACTACCCAGAGTCCAAGCTCTTGTTAAAATGGTTTTAATTGGTTTGGGTTTTTTTTCAAAGGGAGAAAATTGATAAACTTATAGTTATAAACATCTTAATATTGCAAGACAAGACTTTACAGTACTTCAAATAAATCTTTCAGAATGCATAATATTTTAAATCATCAATCTAATCATACTAACATAATTCTTTTTAAGATCAGGGTGAGTGTGATCTATCCCATCATCCAACACAGTGACCGTGACCCCTTTGCCAGTGTAACCTTGATCCCAAGCGACCTTTATATTGAGGTCAATATATTTTGTTCCACCTGACTGTCCGTTATTCTCCTGAAATACACATTCTTCTCTTTAGTCAAATTCTAAGATTAACAAAAGTTTTTTTCATTTTTTCCTGTCAATAAGCATATTTTTCTTTTTATCTATTAAAAGGAATTTTAACTATCTCAACAGCTAGTGCATTATCATGTTAATGTTTATTTTGCATGACCTTATGATCACAATACTTACACAGTACCACTGGTCTTTGTAGTATGGGTCATTGAAGGTCACACCTTCACTACCAGAAAACCCCCGGCTATACAAGTGTGGCGTCGGGGCTCGGAAATATTCAGAGGGGTCAAAGTTTCGCTCTGGCATCTCCAGCTGTTTGTCATATAAGATTTCCCGCTTCTCTCGAATCAAAAGCTTCTGTTGTTGTACAAACTGGACCTAAATGATAAAACCAAAATCACTTTATTGTTAAATATCAGTGTGTGATAATGATACAGCTGTTAGTAGTAAAATATACAAATATACAGCAAATGTTCTAATATAAGAAGTTAAGGTCGGTAGTGGGTTTAAAATTTTGCACCCTCTGCGCAGGGTATTGCGCATTGCTGTCGTAAAACGCAAATGAAGTAAAACATTCAAATATACAGGTTTTCATGTAACGTTTTATTTTTAAAAAATTGCTTATAAAAATTATTTTTAGTGAAATGAATCCTTAAAATAATGTTTAGAAGTATTTTAATAATTTCGTCGCTTCTTCAAAATCGACGTTATCCACATTGGAGTCAATGTCTTACGATGACGTCAGTTGAGACTTTGATGTAACAATTGATAAAAATAAATGTTGTGCAGTTTTTATTGCAGCGTCAATAGTTAATATTGAAAATATAATTTGCAAAATAAAAGCATATGCACAACCTTTTATGTTCTGTGTGAGAGGAAAGGAATTTTTTTATTTATTACAAATTAAATCAAATTTGATTCGTAAACATGCATCCTTTTGTTTTATACAACTCTTTATGTAAAATGGCTGGCAAGACAGGTATAGAACCAAACTATGAGGTCAGATAGCATAAAAACCATCCGGCAATTTTGTTTTAATTTGGCAGAAAGTTTACTTATACATTAATCTTCCATCACTGAAATTTAAAAGAAAATCTTATGTTTGTAATTTTTTATATATTAAATTGAAAATGATAACCCCTTTTTTTCTATATAATCCTATATAAAATGTCTGGGATGATTCGGACATACAACCAAAATCTGAGCGGCGTAAACAGATAAACTATCCGGTCAATTTTCTTTATATTTTGCACATAGTTTACTCATGAGTTGACCTTTCAGTGGAAAAAAAATAAAGGAAATCGTATGTTTGAAAAATAAAGGAAATCGTATGTTTGAAACATTCTCCCCCAAGACTCCTTAAAAGTGAAGTACATGAGAGAGATGCACCCTACTGCACCTAAGTTTGAAATATATTATTAATATACAGAATACTAAATTTGACCATGACCTTCACGTATCTTTAACTCTGTCTAATGTGCAGAAATTTACATGTCATTTTAGTGGTTGAGTGAATGTAAATGAACAGTCAACATGATCGTAAAATTTTTTGGAGTTAGTAAGATAAATAGGAGACATTAGAATCCATCTTACCCTGTGGTCATTGCTGAGTTTCTGTACATGAGATTCCGCACTTCGCTTTGATCTCCTAGAGACATCTTTATGTTCCAGCAGATGGTAACCCAGCTCTTCTAGCTACAACCAATCAAAACTAAATATTGTACACAGCTACAACCAATTAAAACTAAATATTGTACATAGTTACAACCAATCAAAACTAAATATTGTACACAGATTGAACCAATCAAAATATTTTGCACAGAATAATAAGTTAGTTTACAGTAAACAAGCAGGATTTAACTTTAACTATCCCTTCTGAGAGTTCATCAAGTTTTAAATTCAAAGAAAGGAAAATGTAAAAATCCATTGAAAGGAAACATAATTCTGAAATATCTACAGAATTATAATGTTGTAACAAGTTCATTTTGTCTGGCTAATGGAAACAAACCTCATCTGCAATGGTGAAGCCATGCTCAGCAGCCAGGTCATGGATGGCCGACCTCTTGTTGACCTTCACCAGAAACAGGTTCAGGTAGTTGTCGTCCTCTGACGACACAGGAAGTGCTGAACTGACCGTCAGTCCCAGTAACAAGAGAGCCCACATGGCTGTAATACTTAACCTATAATCAAAGTGAATACACAATATATACTCATAAATTAAAGAGCCATCAGATTTACTTAAAATTTTAAGAAATGATATTTTTAGCCATGAAGTCTAATTTTATAGTAAAGAAAAAAATCTTAATATATTCTTGCTGTAAAATCTGAATATTTTTCTATATCTTTATACAGAGCTCTTTGTCTCAAGGAGATTAATATAGTCTAAAAATGGCCACGACCATCCAGCCTACTAAGGCTTCAAAATAGGACAGGAGGCTTAGATTATAATCCAGGTTATCCCCTGGCAAATAAAATGGCTGTTATCTGTATCTACACAATTGTGGTTTGAAATTTTTGTTTAAAAATCAACAACTATACCTGTAAAATGGTACATCTAAATATATTATTCTTAATTAAGGTGGTATAGGACACTTGTCGATATTAATGTGGATAAAAGTACATTATAATCACAATACTTTCACCTTTTAAGAATTTCCAAATTTTACAATATTTGACCAATAAATATGTTTGAAAACTTTTTTGACAAGTATAAATATAAAGGCTCCCTGGGATTCGGACTTGTGACTTACAGGTTTGAAGTTAACACTCTAACCCATTGCGCTACGCTGCTAGGTAACAATTTTTGGGTAAAGAAAAAAATTATAAATTAATATACTTGATTTTATTGTTTACTTCGATAGGAAGTATGCAGGCACATAGCATGGGGGGAGGGGAGGGGGCACACAGCAAACATTTGTCAAGAGTTTTGGGATGATTCTGCCCCCTTCCCCCAACTTTCAAAAACAATGCCATGTGTCTGGTATGTCACACAAGGTGTACTAACAATGTACATACACCACTGCAGTTTAAACATGGCTGCAGTGAGAACCGCGATGAATTAACCATGATGGTGTAACACGGAAAGTATTAACTAACTGCAGAGGAAGCGCAGTTAAATACGGGGTCCGTATTGCCTGTACTTTACAGCTTAATATATTAAGGCACAATAGTAAACGTCATTATTATGAGCTCTAAAAAATTTTCAATAAAATAATGATTTTTTTTTTCATTATGAAAGAGATTGTTGAAAACAATGTGTGTATACTAGAATAAGTAAGTTACCATACAGTTGTACATAATGTCAGTACTTTTATACTGCGAGTATATATATACAATTACATGTTCACCATCATTGGGGCTCTGACCAAAGTACCTCATATTTATGGGCTTAATTTAACTTAACATCTCATCAGTTTTTTAATCAAAAGAAAGATAGTGGAAACATTTTATTATATGTATGTATCTTAAATTTACGTAAGAATGCAAAAATTTAATTACCACACATCTCAGTGTCGCTTCAACCGTACCTGAATTCTGTTTGGAAACTTTTAAAAACTGATCCGTTGCATTCTGATTTTCCCATATGTTAACCAGACCGAACACCAATAAGTGTAATTTTTATGAAATCCTTTCACAAAATTGCTTTAAGAATCTATTAATCCCAATACTTTTTTTATAATATCCTCTCTTTGAGCTATCTGACACTATATAAAATGCATATATTTGCAGTTTTTGCTTTCACTAAATATTTCCAATGCAAACGTGGCACTCCAACGAAAAAACTATGCAATCTATTAATACATCTATTTCATGATGAGAAACATACACAAAACTCTTCATTTTTATTGTGCTGAGTGAATTAGCCTTTACAGATAGGATTTAAATACCTGGGAGGTTCCTCATAGGGTAATCATTTAACTATCATACCTTTACCGGTATCCAGACCATTTATTTGACATCAAATAAACAGTACATGTTTCATAAAAGACAATCTCAAGGCAATTTTTAATATTGAAATATTTTCCATACAGATTATGAAAGCATATATCCTATGAAGTACCTCTTTAAATTTCTTTTACACTTACAGTTTTCTCTTATCTACACGGTGCCTCTCTCCCCCGCTTCCTTTACGTCAGAGTTTAAACGTCAGCATTCGCTAGATCTGTACATTGTTTACTTAACGAGCTTCAATACTTTAAACACCTGAAAAAGAAAAATCTAAATATAGACAATTTTAACATGCGTGACATTACTATTAAGACTAGGCTCAACTTTAAGCCTGGGGAGCAAGGAGATTTCATTTCCTGGGGACAGTGAAATGTTTAGACTCTCCATTATTTTGTTCAGTCATCAATACCTTGTTTACCTGCACAGGTAGATTCAGGTGATGGAACATAATACCTGGTCATGCCTCAATGAAAATTAATTCAAAGTCAGATTGTAAACTTTTTAAGAGTGTTCTTTTTTCGAATGGCTTGAAGTTGTTTGTATTAAATACATGCATGCAGGGTATTAGGATTACACAAACCTTGTGCATGTAGAGTTTGCATGTACTACTAATTTTTTTTGTTAAATTTGATATACAATGAACTTGTGTTGTAGTTGGGGCTATTGGACTGTGGATATTGGCCTGAATGGCTAAATTTTTGAGATTGTGACTATATAGGCAGGTGGGGAAAGGTTCAGATTCGATCCCCGTCCAGCCACTAATATTTCCTCTTATAATAGATATATATAGTTATTTTTAGTTTACGCAAAATTTACATTTACTGTACCGTAACAAAGTCTGAAAAATTCAATAAGATTGGCAGAAAATACAACTGAAAAATCTTGATCAGACCTTTGTTTTTAATTTGCACTGGCCCATGTTTACTTACCCATTTTACCAACACTCCTTAACTGGTAACATATTTAATATAGCAGCTGTGATAGCGAGCACAGTTCGCTGGCACAAAGCGACGGCAAAGCTTTAACACCAACGCCTGGGCAAAGAGAAAATTCAAACTACGTGCAACTAGTTGTTTTAAGCTATTTTCTTGGCAAATTGTTCGGAGCATTGTTACTTTGACGGAAATATTGTCGAGTGATGTCTGATCTACTAACGTGACGTCACAGTGTCTAGACTGAGCATGCAACTTAAAGCGTAATGATACTAATTAATAAATAGATAGGCGGATCCAGCTGTGCATGTTTCTAATGAATCTGATAGTGAAATTGTGATCGTGCTATTGGCTTTGCCCTCGACACCGTCACACCGTAAACCATAAATGTTTATAAATGTATACTGGAGCATAAAATATTTTATTTTTATTCATTTTTTATCACATTGATGCATCCATTTGGTAAACCACGCTTAAATTTATTGATTTACATGTATCTGAAACATATGTACCCATGTGTATTTAAATTTCAATTTATGCTGCACTCGCCCCAACAGTCGCACTGTAAAACATACTAAGAGCAGCTGTAGAAAGCACAGTAACAAGTACAACTGTGCATGTTCATGATGTTATGGGGTACTTAAAATATTACTGCTACATGTGCATTATCTTAACCTGTCCATGTTAACTGTGCAGTCTTTTAAAAGTAATAGGTCAGTAAGTTATACAAATGAAACTAGCCTGTTAACTTTCCAATCAGTTCACATTATACCTAACTTATAATGTTATTCTCTGTTACTGTGTTTTACCAAAGACACAGCATGAGCATTGCGAAATGATGTGTATATAACGTTAGGCCTACAGGCATTAAATAGACCTTGACCTCACACAAGACGTTAAGTTACTTACCGGTAAATTGAATATGAGACTATCAATCTTATCCTTTCACACATTGAAGATCATATCTTCATCTATTAAAAAACGTAAAGTTGTTTTATTTACCATGTTTACGTAGAATTCTGAACACTTACCCTGTAGTGTTAGTTCTTGTTTACACTCCAACGAGCAACTGGTATCTCGAGCCCGATAGTTATTGCCACGTGTATTCGAAGGAAAAGTGAAACTGAATGACAGTTCGAACCCTTGTGTATTATGATTGTACGATCGGCTCACTTTTTATTTCGGTTTCATAGACAAACACTGACACCACTCGCCAGCCTGACAGGACTTCGAAGCATGTCAGATCATGTGCATGGTACAGCAAAGGCAGGGTTTGTTGATGTAAGATTTTCTCTAAACACACTGCAGAAATTATGCATACCGGTAAAATTGTGCTGGTTTATATGTTATATTCACATTAGAAAGGAAATTCTGAACTTTTATTAAAATTGAATTATAATGTGAAAGGTAAACATTCAACAAAGAAAGAGAAAAGTTGAAAATAAAATGTTGGCCAGCTTTAGAGCTCTATAAAATTGATCTCTTCTCTCTCTCTCTCTCTCTCTCTCTTGCTTTTATTTTTCAGACACTCACAGATGTAAACTAAATGAAACTATGATAAAAATTTGGCAATCTCGTGATTATATGCAAAACAGTGGAAACGGCCGGGAATTAAGTACTCGGCACATAAGAAAAAGGAATCTACAGTTATTTGTAGAGACTGAATTCAATAAAAGCCAGCACATTGCAAAGAATTCAATAACACCTTTTAGACAAACAACTGTATATATAAAAGTGTGGCGGTTAGACCGGTTCGAATACCAGCGCCAGATAGCTCAGTTGGTAGAGCACCTGACTAGAGATTCAGGGGGCCCGGGTTCGAATCCCAGTCTTGTCCATCATTATTTCTCCCATCCTGTTACATTCAGTGTCGTGACCAACCCCTGGAACTGACAGGTTAAATCCTGCCAGGGGAAGAACCTGGGGTGATCTTTGCATGGGGACAAAGATTATTTAAGGGGGAGGAATGTGGCGGTCAGACCAGTTCGAATACCAGTGCCAGACAGGTAGAGCACCTGACTAGATGTTCAGGGGGCCCGGGTTTCGAATCCCGGTCTGGTCCGTCATTATTTCTCCCATCCCGTTACAATAGCATGGTAGCTAGAATACATGTATATATAAAAAAGAATTAAATGCAGCAAAAGGAATTAAAACCAAGTTTCATATGCTTTAAACTACATGTACCTAAAAGAAAGAACAAAACCATTGTCATAAATGAAAGTGGCTTTAATTTTTAGGGAGAAAACTATGACAGATTCCGGCCCTCTTATACAGACGAAGTAGTGAAGATCATTGCCTCCATCATCACTGACAGTCAAACAGGCAAAGGTAAGTATTGGTAGAAATAAATTTATTTGTGCATTACTAGTATTCATTTGGCTTTACGAACAAACCCTAGGGTGTTTTCACATGAGACAGCAACTGTACAGTAGTTTTGTGAGGTACAGCAGAAGGTATTAGTTGCTACTGAGGGAGATAGTAATTATATATAGCTATTGTTCAAATGCTCAATATTATAAATAAGTGTTTAATTATATGAAAGCTCTTTTTTTGTTGGAAAGTTTGTTGTTCAAAACAAGTTTGAGTTATGGCATTTTGAGTATATCAGTAACTTAATGCATGTGTAACACAATGGGAGAAGTAATTATAATGAAAGAATAATGACCAAGATTCAGCCCCCTGAATCTCTATTCCAAGTGCTCTACCAAGTGAGCCATCTAGCGCCTGTATTTGAACCTGTCTAATCATCACATCCCCCCTCCCCCCTTTTTAAATGATCTTAAGTGCCCTCGAAGATCACCTCAGGCTCTTTCCCCTGGCAGGAGTTAACCTGTCAGTTCCAGGGGTTGTTCATGACATCAAAGGTTATGGGATGGGAGAAATAATGGCGGACCAGACCAAGATTCGAATCTGGGCCCCCTGAATCTCTACTGATGTGCTCTACCAATTCAGCTATCTGGCCCGGGCTCGAATCCCGGTCTGGTCCATTATTATTTCTCCCATCCTGTTACACATGATTAACCTGAAAAGTCCTTGATGAAATTTCTGGAAATTAAAATGAATGCTATCTGTTGATTATCAAGAGTTAAGATGACATAACTCAGCATGGGCAAATGGCAAATAAATTATTTCGCAGTAGCGTTGAGTTGAATTTATTTTACTCAATGTATAAATTAATTTTTTACTAAACAAATAAAACATTTTTTTGCAGGTAATAATTTGCAGTACGACTGTGTTGAGTTAGGTGCAGGTACTGGAAAACTGACCAAGAAACTTTTAAATGAGCTATCACAGGTACGAAACAAATTATCACAGTGACTGTAAACCAAGCATTATATTTATGCTTCATTTTTTATTTGCAAATGGCCAGTTTAGAAATAGTTGATCTACAAAAATTAATTTTGGCAAGCAAAAAGTCAATTTTAATTATATTTTATAGAAATTAGCGCTTGATCTACAATGATTTAAAATAGACAAACAGAGATTTATTGCAAATCTTACATATATTTACCTCATCCATACATGCACAGTAAAACACGTTTATAACGAAGCCCCAGGGACGGTCGATTTTACTTTGTTATAAGCGTAATTCGTTATATCTGTCAAGTTTACAACATGTAATAAAGTCACGGGGAATGAAAATCACTTTGCTGTAAGCATCAATTCATTATAAACGTGTTCGTTATAACCGTGTTTTACTGTATAGTATTTGGTTTACAGAATACTGAAAGAGTTATCCACCTTAGATCAGGTTGTAGTGCTGATCAGATATACAAAAACATACAAGAAAAGAGATCAATGAATGCTCACTGTCAGTTTAAAAAAACAATTTTATTTTATTTTTTATCCTGAAACATCCTTCCTATCCCAGTCAACTTTTAAAATACACTGCATTGGTAAAACTGCTGTATGGAAAGGGAGGTTTTTTTAACCTTGA
>WFKH01011925.1:84990090-85009074 GCA_016163765.1 Magallana hongkongensis
TAATTGAGGCCAAAGGAGGGTAGCTGCAATAAATCACTGGGGTTTTTGGGGGGCTTCTGAAGAGTGATGGGCCTTATCAGGGGATAGAGAATTTGCCTGATAGAACTTCTCATGAAATAAAATACAGGATCGAAGGAGAAGCATCAAAGATTATTCTGTAGTTTATCATATTAGTCAAATTTATATGTATATGCTGGTCTCAATATGATTTCCACAATATAATTCTCTAGAATTTTATACCTTGTTAGCTATATATATTTGTAATGAACTATTTCATTGGCTATAGATAAAAAAGTTTACAATTGTATTAATTTGTTTGATGACATTACAATGGCTCACACTTTAATCCTACAATACGCATGGTGTTATGTATAATTTTTAGCTAACCTGAGCCAAAGGCTCAAGTGAGCTTTACTGATCAAAATTTGTCTGGTGTTGTCATAACATAATCATTGTTGTCGTAAACTTTTAAACTCTCCTCCAGAACCGCTGGGCCATATTCTACCAAATTTGGCAATAAGCATCCTTTAGGAAGGGCTTTCGAGATTGTTCAAATAAAGGGCCAGGTCCTCTTTAAAGGGTAGATAATTGAAAATTATTGAAGATTTGTTGGTATTTTTCAAAAATCTTCTTCTCAAAAACAATCGGCCAGAAAAACTGTTTCTTGTGTGGAAGCATTCTCAGGTAGTGTAGTAGATTCAAGTTTGTTCAAATCAGGATCCCCAAGGGTAGGATGGGGCCACAATGGTGGGGGGGTCGAATTTTTACATAGTAATACATATAGAGAAAAATTTTTTAAAATCTTCTCAAAAACCAATTCTTCTCAAAAACCAATTGGCCAGAACATCAGTAGCCCTTTTCACAAAAAATCTTACGATTAATTTTTATCGTAAGTGAAAACTTAAGTTTTTGTTCATTTTCACAAAACATCTGATGTGATTCTTACGTGTAAAATTTGTCGTAACTTTACGATAGCACATACCCTCTCGTAAGTATTTCATAACTGTAAATAATAATCGTTTTATGTAAAATATACAAGGAAAACAGCTAAATTTAATGTTTTGAGCCGCATTATACCGTTATTTCGCATTATATAGCAGTTATTGTTGAAAAAATACACAAATAAATTCTCCAAAAATTTTTACGGCAAATTTTTCTCGTAAGATTTTCCTACGTCACACTAAATACACATTGTGATTGTGACGTCATATTTTGATTTCTACAATATCACATTGATTTCACTCAATGTAAGTGGTATATAATTTCAGTTTTGTATCCTTTTTATGAGAATGTTGGTTTATTTATATGTTTCTCCTGTTTTATAAGAATTATTAATTGAATTCAAATCATTGCTAGGGAAAGGATAAATCGTAAGTAAATTCTTAAGTGAAACCTGTTACGAATGCGTTCGTGAAAAGCACTTAAGATTTCTCGTAAGAGATTCTTAAGTTGAAATCTTACGCAAAACCTTAAGATTTTTTGTGAAAAGGGCTACTGTTACTTGCGTGGAAGCATCCTCATGTAGTGTAGATTTAAATTTGTTCAAATCATGATCCCCAAGGGTCAGTGGGGCCGCAATGGCGAGGGAGGTTCAAATTTTTAACATAGGAATATATAGAGAAAAATATTTTAAAAACTTTTCCTCTCAAAAACCATTTGGCCAGAAAAGATCTTACTTGCATGGAAGCATCCTTAGATAGTGGAGATTCAAGTTTGTTCAAATCATGATCCCCGGGGTAGGTTGGGGTCCCAATGGGGGACAAATTTTTACATAGGAATGAATTGCGAAAAATCTTTAATTCTACTCCAAAATCATGTGGCCAGAAAAGCTATTAGTTATGTGGAAGCATCCTCAGGTAGTAAAGATTCAAGTTTGTTCACTTTATCATGATCCCCGAGGTAGGATGGAGCCACAATGGGGGTTGTATGTGGATTTTTCCACATAGGGATAGAGAAAAACTTATAAAAATCTTATTCTCAAAATCTGAAGCATCAAAAGGAGCTTAATGCTGAACTTAAAGATGATGTGGAGAAATTTTGAAAATCTTTATAAACAAAATATACGCAACTTAGTTGTCTATATATTATATTTGTATTTGATACTACTTGTTTAAAGACGGTCTAAAGCTTTTCTGATAAGTTATGGCTATTGTTGCTAAGGTGAGCAACGCGGCCAATGGGCCTCTTGTTTTTTCAGTTTATTGCTGTTTATAAGGATGATTCATCTCTTTCCTTCATGACAACGAGTTGAATTTTAAGGGAGAAATTCAATAGCTACAGAATTTATACTCATATTAACTGGGTTGGAGCAGTTGACCCTTTTTCACAAACTGGTTCACAATTTACTAAGAGTGAACTGTCTAACCCAGCTTATACTTGTATGAGTTCTATAGCTATTAAATTCATTTCTAAGACCGAAGTCTCAGTATATCAAAGAGAGCGCTAGCTAGCTAGTGTTGTGAAAGTTATCATGATGAATGTATATTCTTTACCGTTTATTTATATGATTCATGGAAGCTTGACATTTATACAAACATTTTCAAATATATGTATTATAAATAATGTATTAAGGTTTCCTTATATATCATGCATAAAGTGTTAGTTACAAAAACATCCCCTACCCCCTGAAAATGCATAATTGAGTAAAACGTCCTGAATGTGAAAGGATTAGACATACTTTACCAGTCATTTCTAGAGCTGTCACAAGTGCTTGACTCATGATATTATTGCCTTAATTGATACAAATACAGTAATTTCTTTGTTCCTACTATAACTTACAATGAGGATGATCCATTCAGAAACTGATACATATAATACCTTCCTCATTACATGTGATTTGAGAATATTTATGAAATCATTTTAAGGAAATTCAGTTTCTTGATAAGTTATTTTTTTTATGACCTTTTTTTGATTTATAACAAATTAGGTTTCAATGTCCTTGTATTCATGTTGAAGGAAGAAAATTTTTATTTGCATTTTAATATTTAGTAGAACTAATGAAAAAAAATATAAGAAGCTGATTTTCTATCATCCTGTAAGAGTAACTCATTTTGCCTTTTACAAACACTGGGTATTGATAGTCATCACTGATCTGCTACGTTTGATGCATAAACATTTTCAATTTTTTTTTCTCAGAAACTACTTTAGTCTTCTGATGTTGACAGTTGTAACTAATGGGGAGGAGTACATAAATTCTATAAAATTTTATATTTCATGACTATCCCATCATACCCTCCATGCAGCATTAAATGATTAAAGCTTCAGAAATCTCTTGCGCATGTACCTTTAGACCAAACTAACTGTACTTATCTCAGAACAATAAGTGTACTTAATAGACCTCTTGTTCTCAACACCCATAATTACTGTAAGCATATTACATTTGGCTGTGTATTTTAATTAGCGTTTTTGGCAGAACGTGGCTTCCGCTAAGTCAAGTACATCACCAAATGCCTAATATATATGTTGATATAAATAGGTACATTCAGGAATGCGCAAAGTCAAATCCACACTAACCTGTTAAAAAATCATTTTCCACTAAATATCATACACGCTAAAAATAATACGTTTACAGAATATAGTTTTGTTATTTGTAGAGGAGTTGATATAAGATGCACTTTTTATCTGTTTGTTTATTTATTTGCACTTAATCAGGTACGGCACAAAATGACGTCAGAAGTGATAGTACATGTATTTTTTCAAAATAAGCCTGCCAGTTTGATGGCTTCCAAGCCATAAAACCAAACAGGTGCTTACACCTATAGGTGTCTGTGTAAGGAGATTTTCATTTAAAGATGAGCCACTGACTTGATTCCTCAGATGGCAGACAATTTAGAAAGATAAATTGAAAAAATGCAAAGAAAAAACTTGTTTAAGAACACCACATGTAGTTCCATCAAGAGGATTTGAACCAATAAACGTTGTGGTCCGAATTTTTGTGACTATAGAGACAAAGTGTGTGATAATCCACATACATGTATAAGGGGCTCCAGATCAAACCAAATGATAAGCCTTAAGGAGAACACCCCCTATGAATCACATCATGTTAATTCAGCATCACTGATAAGAGTCATATAGGAGGATTAATTTAAAATGCCTTTGTCATTTGATGCAATTTCAGGTCAACAAGACAAGATACCTAGCAACAGACCCTATGGAGGGCTTTTTAGGAACGTTAAAAAGAAATTGCCTACAACTTCTTGACACTAAAGTTTGTAGTGCCGATAACATCCCTCTTCCCTCCGAGAGCATACAGGTAATTATGTTTGAAAATATTAGGCTCCCTCTCTTGGGCATACTCTAAAACCTGGTCTGGTCCCATTGGCCTGGCCTGGCCCCTCACTTTTTGCCTCAAATTTGGCTTGCCCCCAAATTTTGGCCTGGCCTCAAATTTGGCTCTACAAAAATTTTTGGCCTCAATTTAATTTTTTTATTTTCTTTACAAATTTGATGATTTTATTAAATTTTTAATGATTTATGTTCATCCCACTAGATGGTTTTAGTGTCTCACAGTGATAGTTCTATTGAAAATGATAATAACAATTGAAATTATAGTACAATGTATATATGACTACAGATATGAGTGATTGATTCTGATAGATTTTAATCAAGTCTATTTTAAATTCTAAATTATCTAAGAATGTGATACTGCCGTGCCATTGTATAACCAAGTTTTTTGTTTCAATGTACTTATATTAAACTGCTTTCAGGGTGGACAATATCAATGTAACTCTTCTTGAATAATCTTTTTGTTTGAGAAAAAAATAATGGTAGAGGCCAATTTGTTTATTCTAACCAACATCAAAGGTCACAAAATGTTTTTCCTTGTTCGAATTCTGATAATGAAAATTCCACATAGAAGAAAAATTGTTTCTTAAGTATACAAACAGCGCGTGCATGAAACTCTACTCTAATCAAGAGGTGGTGGTTAATGACCATTGCCGAATCAAGTTATCAGAGGATGCAATGTTGCAGTCATTTACAAATGACTTTAATTAAATTAGACAGTGTGAAACGTTAAAAGGCAGGCAATGAATCTGACCCCAATGTAGCAGATTAGCAACAGAAAAGGGTGATATCGAATCTCTGCTGGAGAGGGAAATTTGGGCTTGATCAGTGTTGACAGGTATAGAGATTTGATGCTATGTACTAGTTTACAAATGTTTGAGATATTTATTAATCCTTCAATCAGGTCAGTCTCTTAAAATGATGTTTTACTTTATTATTATAGTAACAGTTCATCTACTTTTGAATGGAGGGGGAGGGGGGCTGATCGCTTTGGTTATTGGCATAACCCATTCCTTGGCAATAGTAAGAGCAGTGCTGTGTAAGCATGTCATAGGTATTTATTGTGTGTTTAGACATGGATTAAATCAATTAAACTTAAATAGTTGGTCGCTTGTCACATATATTTTTTTTGTATAACATTATTCCTTAAACATTAAAAAAGCAATATTTACATTTGCAAACATGTTTCCTTATATGAACCTATAGAATAGCGAAAACGTTCAATTCTGTATGAACTTTTTCATGACATCACAATGAATCATAGCACGCGCTTATCGCTTGTCGCTTGGATTATTGTAAACATGAAAACACCATTATATTAATGATTCTGAATGATTTGCCATTCTCAAACGTAAATATAAGTAATAAACAGCAATGTTAAAAAGTTCACCGGGATATGAAGTTGGTTGGTATGTGATCAAATCTACTGAGAAGCCCTTCGGGCTTCACAGGATTTGATCACGTGACCAACCAACTTCATATTATTATTATCTGTTTATTTCTTAATTGAACTTTCAATTTCTAAGAGAAATCAATAAAAATTCAATGTAAATCTAAGATAATGAGAAATAGAGAAATTTAAAATGTGAGGCCAAAAATTTTTGAAGAGGCCAAATTTGGGGCCAGGCCAAAATTTGAGGCCAGGCCAGGCCAGGCCAGGTTTTAGAGTATGCTCTCTTGGGGAAATTGTTGGATGAACACATAATAGATCTTAGTTGACAGCTAGCACTTAATCATAGTTGAGGTTCTTTCATATACATGTATTTTGTGAAGGAGGCTGAGAACCAGTTTTTCTTTAACATAATTTAGGGTTTGAAGTATGGAATTTCCTATCTGCAAACCTGGTTGATAAGACCCTGCATGTTAATCTCTCATTTTAGTGTAACTATACATTAAAGGCCTTAATTCATACCCAAGCCAATAACTGACTCTAGTATAAAACCTGATTGCATTTTTTCTGCATTATTCATCGCAATGAATTCTAAATTAGAATGAAAGAAAACATACAGTCGCTACAGTAACTATGCATTAATTTTATCTGTCCTTGGATGAATAATACAAAGGAATGCACTTAGCTTTTGTAGGCGTCAATCATAGAGAAGCACTTGGGTATCAAGAGTTTATAATCTGAGTAAATTGCTTGAAGAAAAAGAATAAATGTCACAGCATATCAAATAGTAAAAAAAATAAAAGGTGAGAAATTTTTCTGATATTTGGTCAGCAAAGAGTGGTTGATCAAGTATGAATGGAATCTCCTTCAAATCTTTTTTCTCCAATCATTTATTCATGGAATTTGTTAAATTCTTTGTTTCAATGCATCCATGGCATTTTGGTTGCTTCATAGCAAGATTACATAATTTTGAGTAAAATGTTTGCTCTTCTAAAGCTTTTTACTCATTTTTCATACATTGCTTTCTCAACAGAGTGGATCAATTGCCACGCAATTTGGGGTGTCATATGTGAAATGTTGTAATATGAGTTTTCGTAACCAGCCAGTGTGATTAATGTATAAACAAAGATGAATTTAATTACAAAAATTCAAATATTGTTATCACAGAAAGGAGAAATTGTAGTACTCTATGCCTTTCCAAAGTTACACTAATAATGATTATTACATCATGGTTAAAAACTCTATTTTACCATTACTGAGTAATAAATCTGGCAATCTGGGATTCCTGAGTCCATTTGTGTAGAGTTCAGAGATATTGGATACTTTTTCTCATGATTTGTAACCATTGATTAAGGATTCATATTCAACAGATATCAAGATAGAGTCCATGATTTATGAGCACCAAGGAAAATTCAGTTTTAAGTTTTAATTTTGAATTATGTTGTGTACTTGTACGTATGTCTATGGTCATTTCAGACAGTTATAGCAGCACAGTGTTTCCACTGGTTTGCAAATACAGCATCAATAACTGAAATAAACAGGATACTAACACCCTCTGGAAAATTCAGTAGGTATATATACATGTTTGAATATATAGTCATCAATGAAAGCATTCCCTCAATTTCAAACATCCTCCTAAAGATAATAAAAGTATAGTCTGTATGTTGCACTTAATACATGGATGTTGATAAATAGAGTACGTCTTACACCAAATAGATCAGTGGGCTTATGGTCTTGAAAATTTTTGTTTTTTTGCCAGTTATATTCGTGCCAAATATGTATCTGTAATAAGAGCTTTCTGAGTCATTAACCTTTTGTTGATTAAGAAATATCTGCATGCAAAATGCATATATACTATAGCCTTCATGTTTCTTTTTTACAGAAAAGTGTATGTATAATCTTGCTTCCAACTTTAACTTAAATTTTTCTTTCAAATCCAGTAATGGTGTGGAACAACAAAGATTGGAAAGTTCCATGGATCAAAGACATGGAAGAAATACTGACACATTACTATGGTGACACACCAAGAGCTGTATCTTACCAATGGAAAACAGCCATTGAAAATTTCTCCCAATTTCGATGTGTTCTCCATTCAATCCTTCCTGGTACCCAACTACAGGTAAAGAGTAAAATACTGTCCTCATAACGCTTTCATTTAGGTTACCTGAGTGACACAGGTTATTATTATCACATTGACCACTTACTTGTCTGTCCTCATTTGTTTGCTTTATGTTCAGTGCTCATCACTGACAATTTTTTTTACTACTTCTTGATATCTTACTTTGGCCAATCTTGTCAAAATTTTATATGAAGCATTTGTAGGGAGCGGGGGACATAGAATTTTTAAATAAAAATTTTCAATCCTTTGGTTTTTGGGTAAAAACTGAAAACATGATGCAATCTTTCATGATCATCTTCTCTACTCCTGAACATCAAAACCATCTGCTCTACTTATAAGACATTTAGCAAAATGAACTATAATGATAAACAAGAGAGCTTTTATTGATATAAATTGTGATCTATTGATTGTATAGTGATAGTTCATTAATTTCTTCAGCATCAGAACTGTGAAAAAATAAAACTTCTACATATCATGCATAACGGAGAAAATGTTTAACCTGTCATCCTTTCCTATTAAATTCCCTCTCCATCACCACTTTAATAATATAACATTTGAACAACTATTTTGAAAACATGTTTTGCATGATATTCTTCCAAATGGTGTTCATGTCAAGATGCTTTGAGTTGTAGTTTAGCAAATGCTAAGTGGGTTATTCCCCCTCCCCTAAGTAAATAAAATTGATTAGATAATTAGGCCTAAGAGCTATTAGACCATTGTAATAGTTTTATATCAGACTGTGTTCTCAAAACAATTTTATTGACCATTGCTTTTGTAGAGTTGTATTAACCCTCAGGCCTTTTTTTGTTATTCATTGAATTTATTCATATAAAAAATGTTTTTATGAAAAGGAAGTAAAGTATAAGTCCTTTACTATGAAAAAGGATACAATTTTTTTGGAAAATTTCAGAAATATGTACAAAGTTTTATGTGGTTCCTGGCCTTTTTAAGAACATGTTTGATTTATAGTCATACATGTTCTTCAATAAACAAATCGGGTTGTACTCATATTGCAGAAAAAAATGCCGTTTATCAGTGTGTTATAATTATTATTACTAATTCATTATACAGATATAACCAAATACAGTTATAGCAAAGTAAACATACTGGGCCATACAACTTGGCTTTGTCCAAGTTAGGCTGTAAATGTAGATGCTGTTGAACCTTTAATTGTCAGCAGTGTTGATCTTTGATTTGCCATGCAACATACAAAGTCACTAAACAAATGCAACAACAATTAAATCCAGACCCTTATCCTAAAACTATCAGACTCATCAACTAAATGAATGCTATGAAACAGGTTGTCTAGATATGGATGAAATACCAGGTATGCAATTATCACAAGACAATATAAAACCAAGGTAAACTTCCTCTTAGTGTATTGTTACCTAAAAAATATGAAAAACCCGAAATTTGTGTAAAAACCATTGATAAAATGTTTATTTCCACAATTCCAAATGACTCTTATTACAGTTAATTATATATTTATAAGCTGACACTGAAAATGTTGACCTTTAGAACCGTTTTAACAAGAGCTTGGATCTAGAGTAGTACGTGACAAACTCCGATTTGATGAAGGCGGGGTCTACTCATGGTGAACTGTCCAGTCATTGGCTACTAGATATGAATACATTGAACGCAATGACACTCGCCTGACTTCATCCAGGGATGTATATTTCGCTGAAACAGCGTCAATTTCACACAGCAGAGCAGATCTTGGCAAACAACTTTCCGGTTTTGACAGTCTATGAATATTAATGAGCTTCTCTTAGCGAATTAGAAGAAAGGAGGTCAATTATTTGAAAGCTTGTTTTGAAGAGCAAACTAGATAGTAACATCCCACCGAAAGTCCAAGCTCTTGTTAAAACGGTTCTATTAGTTTTTTATCCACATACATGTCATTTGTTTTCTGCAAAACTTCATGAAAGTTTGAGTCAGACTTTCAAATTATCTTGTCATGGTTTCTTCTGCATTTTAGAAACTGCTTAAATGTGTTATGTTGAGGTTTGAAGATTCAAAATAACAACTTTAAGTTTGAATATTTATTATACCCCTGCTCTGAAGGAGAGGGGGGTGTACTGTTTAACCCTTGTGTGTCTGTCTGTCTGTGTGTCAGTCCATAACTGATTTCTGTCGCATTTTTCTCAGCAACTATTAATCGCAGATGCTTGAAATTTTAACACACTCTTTGTTTAGGCATGCCATATGATGAGATTTATTTTTGTATTAATCACACGTCAACTTCCTGTTAAATTTCATTTTATCTTGTTTATCTTGGTCTTACCTTGGCTTTAAGGGATACAGGAAAATATGCATGTGATAAATTCAAAGTTGGCTATCAAACTGCCACATAGATTTATTGATACAAGCATGCATAATAGAGAGTGAGCTTAGAAGTAGAATTAATCAAATACCTGGTAATCCTTAATACATTTTAATGTATTACCAGTCAATAAATTCAAAGATGCTTTTCTAATTAGTTTCTGAGGGAATGTAATGCATATCAATTCCTGTGGCATAAACAGTTCAAAAATGCAAAGCTTTCAACATGTACCAATCCGATTACCTCCCCACCTCCTTTCTCCTTACACTCTACGAGTTTAGAAAGGGGAGACGGTTTCTATCAGATTGAACATGTGCTGGAAACGCCCAGTGATGCTTATTTTAAGGTGTATTGCTTAAGTTTTACGTGATAAAGCATTGTGGAATGTTTCAGTTATTTATATTGATCACCTGTAGATGTGATTCATCAGTTTCGGTTTTACTAGGGGCGTGGTGAGGATGTAATTGGCCATTTCTCATCAATCAGTGTCATTGCATCTCTGGAAAAGGAGGAGAAGGAAATGGTCCAAAGAGAGATGAAAACAGTTCTGGATAAACATGGACTTGTGTCAGATACGGAGGACATTGTTATCCCATTTGACACTGAACTTTATGTTGCTGAGAAAGTTAATTGTTGCTAGACACAGAAAAAATGTCGAGTGATTTAATCAAGCCTCAGTAGACATACCTGTTAACCTTTCAAAGCTGCTTTGTGGGAGAATCTCCCCCTTACCAACTCGGCTAAGGGGGAGATTTTGCGTAAACGACGTTTTCTCACGTGAAATGCAAATATATTTAAAAAAAAATGTTAGATACCTTATTTTACAATTGTAATGCATTTGCAATGATTTTAAATCTTATTGTTTCTATGACTACCAGTTTGCTATTACAACTTGTGTTGCTGTGTTCAGAAAACCACCATTTTGTTTGCATGGTACAGTACAAGGAACAAATGGTGTCACTTTTTAGATTATGGTAAGGTTTGCGGCTTGCATTTTTTAGAGGTTGTACCAAAGTTACATACCATTTTGTTCACTATACTAAAGTCTTTTTTCTCATGAAATTCAAATGATTTTGCCCGTCCCGTTTTATAACTACAAAAGGTCAAAATTCATGATTTCCAATTTTCATGTTGATGAAATGTAAACAATTTCGTGAAAATATGTACATTTTATATGTGACTATTATGGGGGTTATTTATGATTAAAATGTTCGAAAATAATATCACTATTTATATCATGATTCACTTTTATTAATTTCTGATGAACTATCTAAAAATAGAATAAAATGCAACAAAAGTCTTAATTTTGGACCACTATTATGTAAACGAAAACATCTTATTTGAAACCTTTCCAAGTCCACCGATTTCAGGAAAAACGTATCTTAGAATATGTGTAATCTGATGTTTCTAAAACACTATTCAAAACCATATAATGCGGACTTCGTTTTTGTGGAAATTGATAAAATGCTTGTGTCCTCTTATTTTTTCATTGAAACTAAAAAAACCCCGCGAAATAAAAAAAACCTGAAATCGATTATGACGTCATATAAATTTTGACGTCATAGCTGAAATGAAGGGTAGTTGGTATTAGGTCACAATGAAAATGTGTGAGTTATCTCCCTGTAACCGCAAACCTTACCTTAAGTCTTATAATTGTTCAATATTGAACCATCACTGCATGCTGAATCTAGGGTAAACAGAAAATTTATTTTGCTTATTTTGAATTGGCAGTGAACCCATTTAATAAAATACCATTTTAATAATATTTATTAGAATTATTTTTCGCCTTATATATAGGATAGCTTTTTGATACACAAAACATGTATTTCTCTGTTATAACGTCTACAGCATTCCCGTAATTCATAATTTTATAAATTTTAAAAACTCTATGAAATGCTTTTACACTTTTTCACGTGCTACACTCTTATCGGTAGCTCGTATAAACACTCAGTCTTCCAAACGCACTTTGAATTTTACCGACAGTGCTGAATTGGTCTTAGTTTGAATATCTTATTGTTCTAATGACCATACGAAGCGATTTCATTGGCTGTGTGTTGTTTTCTTTGGTGTTTCAGAGTAAAATCTGGATGCCTAAAGCTTTCACTTATTTTATATAAGGCCTATGTATTACAAAATATGTAACTGATTTTAGTCAAAACCGGAAGTAATCGCAAAAAGTAAACTAGAAGAAAACGTCATACTTTGATCACGCTAGACAGTACTTGGATGGATTTTGATATATTCAAGCTACATACAGTTTTTTGAGGCCAAAATCACAGAAAAACACTCAGTGGTTGTTGAAATATTTAGAAATTGGGGGGGGGGGGGGGGGGGGGGGGTATGGGGAAGACAAATACGTTTGCGGGAGAATTTAGTCTCCCGCGCGGGGGATTGGTTGGATAAGGGAGATTTTAGATTTGAATGCTGAATCTGAGCCATAGGTTTCGGATGCTTAATGAGGTTAAGGTTGTTGAAGCTGGTTAAAATTTTTAGAGCAGGTACCCTCTGATGATTATATCTTAGTTATTACTGGTCCTAACTTCACCAAACTTGCAAGGATGGTGGGTCTTATGATACTTATGCACTTGACAGGCTTGAATGTTGAATCTGAGCCAAAGGTATCAGATGCTGGATGAGGTTATGGTTTTTGGAGATGGTTAAAGTTTTTAGAACAGTTGCCCTTTGATAGACAAATCTTCGTTATTATTGGTTCAATCTTTATCAAATTTGGATAATGATGCATCTTGTGATTCTGATGCACTCCATTGGCGTGGATGCTGAATCAGAGCCATATGTTTCAGATGCTGGAGGAGGTTAAGTTTTTTGGAACAAGTCACATGTTTAATAAATAAGATTACTTTTCAAACGTGCATGGTTGATTTAACCATATAAATGAATTGCAGAGGTAGCTTAGATACAGAGACTGATTCATTATCAAGGATGCTAAAAAACCTCCCACCTCACTCAAACTTGCTTGATAGATGTGTTTGTTGTTAAATAATATAAGATGATTTCTATGATATAGTATTGTATGATATGATACACTATTGTATTATATGATACAATATTTTATTATATACTCATTAATTTTCCCTTGTTGATACTGTCAATTTTACAGAGTGTGATCAGATTTTTCGGATCACCACACTGTAGGTTTCAGATTCCGTATCACCACTCTCTGAAACTGATGACGTAGTACGCATTAAATAACGTCTGTATTTTAGCGTGTTTTAAAATAGTTCGTTTCAAAATACCATAACATATGATACACCATATTGTGTCAAACCATACTACAGTATCCATTAATATCTGAGATCATTAACTATGATTTTCATATAATATGATAAAGGTGGTCTCATAAAGGTGATGCCTTGTCTCGGTGAGCTTTGTAATCTGTGATTACCTATGTTTTGTTAATGTAACCTTTTGATATCTATTGCTAATGATGCAAATTCGAGAAAAGGGGTATTATAATAACCTTATAAAATGATTTTGGTGCCCGAAAATTGAATCTAACATCGTAATATGAATAAACTTGAGATACCTACATCTTTTGTGATTTTAAAGTAATCATATCAATAAAGATTAATGATGTCATATTTATCTTACCTACATTAACAATATGTAATTTTAATAAATTGATGAGATAATTCCTGAGTATTTAATATTTATTTGTTGTTGTTTTTTTTTCCAAATGTTCTAATATCTGACTACATGCTTGCATTCTTGCACATGTAACTGCAATATTTGATAAAATATGAAAAATGTTAAAGCTACATGTGTGACCTGATTCGTTGCTTCACTTAATTACTGATACCAAAATTGAGCACATAATTTCTGTTGTCTCTCTTATGATATAGTAAAAAACCAATAATTCAAGCGATACTCTGAACACAAAATGATTATTTCAAGCAGCACTGACCAATTCACATATCTACATTTTCATCATCGAAAAATAAATGTCAACAGAGATGCTTTAAGGTATTCAATGTATAACGACAACATTTTGTACCTTATAAATGAATGGTCCGATATTCTTAATCATGATATCATTTTAAAGGTGTCATCAAATAAAGTACTCCACCAAAGGAATTTTGAAAATTTTGATTATGGTCCAATTAATTACACCTTGAATTTTGCATTGAAGTCTATGGGCAATGTATGTTTTATTAAGATATTGTAAAAAGTAACTTAAAATTAGTAAAACTCTCTTGGTAAATACATGCATAAACTTTCTCTTTATTCAAATATGAAATAAAATTAATTATTTACCGCAGATATTGTGACGAATTAAAATTTTCTTTTTTTCATAAAGGGGCGATAACTCTTTAAAAAATTTAAGGTGCAAAATGACTGGCTTCCTATATGTTGTCAGTCATGTGAATTTGGTTCATTTCACTTTCATTGTTATCTAGCAATACATATTTAACTAGTTTAAAATGATTCAAAATTTTTCAATATCCCTTCATTATACATTGAATACTTTAAAGGCCTTATCAGATATATACATTAAAACTTGACTACAATCATTTCGCGTTTCGAGAAATAATTTTCTGCAACCATTTTACGTTATATTTTAAAGAATTTGCGATAGTAGGAAAACACTTTAATGCAGCAGTAAAAATAGAGGTATGTGTTAAACAATAAATTCAGGAAATGTGAGTAAACTAAACCAATGATGAAACACAGGGAAAAGCAGTTGTTTATTTGGGTATGTGTATTTATTTTACAGCAATTTACAAATAAAAACATTATTATTTACAGATAAATCATTTGAAACTCTTGTTAAAATTCATATCTTTAAAACTTGTGTTGCTATAATTGTATATACTTGTTACGAAAATTGCAAAACATTCCATTGAACACTTACTAGTACGCCAGATAATAAACAAGAGACCCAGGGAAATATCGCTCACCTGAGCTTGATTTTGACCCAAGCATCTTCACGAAGTCAAACACAAAAGGCTTTATCTGGCATTAAGTCTTTAATAAAAAAAAATGTTAAACTTCATGCGATGGAATTCCACGTGCGACAGCCAGCTGCTTACTGCCAACTGCTTCCTGCCGAATTGGACAGCTAATAAACTTAAAAGAAGCAACAGCTTAGAAAAATGGTTCACAAAGTATATACAAAGATGTATCAACTGGTTATATCACATATATTCACATTTCGGCAGTAAGCAGCTGACAGTACAGCAGAATTAAAATCAGCTGTTCTGATACGCTACCGCAGATTGCTGGCAGTAAGTAGTCAGCAGTTGGCGGCTGCAGTTGGCTGTGGTATATGGAATTCCAAATTATTCTGATCAAACTTTCTATATAAAAAGCCGTAACGATTATATTCCGAAGATATTTTATTTCTAAAAATGCAATGCATGAATGATGACCCCATTGTGTACCTATTTTTCTTATTTTTAGTTATTGACCCTCCTAAGTTGCAGGGGTCAGGGAAAAACAAACAAACTTCAAACATCTATGGTATACTTTAGCTTGCTTCAGCAAAATTTTGCACAAATTCTGGCTTCTTTGTTCATAAAAAATGAAAGTTTTATTTCTGTATTTCAATAACGAATTTATCCCCATCAGTGTCCATTTCTGGTCCTTTGGGTCATTGTTTAAACAATTTTAAACTTATTATATCTAAGAAAGATTAGTAATAATTTTAATATTACTGGCTATTTGGTTACTGAGAAAAAGATTCTTAAAATAACAAATTATTTTCATTCTTTTTCAATTATCTTCCCTTGGAAGATTGAAAATTAATCCAATAATGCGTTATACCGAGATTAGTGTAAATTGACTTAGTGTTACTGGAGATAAAGGGAAAAAATGTAACTAAAGGTAATGTGAGCAAGCTCACAAATAATGCCCCCGCTAAGTTGCCCAAATGACCTTGGGTCAAAACCATCATACACCCTCAGGTGATAAGCAATCTTTGTGCGAAGTAAGAACTTCCAATGTTTCTCCATAAGAAAGATATAGACCGGACACGAATTTTGCACTTTTCCTTCCAGTGACCTTGAACTTGCCCAAATGACCGTGGGTCAAAATCATTACACATCCTCAGGTCATAAGTAATCTTTTTATGAATTTAGAACTTCCAATGTTTCGACATAAGAGAAATATAGACCAGACACGATTGCACAGATAGACGGACAGACAGACACACGGACGAACAGACGGACAAGGTGATTCCAATACCCCCCCCCCCCCAAAAAAAGCTACTTTGTTTGCGGGGGGTTTAAAAAGCCACCTGAATCTCAATCTGACCCACAGGTATCGACGTTTCAAAACTTTATTATTTAATTATGGTTGTAATGCGCTTTTTGATCGGGTGAAAAAAAATATTTTATATCGTATAAAAAATGTTGCCTACGTCACAGTACGACTAACGTCAAAAAACAATCCGCCTGACGCTACGTTTGAATTTTGTACAATTCAATGTCATTTTAAAGGTCAAATGACCGTTTTAATCTACAATTTATAGCAAACATGTATGAGGAATGAGTTCAATAACTACCCAATTTATACTTATTTAAAATGGGTTGGAACAGTTTACGTTCTTTTATAAACCGCTTCGCGATTTATAAAGCGTAAACTGCCACAACCCATTTTATATTCGTATAAATTGGGTAGCTATTAAATTCCTTCCTTAAATAATATTCTGCTTTAAGGCTTGATTCAGTATTGATTTACAAATGAAAACCTTCCTGCATGTTCTTCAGGAAAATAATGCTTGATTTTTTTTGGTCTATTTTTATGGTGTATGCTGTACCCCCATGAGTGCCTCTTTCTTACCCCTAGGGCCAAAGTCTGAAGAAATTTGAATATTTATTTAGTATAAGGTAGGCTTATGTAAAAAGTTTGAAATTTAAAGGTTATTTGGTTATTGATATATTTTACACAACCCATCGTACCATGTTTCCATTTTATCTTAATCACTTCGCATATGGAGTTGGCAGACCTTTCATTTAAATACACTTAAAATTTGAGCTTTACCCAAGACTAATTTGTGCCATGTTTGGTTAAAATTAGCCAAGTGTTTCTCGAGATGAAAAAAAATCACACGGGTAATGGCATTTAAAAAAACTTGAAAAATTTTGAATAATGGATTGATTCTATATTGCAGTTTTACAAATGCAGTTCTAGTCTTCATTTTCTTCAGAAAAATATTTTTGAAAATTGTTTTCCAATGTTTTTAAAAAGAACTTTAGGCTCCAAATCTGGAGTCATGATGTGAATAAACTTTATCAGCATATATAATGAAGTGATGTAAAAAAAAAAATAATGATATTACGTGCAATTAGTTTTAAAAAAATAAAAATAAGTAAATGGGAAAATGTGAGGAATTTACAACGACGACAAATCATTGAAAAATAGTCTTTGGCTCAGGTGAGCTAAAAAGTAGTTCATTAAAGATGTTATTGTACATATGCATGTTAGCTGTAGTAAAGTTTAATTATTGTTTTATATGCTTCTAATTTAAAGTAGCTCTTTATATTCATGGATATTGTTTTGATTTTGTTAATGATACAAAGAAAGATTTGCCTTAACTTCCTTTTCGCCACATCAATGTTATTTGTTTAAACAAACACTGAGAAATGTTTCAAAGAGGTTTTTTTTGGTGGGGGGGATAAATCATTGAAAAAGCATTTAACATTCCACAGAAAATTGATTAGGTGAGGTTTCCTGTGTAGTATTTCACCTATAAAAAGTAAATACTTAAGTTAAAACATCAATCAACCCACCGATCTCTTGACTTGACTGATCAAAAAGCAAAGACTGTAACTTAGGGATGAATTAGCTCAGATCTGGTAATTTAATCTCACCACATGTATTTCATCAGGAAAAAATCAATTGAACATATTTCTACCTGTAAATATTTCCTCTTTGATCACGTTTTATTTTCACTCTTTTCAATATACAAATCAAATACTTTAACAAGATTGATATCAAATGCATTTCATGTTTATACCTATATCAAAATATATTGCACCTATAAATTACTATTACTGCACATCTCTTTTAAAAGGTTCGGTAGAAAATTGTTCATAAATCAAAATACTCAGTTCATATTTACACAAGTATATGTAGTACTATATGTAGAGAAAAACCGGTAAAACATATGTTTGAAAATTTTGTATACCTATAAATCTGTAACATTACAATAAATATGGCAAACTCTCAATAAAACAGTTCATATTTGAAGTACAATAAACAAATAAAAAGAAAAAAATGATGCCAGTTACCAAGAGAACATGTCAGTAAAATATAGCAATATCATGAGACGTCTATTGCACACTTTGCTTATTGTACATTTTATTATATTCAATATTTATTTTGCTGCCCTGCATGTAAAGAGTTGTGATTTTGATAACATGGCACTCTTTATGTAATTTTGTGTTTGAATGATATGTTGTTCATAAACCATTGGTTTCGTATGAAATAGAAATGTTTACGCTTACAATCTTATGACATTCAAATACCACAATAAACAAGTCTTCTTTAAATAAACAAAACGTGCCATTCAGAGAGAAATCTTTCGTTAACAAACAAATCATTTTAGCATACAGCGTTGAAATTATGGCAATTGAATGCATAAAGAAAAGTCAACCAAGTGTAACTAATATGCTACAGGTTGATTTAATCTTGACCACCCAGAGAGAGCAACACCCCAATGGTAACCATGCAGTTCTTGTACAAGAAATTAAATGTTAGTGTGCTAACTTAAATCTGATAAGAATGCATTGCTTTGTTTGTGGAGAATTCTACCGACTGCTTAATTAGTTTTTCGATGATCCTTCGTGACTTCATTTAAAAGCAAAAATCTGCATTGCTTTTGGCAATTCTTGAATCGACTTTTTTCAA
>WFKH01011925.1:85009174-85025075 GCA_016163765.1 Magallana hongkongensis
CAAAAATCTGCATTGCTTTTGGCAATTCTTGAATCGACTTTTTTCAAACATTCTGCCTTTTAAACTTTTTTTTTTTAAGGGGGGGGGGGTGTCCTTCGAGATTGTCTTAACTTTTTAAGGATATAATTTTAAAATTTTAACCCGTTGTTAGACATTGCCATTAAATCTGTCATTGCTTGGAAGACCTTGCAACGTTAGAACCAAACCTACAATGGAACAACGGAAACAAAGAAAATGACATCATTTATTTTATAGAAGAGGTATGCGAACAGTGCCGTTGTTGGGTGTTTTCTCTGGATTATTGTGACTAGAGTTCTTACATACATTAATCTTATATCTACAGTAGAGAACAAGCCATACAAAAATAATAAAAAGTATACAACATATACACGTAACAATTATCACAACTAAAATATGAACACCTTTTTCGAAAACAGCTGCTTCGGGCTCTGTTATGTTACAGTTCTGAAAACTTGAATTGTGACAAATAGAACTGTTAAAATCGAACACTGTCAACGATCTATTTGTCAATCTCGGAAGAATTTTTATCCTAAAATCACAGTCACACGTCCATGGATTGCCCGATACTGTGATATTGTCTACGATCCATAGCATTTTTACAACAGAATCTGGGAGAGTCATCAGTCGATTGTAATGAAGATACAGGACAGATAAAGATTCAAGATACGAAAAGGCACCTTCTTCTATAAAAGAGATTTTGTTGAATTCGAGATGAAGTTCTGTTAGATTTGGAAGATTTTCGAAAACTCCATCTGTTATTTGATCAATGTAGTTATTGTTCAGATAAAGAATTTTTAACTGTGGTAGACCCGTAAAGCTACGATTGCTTACTGTTGTGATAACATTGTGGTTGAGATGGATAACTCTTAAATAGATCAGCTCATCGAAACTCCTTGTATTTACGCTGGAAATGCTGTTTTTGTCCAACAAAACTTCTGTTGAATTGGCGGGAAACTTAGCCGGAAGTTTATTCAAGCCTCGATTTGAACACTGAACATAATGGTATTTATCTGAACCGCTGTAACACGAGCAGCCTACGGGACAGATGGATAGACAACCACATTGTTCATCACCACAACAGGTGCAGGGTTTTTGGCAGTGTTGTTTATACGCACACAGCATGTTACCCGGTTCTACGTTAGATAAAGGAACGGTTAATCGAATCTTGTAGCCTGCCACACACTCGATGTTGTAAATATCGCCAACCAATGGATACTCCGAGTCCATGCTGATATCACTTACTCTGTTCCGTAGCCAAATCAGGTTGCAATCACAGTTATATGGGTTGCCTGAGATATATACCATCGTTTTCTTGTTTTGTTGTACGGGTACAACTAGATCTTTCATCTTAACAGTCGTCAATTTATTGTTCTGCAGGAAAAGTCTGCGAATATTTTGGTAATTTTTTATCGCAAATTCCGAAACTTCGCTGATTTTGTTGTTAGATAAATCTATACTTTCAATATTTTTTGGAAACAATCCACTTTTCAATTTCATGAACAGATTATTATAGCTTAAGTCTATAGAAAGGAGGCTGTGTAACGGCAAAAATTCAGCCGATATCGTCTCTAAAACATTATTGTGTAATATTAGTTCTGACAATATTTGCAAACCATCAAAAGCATCTCTTTTAATATAATGTATATTATTGAATGAGAGGTCGAGAGTTTTAAGTCCAGGAATATGAGAGAATGAACCATTTTCTATATCGATGAGACGGTTTTTAGAAAGGTTCAAGTGTTCTAGATGATGTAAACCTTCAAAGGAACCGGAAGACAACGTTCGTATACGGTTTGAACATAGATTCAACCACTGAATAGTTCTTGACATCTTAAAATTGGGAATACGTGTAAGATTGTTTTCTGAAATATCTACCTTCAATACGGCATTTAAATCATAAAAAACGGTTGTATCAATTTCCTTAATTCCATTTCCGCTCAAATCAAGATTAAGGGCGTTGACAAGACCCATAAAAGTTCCATTCTTTATTTCCGTTAATTTGTTTTGATTTAAGTGCAAAAAACGCAATTCATTCATGTTATGAAATATATCAGTAGGTAGTTCTGTTAAATCATTGTTTCCCAGATCTAAATTTTGTAAATATCTAAGGTTAGAAAGTATGGTTTTGTTCAATTTAGTTATCACATTACCCTGTAGCTGCAGATCTTTTAAGGTATGAAGATTTAGTAATGAGAACCAAACTGTGTTGCCAAGACCAGCATTGTCTAGTGTTAGTACCATTAGTTTGCGAAGAACAGAAAATGTTGTTTTTTGAACCGATGAAAGAGGGTTTCTTCCAAGTCCAAGCACCTGCAATTTAAGAGTTCGTGAAAAAACCGATGGAGAAACTTCTGTTAAAGAGTTGTTCGTAATATCCAGATATGTAATTTCTTGTATACTAGAAAAGGCATCACCGTCTATACTAGCAAGGTTCCCATCAGCAGTTCGGAGGTCTTTTAAATATGGCACAGATATAAAGTCTTTTGATGATATGTTCGATATTGAATTTTTGTCTAAAATTAAGGTGGAAAGGTTAGGGAGAATTGTTTTGTTTTTACAATTGATACCCGCAGAATACATAGATGGCAGTTCGTTGTCTGTAAAATTTATATATTTCAAATTCTCTAACCGGCAGAGATCTGGCAGTTTGGTCACGTGACTTGATGTAATTGTGATGTGAGTAAGTTTGGGAACGTGATAAAATACCGAGTCCTCCATTTTTAATTTTCCGGCGGATTTGATTTCAAGTTGTTCAAGAGACTGTAATCCAAGCAGAAAACTCCCGTGCATGAATGAAATTTGGCAGTTTTCAATATAGAGTCCAGTGAATGATGAAAGCAACTTAAACATGTCAGATCGAACTTGTGAAATGGATGCCTCAGAGGAACACATGATGTATAAAACGCTGGGAACACTGGTGCGGATCACAGAGAAATCAACTTCCGGACTCACAGCGTCCAAACGACATACCACACTGATTACCTCTCTTTGAATATCTCCTTGGTAACAACCACACATTCTTGGACACGGATATGACGTCAGGACATCTGCACTTTGCGTCAGCGAAATAATGAGGGCTATTCCAAATAATGTGGAGCGCCATCTAATTGAAAAAATGCATGTATAAAAGCATTTCAAATGTCTTGCTTTCCAATGCTTACATTTACATAGATATTCTGTATGACATACCGGTGTACATTTATTGAATGCCGGTGATGTTATGACATTCAGAAATAAGGTCACCAATTCAAATTTTGATTATGATAAAATATTATATTTTTAAATAGAAGATTTTAAAGTCTTGTGATGAAATCTCACGAATTAACGATTAAGTTACACCCTAAATATTAAATGGAATCTTTAATTATGATGAAATGAATGTAAAAGCATGTAAATGTCCGGTTTTTTCTAGAGTCAGCTAGGATTGATTTTGTACTGTGTGTAGGTAAACCTACATGTACATGCATTTTAAGGAATAAGGAATCATTCTTTGAGTATAATGATATTATCAAATACGGTCGGTGGTGATCAAATCCAATAAATCCCGGGGGCTTAATGATAGATTTGATCACGCGCGACCGTATGTGATCACCTCATAATATTAAAAGAATGCTTCCTTATTGCTTATATTTATATAATTTTCAGCAGTTGTACGATTATATATAAAAATATTCATTGCAGATGAAATGTATTGAACCATACATTACAAAATCGATTCGTAGTGTTATCACAGACAAAAACACTGGAAAATGTAAATATTAGTAAATATTGTTATTGACATTTAATTTATGTTATTCAGGGTTCTAATTTCCTTCCTTTAATTTTTTTTCAATGTATGTATTTTGTGTTTGTTGCACATGATTTTATTGTTTATCGGTTATACTTCGATAAAACCATGAATGCAAGTAAATTGTGTATTGACATCACCAAAAAGGATATTGTACATTAACATCATCAACATAATTAATTTAAAGCGAACAGATATTAGGAATTTTCAGTCTGAATTGCCCGTGAAAATAATTTTTGGCAAGAAAATGGAAATACGTTAAAGGAACTGAATCTTGTGAACACGAGATTTAGTCTTGTTTAATTACAATATTATACATATTTAGTAGATACTGAGTGTCTGCCAATTCAGATAAAGGAGGACTAAAGAAAATAACAAAATGTTACTTAATCACATTTCATTGCCTGTACAAGTCTATCCCTTACATTTTTTCGGTTTCTGGTTCAATTTCTAAAATCACACTATAATTAGTTTCATTTATCAATTGATCATCATTGTTCGGCGTTTATATTTTGTGAACTAATTTGATTTGAACAGAAAACATTCAACTTACGAATTTTTCTCCTGAAACAAAGCTTGAACATTTAGGCAGCCCAAAACAAAATCGTCATTATCCGTCTTTGATCGTCACCTATCAAGATGACAATAAAGACCTCGAGAGTTTATTCTACACTGATATAGTACTATTATTATCAAAATGATGAACATTGACATTTGGATAAGATCTATACTTCAGGCATAAATATTTCTTTTGTAAACGAAAGGAGCGAAGAAAAAAAATAACAAACTTAAGGAAAAATCTAAATAAACAGGTAATTTCATAGAAAAAAAACCTGACATAAGAATATCTAAATTAATTTTTACTGTGTAACAGAACTGTGTTATAGAATAGAATGAAAAAGTACTCGGGAAATATACCTAAATTAAATTTCATTTAATCATACCGTCTTATAAGCAGAGACATAAGAAAACGGCTCCGTCTCATGCATGTGTACTGTCCGTACCAGACATACGCCTGTTATGTGAATTACTCATAGCCCGAGAAATTTAAATAGTGTTACGAATGAGGTCATAGGTCGATAGGGTAAAACGTGATAAGGTATTCGACAGGGGAAAAATGAGTAATGTTGCATTGATGTGTAATTTAATTATTTGACACTAGGGAGACTTATTGACGTTTTGGTAGGGGGTGTTCGTTTCCGGATCATGAGAATGTACGTTTTCAAAACGTAGAATATGATATTTTCTAATTGACCCACATAGATTCTTGAGTAATTGCTACTTTTCTTTGTAAAAAATAACTTTCGTAAGGAAATTAGGATTTTAACCGAAGGGTTTATTTTTTAATGTGGGGATGGGGGATATCCGAATTAATGTACAAATGTTCTTTTTCAGTAACAAAGACAATTACTTAACATATCTGCATATAAAAACTGCTATCTTTTAATAGCGTAACCCTCGAGATCAGAAAACAACAACGACAGGTTTCTTGAATAGGTTTTTGATAGATTTCGTCTAATTCTTGAATCATATGAAATAACAACAAAGAGGGTTTTTTTTAATAAAACGATGGTATGATTTTATATAATATATAAACTGACAAATTAAAATCCACCGATAATGCCAATATAAGTGAAATATGAAAATGTTCTGATGTGTCCTTTAAAAGTATATTGTCCGATTTACATTTACTTAATGAATTTCCCTGTGAATAGAGTTAGCATATTAGTGAATAACCCCTATTTTTGAAATTAATGATCTGCATTATCTTTCTAGATCTCCTCAGTTTTCTTAGAATTTATATTATTATACAAAAGCAATTATGCTGTAGTAATATATAAATATTAAGTTAATTTCAAGAAACGCATCTTTCCGTAATATTACAATATGACGTATCACTGCACATAAAATTAACTGCATGGCTTGATTAGGTCCCCAAGTACATGTACGTTAAGAGAAAACAAAGAGGCCCAATGGCCACATCGCTCGTCTTAACAACAATAGCCACAATAAAATCGATTTTAAGAAGTCATATACAAAATATCTGCCCTGGGAAAATGTATATCCTGTATTAAAAGATTTTCAAAATTTCTTCATATATTCTTATGTTAAACATTGAGCCCCTTTTATAACTGATGATTTCATAGCGGCATTCGTCACACAGAGTGTTGCAGTTCTCAAAAAGATCTTAATCAACTGTTCACATCAATATAAACCTACATCAAACTTTGCACCCCTTGTGTGGCCCAAGAATTGTCCAGAGGCCCCAGGGGCCACAGTCCAAACAATGGAGAATCACAAATGTCAAGATGCTTCCAAAATTATAACATTTGAGTTTTTTAAAATAATAAAATTTATTTCCTGTAATAAAATTACCCCCCCCCCCCCCCCGCCCCAGTGTGGGCCCATCCTTACCTCGAGACACATGCTTTGAACAAGCATGAATCTACACTACCTAAGGATGCTTCCACACAAGTTACAGCTTGCCTATCGAATTAGTTTTTGAGAAGAAGATTTTTAAAGATTTTTCTCTATATATTCCTATGTAGAAACTGGATCCCCCCACCCTCCATTGTGGCCCCACTCTAACGTCGGGGATTATGATTTGAACTAGCTTGAATCTACACTACCTGAAGATGCTTCCACACAAGTTACATCATTCTGGCCAAATTGGTTTTGAGAAGAAGATTTTTCTTTATATATTCCTGCATAAGAACTTGAACCCTCACCCCACCCCCATTGTGGCCCAACACTATCCCGAGGTACATGATTTGAACAAACTTGAATCTTCACTACCTGAGGATGCTTCTATTCAAGTTTAGCTTTTCTTGCCAATTGGTTTTTGAGAAGAAGATTTTTTAAAAAGAAGACAGAAACATGGAAAAGAAAGCATCAGGAATTGAGAGGGGAGTGGTGCACTGAAGTCTTAAAGTCGAAAAAGCATTACTATCATCTACAAATAAATTATTAGTTTTTTTTGTATTTCTGTCCAAGGGTCTGTTTTTTCTTTCACGCACAGGGGCATCGTATCCGCTCTACACTCTATGACATATATATAAATAATACACTATTGTAACTTGTATTATTTATATATATGTCATAGAGTGTAGAGCGGACACGATGCCCCTATGTTTCACGTGTATGAAAACTATTATAAAAAGTCAAAAATGGAAAATTTTAAATAAATGTCGATCATCTGGCTAAAACGTTGATGATCCCAAAGTTATTTTTTTCAGCACCCAATCACTCTTCATTGGTTATATTTCGATGCTATGAATGCAAGTAAATTGTATATTGACATCAACAATAAGGACATTGTATATTAGCACCATCAACATACTTAATTTACAGTTAACAGGTATTAGGAATTTTTAGTCCGAATTGCCCGTGAAAAAAATTCTTAGCAAGAAAATGGAAATACGTTAAAGGAACTGAATCTTGTGAACACGAGATTTTGTCTTGTATAGTTACAATATTATACATATTTAGTCCTACATATAGATACCGAGTGTCTCCCAATTCAGATAAAGGGGGATTAAAGAAAATAACAAAATATTACTTTATCACATTTCATTGCCTGTACAAGTCTTTGCCTTACATTATTTCGGTGTCTGGTTCGATTTCTGAAATCACACTGTAATTAGTTTCATTCATCAATTGTTCTTCAGTCATTGTTCGGCGTTCATATTTTGTGAACTAATTTGATTTTCACAGAAAACATACAACTTACGAATTCTTCTCCTGAAACAAAACTTGAACTTTTAGGCAGCCCAAAACAAAATCGTCATCATCCATCCTTGATCGCCACCTATCAAGATGACAATAAAGACCTCGACAGTTTATTCTACACTGATATAGTACTATTATTATCAAAATGTTGAACATTGGTATTTGGATAAGATCTATAGTTCAGACATAAATATTTCTTTTTGTAAACCGAAGAAGAGAAGAAAAAATAACCAACTTTAGGAAAGATTAAAATAAACAGGTAATTTGATAGAAAAAAACTGACATAAGAATATCTAAATTAATTTTTATTGTGTAACAGATATATAGAATAAAATGAAAAAGTACTCGGGAAAATATAAATTAAAATTCAATCAATCATACCTTCTTGTACGCAGAGATATAAGAAAGTGGCTCCTTCTCATGCATTTGTACTGTTCTTACAGACCGATGCCTGTTAAGTAGTTATTCATAGCCTGAGAAATTTAAATAGTGTATACGACACCCCTGCGAATGTGTTCGGAATGTTTTCTTTATCGTTGTTAAGTATGCAATAAATCCAGAGGTGCTCGAATGAAAGTTCACGAGACTTCCCCGAGATTTGATCAGTTCCTGTGAAATTTCGAGCGGAAGTATAAGTGTTCGGATAATATTCTCAAAATACGTAAGTACTGGTCGTATTTCATATCATATCCTACTTTGATTTATGTTAAAACACGAAAATCTATTAAGATGTATGTCTTATTACATCATCTAGCGGTTATTTAAATTAAACGATGATATTCAGAACAGAGTTATCGTTCGTGTTCAACCACTCTACACGTGGTTGAAAATATAAACATTGGGTTGCTTAGTAAAATCATAACCATGTTTGATGCGTGTGGTGTGCAATACCATGCTTTTTTAAAAAAAGAATGGGTGTCTGTTTTGTATAAAAACTTAGTATATCGAGCCATTTTCAAGGAACATTCTGTATAAAATAGTATAGTCTGTTTCACTATTGATGCTATTACTATGTCAGGCGCGGATCGAAAATTAATCCTTAGGGGGGATCGCTACTAAACATGTTAATTGTTGCAACAGCAGAAAAAAACCTACTTTTTCTATTGTCACATTTATTTCTAGAACTCATTTTATCCACCAATTAATGAAGGTAAAGTTTAAAATCAATAAACGTCTAGATTTATATTTGATTACAAGTACCTAGATTCTATGAAATAGACTATAAACACGAGGCACGATTTTTACTGCGAAACTGAAAGGGTCAAATAAAACCACGTGGTCTAAAATTTAAATGACAATAACATTCGCAGGGTTGTACGAATGATGAATAGATTGACTAGCCCAAAACGTGACAAGGTGTAGTGAAGTGGATAAAGGGGATAATGTTGTATCGATGTGTAATTGAATTATTTGATACTAGGGATACTCATGCGCGTTTTGGGAGGGGGTGTTCGTTTCCGGATCATTAGAGGGTACGTTTTCAAAGCGTAGAATATATTTTCTAATCGACCCATATAGATTCTTGAATAATCGCCACTTTTCTTTGTAAAAAAAAATTTTGTAAGGAAATTAGAAAATAGTTTTCTCTATTAATATCAATATAAGTGAAATATGAAATTATTCTGATGTGTCCTTTAAAAGTATATTTTCCGATTTACATTTACTTCATGAAATTCCCTTTGAATAGAGTTTGCATATTAGTGATTAACCCCTATTTTTGAAATTAATGATCTGCATTATCTTTCTAGATCTACTTAGCTTTCTTAGAATTTTTATTATTATACAAAAGCAATTATGCTGTAGTAATATATAATATATAAATAAGTTAATTTCAAGAAACGCATCTTTTCGTCATATTACAATATGACGTATCACTGCACATAAAATTAACTGCATGGCGTGATAAGGTCCCCAAGTACATGTACGTTAAGAAAGTAAACAGGCCCAAAGGCCACATCGCTCGCCTGAACAATAGCAACAATAAAATCAATTTCAAGAAGTCATATACAAAAAATCAGCGCTGGGAAAATGTATATTCTGTATTAAAAGATTTTCAAAATTTCTTCCATATATTCTTATGTTAAACATTGAACCCCTTTTATAGCTGATGATTTCATAGTCATTCCACATATTGAGCATTGCAGTTCTCAAAAAGATCGTAAACAACTGTTCCTACATCAAACTTTGCACCCCTTGTGTGGCCCAAGAATTGTCCAGAGGCCCCAGGGGTCACAGTCCAAACAATTGAAAATCAACAAATGTCAAGATGCTTGAAAAATTATAACATTTGAGTTTTTTTAAAATAATAAAATTTATTTCCTGTAATATAATTACACACACCCCCCCTCCCCCGCCCCAGTGTGGGCCCATCCTTACCTCGAGACACATGCTTTGAACAAGCATGAATCTACACTACCTAAGGATGCTTCCACACAAGGTACAGCTTGCCTAACGAATTAGTTTTTGAAAGATTTTTCTCTATATATTCCTATGTAGAAATTCGACCCACCCCCACCATTTTAGCCCCACTCTAGCCTCGGGGATTATGATTTGAACTAGCTTGAATCTACACTACCTGAAGATGCTTCCACACAAGTTACATCATTCTGGCCAAATTGGTTTTGAGAAGAAGATTTTTCTCTATATATTCCTACATAAGAACTTGAACCCCCACTCCACCCCAATTGTGGCCCAACACTATCCCGAGGTTTATGATTTGAACAAACTTGAATCTTCACTACCTGAGAACCTTCTATTTAAGTTTAGCTTTCTTGCCAATTGGTTTTTGAGAAGAAGATTTTTTTAATGTCTCTGCTGAAAATGCTCTGAAGAAGAAGAAGAAGACAGAAACATGAAAAAGAAAGCAACAGGAATTGAGAGGGGAGGGGTGCACTGAAGTCTTAAAGTCGAAAAAGCATTACTATCATCTACAAATAAATTATTAGGGGTTTTTTTGTATTTCTGTCCAAGGGTCTGTTTTTTCTTTCACGTGTAGGAAAACTATTATTAAAAGTCAAATGGAAAATTTTTAATAAATGTCGATCATCTGGCTAAAACTTTGATGATTACTTTTTATTTTTTTTTCAGCACCCAATCACTCTTTATTTGAAGTAGTAAGGTATATATTGACGTTCATTGATAAGTGCTGTTTTTAAAAGCTAGTACCAATTTAGCATTTTCCCCGATTAATGTCTAAATATAAATTTTTTTAACACAGAAATGTTTTTTTTTGATACTGAAGAAATGTTCAACGTTGCACCTATGGCAACATGAAAATAATAAAGACTGTGGAAAGTCGCGCACTCGAATTATACTCGGCCTTTGGTTTTGAACCAAAATATAGGCTCTCGCCATGTTAAAGTTGGACTTCAGACATGTATTTGGTTGTCTTAAGATTATGTCAGATCTTTAGATAATCGTAAGATATGACAGTTTTTTGAAACAGCTATGGCGAGATTTTAGGACAAATTTTGGTTTTAATGTAGATCTTAGTCATATCTTAGTCATAAGATACTTTTGTGAAACGGGCCCAGTATGTTAATTTTGTACAAAAATGTGGGGTATTGTACATTTTAAAAAAAAACCAGTAAGGTGAGGTATAAATTATTATCTAAGCCGATATGTCCTTTTAATTTAAATATCCATGACGCATAAAGACGCCTACAGACAACCATGTATACACTATATTTACATTGCGGGTATACAGTCATTTGAGGTATTATGAGCTGGATATCACAAAACTATAGTATGATCTATCATGAGACATATCTTAAGATTGTCGTAAGATCTGACTTATGAAATTCCAAAACAAACACCTAAATATCACAGGCAATTATGGGGTCCTCTTAAGGAGCACAGGTATAATTTACCCGTCAATCATACTTTATTTCCTCTGTAAAGAGATATGACAACATACAACAAACGTATGATTATATACAACTCACACACACACACACACACACACACACACACACACACACACACACACACACACACACACAGAGAGAGAGAGAGAGAGAGAGTTACCTGTACACATACAGGGAAATGAATACAAGAGAAAAATCTATTTACAGTGTCCTTAAGGGGTAATAGCCTTGAAGTGGATCAGATAGTAAGGGAAGTGGTTATTGTAATGGATCGGAAGTATGCTGTCGCTGTGGATCGAACAAGATTGAAGTTTAAAATGTGGAATAATGTATTGTCCGATTCATGATTTTACGGCGCCCCAGAAGTACAGTTTGTGACCTAATAACTGTTTGGAATTACCCAGATAGCCCATAAATAATAATTTTTAATTATCATTGTCAAATAAAATTCAGAACAAAATGTGATATATAAATAAAAAAAACCCCATAAGAATATCTCATATTATAGGTTAATGTTAAAACAAAAAATCTTTTAAAGGGAATATATTTCAGTCTATCTCTTACATTTAAAGATTTAAAAAAGAAGTCAATTCATATGTTATTTCTATTCCTAATTTTTTTATTTTTATAAAAATACAAAAAATTTCATTATAAAAAAAAAATCACAAATGATATCACGGATTTAGATTTTTTTTCTCCTAAATTTATCAATTAAAAATCTCATATATGCATCTATCCTTTGATATATGAGATTGTTTCATTTAGAATTTACCTATTCTTATGTAACCAATACGGCTAGTCAGTAAGTAATTCTTAAACTACTGCATTTAACAAGGAGAAGAATATCTTACTTTAAGAACTTCTGTCTATTCATATTGACTTCTTACAATAAAAATATATTAGTAACTAGACTCTTGTTGCTGTAGCAACAAAAAGGTCTTCCGTTCCTCATGTATTAATCTGTATCAAAAATCCATTTCTCTTGTAAAAAGAAAATGGATATAATATATACTGGAAAGGAATTCACAAGAAATTATTTCTAAGTTAAAAAAAACAAAAAGGGCAAAATGTCAATTTTTGAGTACCTTTTGTGACAACCGGAAGTTACGCCGGATCATACATAACATAGTAAACAGATCTTCATACATTGTTTTGTCTTTGCGCAAAGTTTGGATGGTCAGTTATTGTTAGTTATAATATCTCGTTTAGAAAAGGTTTTTGTCTCGGGACCGTAAACGGACAAACGGAAGTGATTTAAGAAATTAAAAGTAGATATTTTTAGTACAATTACCTACGGTACGTTACTGTTCATCACACAGAGTAAAACGTTTTTAAAAAATCTAAATCTAAAGTTAAAAAAAAACCTTGTTTGTTTGAACGCTTCGAGTGACAACCGGAAGTGACGTGCGATCAAATGAAACCCGATAAACACATGTTCAATCAAATGTCCATCATCCTTATAAGTTCTGTGTCTTGTTCTCTCACAATTTCTGAGATCTTGCGGGAACTTTGTTGTGAGATATTTGAGATGTCTCACCGGAAGTAGAACTTTTTTGTTTTTTTAACATGTGTAGATGACCTATTGTATTTCTATTGCTAAAATGCTACTTCCATGCTAAATAACCAAAATATTTTTTTGAAAATCAAATTTGAGTGTATTTCCTGTGACGACCAGAAGTTACGCCGGATAAAACAAAATAGTGTAAACACATGTACATACATAGGTCTATCATCCCACGAAGATTGGTTGTTCAAGTCGTTAACGTTATTGATATTTTATTGAATTAAGGTTTTTTGTCTCGGGACAGAAAACGGACAAACGGAAGTCCTCTAATGTAAATTATATTATATATTTCTTGTATACTTGCCTATTGTATATTTTTTTTCATCAATCTTACTAAAAATATCAAAGGAAAACAGTTAAACTGATAAACAGCTCGATTTGTTTGAACCCTTCCGTTGTGAACCGGAAGTGACGGAAGACAAAATGAAACCAGTTAAACACATCTTCAATCAAATGTCTATCATCCATGAAAGTTTCGTGCCTTGATCACTTATAGTTTCTGAGATCTCGCGGGTACAAAATGTGTTTTCAAAAAGTTACCTGAGATAATTGAGATATCTCACCGGAAGTAGAATTTTTCTCTTGATTTAACATCGCATACATAACATATGTATAGATTTATACTAATATAATTATTCAATGGAAAAGGAATTGAATATGTAAAAATAATAATTTTTGAAGTGCTTCCGGTGACGACCGGAAGTTACGACGAACAAAACAAAATAGTTTAAACACATATACAACTACAGGTCTATCATCCCACAAAGTTTGAATGCTTATGTCTTAACAGTTTTTGAGATCTCGAGGTGACAAGCTTTTCGTCGCGGGACAGGAAACGGACGAACGGAAGTGAATTCAGAAAAACTTAAAATGAAAACCTCTAGATGTTTTTATTTTCAATCATCCCTGAATCTTTTATGAAAATCCAGCTTGATATCTCTGAGAAATTCACGTGACAAAAAGGGGGAAAAAATAATAATAACTAGACACGATCTCGTTGCGAGCAACGAGGAGGTCTTCCGACCGGTTTTCATAGTTGAGATACATGAATGATCTAGCGTTTGCTATTTATAAGGTAAACATGATAAAGAAATGGAAAAAAGTGATATTTCATTGAAAAGGCCAGAAGCTTTTTTCTTTCAGATTCATGTTTAAGAACTTTCGTTGGAAACATTTAGATATCTCTTAGCCCCCAATTTAAAGGGTCATCCCTTTTTTCTTGATATTAAAAGAAATTAAGGTATTTCAATATCAACAACATTTTGTTTGAGAAGAGATTAGAAATTCGTTACCGTTTTTGAGATATTTTGGGTTTTTTTAGGGGCCGACCCCTATCTCCTTATAGCGGCTTTTTAACGAAATTTTGTTGGTGAAATATTGTTCAGTACGTCATTCTTAGTATCGTCTCTTCTATAATGCTTTTCAAAATATTTGTCCTTTTAAAGATATAAAGATCTAAGAATTGCACTTCTAGCCCTTTAAAATCTCTAATTATGTAATACATCCATTTTTTTTTTATCAAGCATGGATGAAGAACTGAAAGATGAACATATTTGCTTCTATAATACTTTACAAAAAATTTCTTACGAAAGAAATATCAATAAAAGACTGAAAAAACCCTTTGGCCCCTTATTTGAGGGACCAGCCCCTTTTTCTTGATATGAAATGAAAGGTTTTTTTAATCTAAACACATTTTGTTCATTAAGTGTTTAGAAATTTCTTGAGATATTTGAAAAAGAATGTTTTAGGGACCGACCCCTCTTCTCCTTATAGGGGCCATTTTACGAATTTTTGGTTGTTACATATCATTACAAACATTATTCAGAGCATCTTTTCTTATATAATGCTTTTCAAAATATTTGTCCTTTTTATGATATAAATGATCAAAATATCGGACTTCTAGCCCCTTAAAACCCCTAATTATGTAACATATCAGCAATTTTTAATCATTTATAGATAAATAACAAGAAGATAAACAATTTTGCTTCTATAACACATAACAAAATATGTCTTATTAAAGAGATAGAGATAATTGACTTTAGACCCTTCTGGGCCCCTAATTTGAGGGGCAAGCCCCTTTTTCTTGGTGTCAGTTGGAAGGTATTTTTAATCTAAACACATTTCGTTCATTAAGTGTTAAGAAATTCGTTACCGTTCTTGAGATATTTGAAAGGATTGTTTCAGGGGCCGACCCCTTATCTCCTTATTGGGGCCATTTTACGAAACTTTGGTTGATACATATCATTACAAACATTATTCTGAGCATCTTTTCTTCTATGATGCTTTTCAAAATATTAGTCCTCTTTATGATATAAATGAACACATCTAGCCCCTTAAAACCCCTAATTATGTAACATATCAGCAATTTAATCATGTATAGATAATTAACGAGAAGATAAACAATTTTGCTTCTATAACACATTACAAAATATTTCTTATTAAAGAGATACAGATAATTGACTTTAGACCCTTCTGGGCCCCTAATTTGGGGAACCAGCCCCTTTTTCTTGGTGTCAGTTGAAAGGTATTTTTATTCTAAACACATTTTGTTCATTAAGTGTTAAGAAATTCGTTACCGTTCTTGAGATATTTGAAAAAGATTGTTTTAGGGGCCGACCCCTCTTCTCCTTATAGGGGCCATTTTACGAATTTTTGGTTGTTACATATCGTTACAAACATTATTCTGAGCATCTTTTCTTATATAATGCTTTTCAAAATATTTCTCCTTTTTAAGATATAAATGATCAAAATATTGGACATCTAGCCCCTTAAAACCCCTAACTATGTAACATATCAGCAATTTTCAATCACTTATAGATAACTAACGAGAAAATAAACAATTTTGCTTCTATAAAACATTACAAAATATTTCTTATTAAAGAGATAGAGATAATTGACTTTAGACCCTTCTGGGCCCCTAATATGAGGGGCCAG
>WFKH01011925.1:85027030-85040640 GCA_016163765.1 Magallana hongkongensis
TCAACTGGTTATATCACATATATTCACATTTCGGCAGTAAGCAGCTGGCAGTACAGCAGAATTAAAATCAGCTGTTCTGATACGCTACCGCAGATTGCTGGCAGTAAGTAGTCAGCAGTTGGCGGCTGAAGTTTGCTGTGGTAAATGGGATTTCAATTTATTCTGATCAAAATTTCTATATAAAAAGCCGTAACGATTATATTCCGAAGAATTTTTATTTCTAAAAATGCAATGCATGAACGATGAACCCATTGTGTACCTATTTTTCTTATTTTTAGTTATTGACCCTCCTAAGTTGCAGGGGTCAGGGAAAAACAAACAAACTTCAAACATCTATGGTATACTTTAGCTTGCTTCAGCAAAATTTTGCACAAATTCTGGCTTCTTTGTTCATAAAAAATGAGAGTTTTATTTCTGTATTTCAATAACGAATTTATCCCCATCAGTGTCCATTTCTGGTCCTTTGGGTCATTGTTTAAACAATTTTAAACTTATTATATCTTAGAAAGATTAGTAATAATTTTAATATTACAGGCTATTTGGTTACTGAGAAAAATATTCTTAAAATCACATAAATTATTTTCATTCTGTTTCAATTATCTTCCCTTGGAAGATTGAAAATTCATCCAATAATGCGTTATACCGAGATTAGTGTAAATTGACTTAGTGTTACTGGAGATAAAGGGAAAAAATGTAACTAAAGGTAATGTGAGCAAGCTCACAAATAATGCCCCCGCTAAGTTGCCCAAATGACCTTGGGTCAAAACCATGATACACCCTCAGGTGATAAGCAATCTTTGTGTGAAGTAAGAACTTCCAATGTTTCTTCATAAGAAAGATATAGACCGGAACGAATTTTGCACTTTTCCTTCCAGTGACCTTGAACTTGCCCAAATGACCGTGGGTCAAAATCATTACACATCCTCAGGAGGTCATAAGTAATCTTTTTATGAATTTAGAACTTCCAATGTTTCGACATAAGAGAAATATACTAGACCGGACACGATTGCACAGATAGACGGACAGACAGACACACGGACGAACAGATGGACAAGGTGATTCCAATATACCCCCCCCCCCCAAAAAAAAACAACTTTGTTTGCGGGGGGTTTAAAAAGCCACCTGAGTCTCAATCTGACCCACAGAGGTATCGACGTTTCAAAACTTTATTATTTAATTCTGGTTATAATGTGCTTTTTGATCGGGTGAAAAAAATATTTTATATCGTATAAAAAATGTTGCCTACGTCACAGTACGACTAACGTCAAAAAACAATCCGCCTGACGCTACGTTTGAATTTTGTACAATTCAATGTCATTTTAAAGGTCAAACGACCGTTTTAATCTACAATTTATAGCAAAAAATCAATGTATGAGGAATGAATTTAATAACTACCCAATTTATACTTATATAAAATGGGTTGGAACAGTTTACGTTCGCGGTTTATAAAGCGTAAACTGCCACAACTCATTTTATATTCGTATAAATTGGGTAGCTATTAAATTCCTTCCTTAAATAATATTCTGCTTTAAGGCTTGATTCAGTATTGATTTACAAATGAAAACCTTCCTGCATGTTCTTCAGGAAAATAATGTTTGAATTTTTTTTGGTCTATTTTTATGGTGTACGCTGTACCCCCATGAGTGTCTCTTTCTTACCCCTAGGGCCAGAGTCTGAAGAAATTTAAATGTTTATTTAGTATAAGGTAGGCTTATGTAAAAAGTTTGAAATTTAAAGGTTATTTGGTTATTGATATATTTTAAACAATCCATCGTACCATGTTTCCATTTTATCTTAATCACTTCGCATATGGAGTTGGCGGACCTTTCATTTAAATACACTTAAAATTTGAGCTTTACCCAAGACTAATTTGTGCCATGTTTGGGTAAAATTAGCCAAGTGTTTCTGGAGATGAAAAAAAATCACACGGGTAATGGCATTTAAAAAAAAAACTGTAAACTTTTGAATAATGGATTGATTCTATATTGCAATTTTACAAATGCAGTTCTAGTCTTTATTTTCTTCAGAAAAATGTTTTTGAAAATTGTTTTCCAATGTTTTTTTAAAAGAACTTTAGGCTCCAAATCTGGAGTCATGATGTGAATAAACTTTATCAGCATATATAATGAAGTGATGTAAAAAAAAAAAAATAATAATATTACGTGCAATCAGGTTTAAAAAAAATAAAAATAAGTAAATGGGAAAATTGAGGAATTTACAACGACAACAGATCATTGAAAAAATAGTCTTTGGCTCAGGTGAGCTAAAAAGTAGTTCATTAAAGATGTTATTGTACATATGCATGTTAGCTGTAGTAAAGTTTAATTATAGTTTTTATATGCATCTAATTTAATGTAGCTCTTTATATTCATGGATATTGTTTTGATTTTGTTAATTATACAATAAAAAAGATTTGCCTTAACTTCCTTTTCGCCACATCAATGTTATTTGTTTAAACAAACACTGAGAAATGTTTCAAAGAGGGTTTTTTTGGTGGGGGGGGGGGGGTAAATCATTGAAAAAGCATTTAACATTCCACAGAAAATTGATGGTTTGATTGAATTTAAGTGGGGTTTCCTGTGTAGTATTTCACCTATAAAAAGTAAATACTTAAGTTAAAACATCAATCAACCCACCGATCTCTTGACTTGACTGATCAAAAAGCAAAGACTGTAACTTAGGGATGAATTAGCTCAGATCTGGTAATTTAATCTCACCACATGTATTTCATCAGGAAAAAATCAATTGAACATATTTCTACTTGTAAATATTTCCTCTTTGATCAGGTTTTATTTTCACTCTTTTCAATATACAAATCAAATACTTAAACAAGATTGATATCAAATGCATTTGTAAGCCTATGGGTTGGTTCAGTTCCTTGTCCAGTCCAGAAATGATAAGTCCAGTTTGGTGTTGAACAATAATTTATTAAAGCGTGATCGTATAGATTTTACAAAGCAACTTTCAAAGTCTTACAAGTTCAAATCTCAACCTCTCTGACTCGGACTAGCAGTTTCCAACATCTCCCGAACGCCCAACCACGTTCTCACTCTTCCCACATAAGCTTATATACGATCTTTCACACAAAGAGAAAAATAATTCAAATTAGTTCTGTCCAAGTGGTATAATCATAAATAATTATGTTATCATTACAAGCAATCAACACTTCACACTGAACATGATTTCTATATATTTAACCTATAGTGACATTAGCTCCGTAGCTATTATCCTCTGAATCATGTGCATAGCCAACGTTCTGCTTGACCAAAAATAATGAAGTATTAACCATAATTTCATGTTAATTATATGGCTGTCGAGGCGCTGAACACATTTACTTCAATTTCAATATCCCAACCCTAAATCCCAAGCTAGTGACAGCAAATAATATATGATTAGATTTGGTATAATAAATTATTGTTCGTCACTTTTTTCTACTACATGTAATTAAAACTACGGCCAAGACGGCTATCTGGTTACACATTTCATGTTTATACATATATCAAAATATTGCACCTATAAATTACTATTACCGCACATCTCTTTTAAAAGGTTCGGTAGAAAATTGTTCATAAATCAAAATACTCAGTTCATATTTACACAAGTATATGTAGTACTATATGTAGAGAAATACCGGTAAAACATATGTTTGAAAATTTTGTATACCTATAAATCTGTAATATAACAATAAATATGGCAAACTCTCAATAAAACAGTACATATTTGAAGTACAATAAACAAATAAAAAGAAAAAAAATGATGCCAGTTACCAAGAGAACATGTCAGTAAAACGTAGCAATATCATGAGACGTCTATTGCACACTTTGCTTATTGTAAATTTTATTATATTCAATATTTATTTTGCTGCCCTGCATGTGAAGAGTTATGAACTATCTGAGGGATACATACCTTCTGTCGTATTTCTTACAGATTCGTCTTACGTTGTTACTACCCGAAAAATACAGAAAGCGTTCCTTGTTGTTTTAAAATTAAAATGTTATTATTTGTTCATGAATAGAGACAGACAGACATTCCTTATTTTTTCTATGAATTAGGGATTATATCCATCAACCAATTATTTGGTACAATGTATGTACAATTAATAGTGCTGAAGTTTGAAACATATAATATTGTCACGAACACATATATACAATTACTTAAAAACGGAACACAATCGATGTTCATAGTTCATAAAATGTTCATTTTGAATTACATCAAGACGAAATGTGATTTTGATAACGTGGCACTCTTTATGTAATTTTGTGTTTGAATGATATGTTGTTCATAAACCATTGGTTTCGAAATGAAATAGAAATGTTTACGCTTACAATCTTTGACATTAAAATACTACAATATACAAGTCTTCTTTAAATAAACAAAACGTGCCATTCAGAGAGAAATCTTTCGTTAACAAACAAATCATTTTAGCATACAGCGTTGAATTTATGACAATTGAATGCATAAAGAAAAATCAACCAAGTGTAATTAATGTGCTACAGGTTGATTTAATCTTGACCACACAGAGAGAGCAACACCCCAATGGTAACCATGCAGTTCTTGTACAAGAAATTAAATGTTAGTGTGCTAAGTTAAATCTGATAAGCACAAAGAATGCATTGCTTTGTTTGTGGAGAATTCTACTGACTGCTTAATTAGTTTTTCGATGATCCTTCGTGACTTCATTTAAAAACAAAAATCTGCATTGCTTTTGGCAATTCTTGAATCGACTTTTTTCAAACATTCTGCCTTCTAAACGTTTTATTTTTTTTGCGGGGGGGGGGGGGGGGGGGGGGGGGGCTTTGAGATTGTCTTAACTTTTTTAGGATATAATTTTAAAATTTTAACCCGTTGTTAGACATTGCCATTAAATCTGTCTTTGCTTGGAAGAACTTGCAACGTTAGAACCAAACCTACAATGGGACAACGGAAACAAAGATAATACCATCATTTGTTTTATAAAAGAGGTATGAGAGCGGTGCCGTTGTTGTGTGTTTTCTCTGGATTATTGTGACTAGAGTTCTTAGATAAATTTATCTTATATCTACAATAGAGAACAAGCCATACAAAAATAATAAAAAGTATACAACATATACACGTAACAATTATCACAACTAAAATATGAACACTTTTACCTAAAACAGCTGCTTCGGGCTCTGTAATGTTACAGTTCTGAACACTTGAACTGTGACAAATAGAGTTGTTAAAATCGAACACGATCAACGACTTATTGCTCAATCTGGGAAGAATTTTGGTCGCAAATTCACAGTCACACTTCCATGGATTGTCCGATAGTGTGATATTGTCTACGATCCAGAGCATTTGTACAACAGAATTCGGGATGGTTTTTAGTCGATTGTGATCAAGATACAGGGCAGATAAGGATTCAAGAGACGAAAACGCACCTTCTTCTATGAAAGAGATTTTGTTGAATTCGAGATGAAGTTCTGTTAGATTTTGAAGATTTTCAAAGACTCCATTGGTTATTTGATCAATATGATTATTGTTCAGATAAAGAATTTTTAACTGCGGTAGACCTGTAAAGCTAGGATTGCCTAACTTTAAGATACCATTATGGTCGAGATGAATAACTCTTAAATAGATCAGCCCATCGAAACTCCTTGTATTTACGCTGGGAATGCTGTTTTTGTCCAACAAAATTTCTGTTGAATTGGCGGGAAACTTAGAAGGAAGTTTCTTCAAGCCCCGATTCGAACACTGAAGATAATGAGATTTATCTGAACCGCTATAACACGAGCAGCCCACGGGACAGACAGATAGACAACCACATTGTTCATCACCACAACATGTGCAGGTTTCTTGGCAGCGTTGATTGTACGCACACAACATATTGCCCGGTTCTACGTTTGATAAAAGAACGGGTGTTCGAATCCTATAGCCTGTCACACACTTAATGTTGTAAATATCGCCTACCAATGGATACTCCGAGTCCATGGTGATGTCATTTACTCTGTTTCGTAACCAAATCAGGCTGCAATCGCAGTTATAGGGATTGCCTGAGATATATACCATCGTTTTCTTGCTTTGTTTTAAGGGTACAACTAGATCTTTCATCTTAACAGTCATCAATTTGTTGTTCTGCAGGGAAAGTCTGCGAAGATTTTGGTAAATCTTTATCGCAAATTTCGACACTTCACTGATTTTATTGTTAGATAAATCTATACTTTCAATATTTTTTGGAAATGCTCCACTTTTTAATTTCATTAACAGCTTATTATAGCTTAAGTCTATAGAAAGGAGACTGTTTAACGGCAAAAATTCAACAGATATCGTCTCTAAGACATTATTGTGTAATATTAGTTCTGACAATAATTGCAAACCATCAAAAGCATCAATTTGAATGTACTGTATATTATTGAATGAGAGGTCAAGAGTTTTTAGTCTAGGAATATGAGAAAAAGAACCATTTGCTATATCGATTAGACGGTTTTTAGAAAGATTCAAGAGTTCTAGATGCTGTAAACCTTCAAAGGAACCGGAAGACAACGTTCGGATATGGTTTGAACATATATTTAACCATTGGATTGTTCGTGACCTCTTAAAATTGGGAATTCGTGTAAGATTGTTTTCTGATATATCTACCTTCAATACGGCATCTAAATCATAAAATACGGCTGTATCAATTTCCTTAATTCCATTTCCGCTCAAATCAAGGTTAAGGACGTTAACAAGACCCATAAAAGTTCCATTCTTTATTTCCGGTATTTTGTTACTATTTAAGTGCAAAAAACGCAATTCATTTATGTTATGAAATATATCAGTAGGTAGTTCTGTTAAATCATTGTTTCCCAGATCTAGATTTTGTAGATATCTAAGGTTAGAGAGTATGGTTTTGTTCAATGTAGTTATCACATTACCCTGCAGCTGCAGATCCTTTAACGTATGAAGATTTAGTAATGAAAACCAAACTGCGTTGCCAAGACCAGCATTGTCTAGTGTTAGTACCATGATTTTGCGAAGAACAGAAAATGTTGTTTTTTGAACCGATGAAAGTGGGTTCCTTCCCAGTCCAAGCACCTGCAATTCAAAGGTTCGTGAAAAAAGGGAGGGCGAAACTTCAGTTATAGAGTTGTTCGTTATATCCAGATATGTAATTTCATGTATACTAGAAAAAGCGTTATCGTCTAAACTAGCAAGGCTCCCATCAGCAATTCGTAGGTCTTTTAAATGTGGTACAGATAAAAAATCTCTTGATGATATGTTCGATATTGAGTTTTTGTCTAAAATTACGGTGGAAAGGTTCGGGAAAATTGTTTTGTTTTTACAATTGAGACCCGCAGAATCCAAAGATGGTAGTTCATTGTCTGTAAAATTTATATATCTCAAATTCTCTGACCGGCAGAGATCAGGCAGTTTTGTCGCGTGACTTGACGTAATTGTGATGTGAGTAAGTTTAGGTATGTGATAAAACACGGAGTCCTCCATTTCCAATTTTCCGGCGGATTTGATTTCAAGCTGTTCAAGAGAGTGCAATCCAAGCAGAAAACTCGTTTGCATGAATGGGATGTTGCAGTTTTCGATGTATAATCCTGTAAATGATGAAAGCGACTTAAACATGTCAGATCGAACTTGTGAAATGGATGCCTCAGAGGAACACATGATATATAAAACGCTAGGAACACTGGTGCGGATCACAGAGAAATCAACTTCCGGGCTTACAGCGTCCAAACGACAGACCACACTGATTACCTCATTTTGAATATCTCCTTGGTAACAACCACACATTCTTGGACACGGATATGATGTCAGGACATCAGCACTTAACGTCAGCGAAAATTTGAGAATAATTCCAAATAAGATGGAACGCCCTCTATTGATAGAATAAAAAAAACCATTTTAAACATCAAGCAATATTTACATTTATTTACTTAGATATATTGTATGACACACTTATTCATACATTTATTGAATGGGTTTGCCGTGTATCTCAAGTGACAGGAATAATTAAGGGCACCCATTTAACTTTTAATAATGATATACTAGTGTACATATTTATTGAAAAGAAAGTTTTATATCTTACGATTAATATTTATAGGTAAGGATATAATTTAAATGTCAAATGTAATTTAAAATTATAATGCAATGAAAATTAACACACGTAAATGCCTAATATATACCGCGAGTCAGAGTTGTTATAACAGTGTATATTTGTAGATTTGTTTTCGATGTATGGAAACTATATATGTAGCACAAACCCTAATTTAATCATTCTTATTTCCCGTTGCTAAGGAAAAAGGAATACAAGTACTTTGTATATTAAGGCCATCAACAAGGTCAATGTATATCAACACCAAAAAACACTAAATTAACGGTTGACAGGAAGTGTTTTAACTGTTTCTATCCGAATTGCCTATAAACACTTAAAGAAAGCAAATGGGAGGCCTTACTTTAATAAAACCGAATCATGTAAAGTTTGGTATAATTGCAAAATTATAACTGTTCCTTCATGTAGATATTGAGTATCTGCCAACTCAGATTTATACTAGAGTTGAAAAAAATTAAAATAATGTTGACTATAAAATAAATTTCATTTATCATGTGCTCATTTTTCAGCGTTCATGTTTTTCAATTAATTTAAAGTGAATTTATACATATAACATACAACTTACGACTTCTTCTCTTGAAGCAAAGTCTGAACTTTTCATCGGCCATAAACAAATTCAACATTTATTCGTCTTTGATCGCCGCCTATGTAAAATGACAATAAAGATCTCGAAAGTTTATTTAACATTTGCGGACAATTGATATAATACTTTATCATAATGTTGAAAATTTGCACTTATATAAAGCCAAAATTAACAACCTATAGAACAACGTATAAAATAACCAGTTAACTAAAGAAAATAAATAAAAACAATAATTATAAATATGCCGGTGAATTTTGTGTGTGTAACTGACATATAAAAAAAGTTATCAGTTATTTAGCTTAACTCAATTCATTTATAAATACTATTGTACCTTTTTATACACAGAGACATAGAAAAATAGCTCCTTCACAACAGGTGTAGCAAGCTCGATGTTTAAACAGGTCGGGGAAACTATTTTCTGTGTCGTCGGAATAAATTTACATACTAAATGAGGCACCGACGTAATCGACAAACTGACCAATCAGCTGAATGACATTCCTGAGTTAAAAAGCTGAATGACATTCCTGAGTTAAAATGCATCATGGGTTACTACAAAAAATACTACGTTTAGAAAATGCTAGTTTTTCTAATTATTTTTGGAAAGGCATTATTAATTTTTTCAAGCATTTTGCACACTTAAAACAATATTTACATCATCATCTACTAATTCCATGCTCACATTTACAAACACTCATTTTACAATGGTAAAAATTTGGTTTCATCAACTGCATTGTTTAAGTCCATTTGTTGACAAAAGGCTTACTGCCAGCGCTGATTTCTCAGTGAAATCAGATTTCACGTGAATTTCATGGTCCTAGGCATTCGACTCTGAGGTGTTAGTGCATTATCAGGCATTCAAAAGACCTCATATGGCCATTTAAAGCCTAAGTGTAAATGGTTACGAGATGCGTGTTTAGTGCGTACTTTTGATATTAATCCATGTACATGCACTGGTTCTAATGCCATTTAAGACTTTCTAAAAAAAATATTGGAAGTGAAGTGTACGTTATATGTTATTTTATGCTAGTATTTAACAAACATACTACTTATATATGCATGTACATATGTACAATGATCAATGTACATGCGTATTAATTATTACTATTGTGTTATATAAATGTCATACAACAATAAACATGTATCAAAATGAATTCAGTTTTAAATTCTAGTCCACAAATAGCAATACAACAGCGAAAAACACAAAATTTTCGAAAATCAAATACTGGATTTTATGAAGACTTTGAGAGGTATTTCAACGTACTATTTAACATGGAAAATCGGCAATGTTTGTTAATGTGAGCATGAAAAATCTTAATTAGTACCTAATCTTTGCATTTTTTTTTTTTTTACAAAAAATTGAAAATTTTTATGAATTGACGTTCCCGCAGTCATTTGAAATCAAGTCGGTCTAAACCACGTGTTTATTGTAAAAACGTAAACATGTAGTAAATCACATGTATTGCTTTTTATTCACTGATTGGACAGTTGTTCGCGGTACGCATCGCTCTGCGCAATGACAACAATATCCATATAAGGTAGTGTCCCCGACCTGTTAAAGGCAAATGAGGTAATTTCCGAAACATGTCTGCTTATTGCTAGCGCTCTCGAGCGCTAGCAACTACGTTAGTCTTTTTCACTAGAATACGCATGCTCGACTCCATAGTAGGGGATTCTGGGAATACTGTATTACTGTAGATAAACTGTACCATGTGAATTTCGTTTTATCATCTTTACATGAAGTTTTGTGTTTTATTGTAAATGTCAAAAAGTAACAGTAGCTTAGGTCTTATAATGCAAAGTTATTTTAAATATTATAATAAATTGCTAGCATTATCTTAACTACCTTCAAGCTCGGAAAACAACCTCGGATGTTTTCCGAGCTTGCCGGAAAGGCCCGAGAAGATACGATTGCTACAAAATAGTACCAATGGTTCTTGAAAATTTTCACCTCGAAATTGAAATTACGGTAGATACATAATGATTAAGGCACAGTCAATGAGCTATGCCATTGCCGATGTGAAGCTCACTCTAGATTCACAATTCTAAATTAAGACCCAACTCCAGCACAATTCCAGTACACCTTCCTATTGTTAATTAATCGATTAAGAAATTTAAAACAATGTTTTAGAAATCTGCTTGGTGTTTTATGATGGCTACAGCGCTAGCTCACCAATCTTTTTAAAAGATAAGCTTGTACTAGTCACGTTTATACACTGATTCGTCACCCCGCATACACTTTTTGGAATTTAAGCTTATTTCACATCTAGTTCAAGTACCCAAAGAAATGTGTTATATTAACTTATTGATAGGATTTTTGAACAAAGAAAAACTTTCGATTCTTGTTTAAACAAACCATAATGAAATAAGATGTTTTATGCAGTTTCTGATTTGTTCAAATTGATCAGTTTTCTTTTCCTTAAATAAGGCAATGGAATGTTTCAATTTATGTTCTTTTTCTTTCATTCAATAGCTTTTGTTTTTGTCAAATATTAGACGTCGGCATTCATATTTTGTGAACGAATTAATACGAGCGAAGAACGAACACTTTACGAATATTTCCATTGAAAAAAGCCAATTACATGTATATGTACATTTACAATAAAGATCTCTACAGTTTGTTCTACATTTGCGAAACACTGATCAAATACTTTATCTAAATGTTGAAAATAGGCACTGTCTGAATTCGAATTCATCGACCAACGTTTATATTTGATAGGAGAAGGCGATAAAAAATATTTGGTGGGGGGGGGGGGGGTAATAATAAACAGAATGCACACATATTAAAAAAAAATAGCAAAATGTTAAATTCATGTATAAACATATCTTCTTATACACGGAAACATAGGAAATAGCTCCTTTACTCTTAGGTGTCCTAGCTCGTTGTTACATGCATGAACTACAATGTACTACATATAATCACCACGGGAAGCATACATGTGTATATTTGTAATGTATTTACTTATTCGTGTGGACTCTGAACTCAAAATAACACACTGTATTTTTTTTCTAAATTTTCATGGCGATGGAAATCTGAATTTTTATAAATTCGTTTTTTATTTCGATTTGTCCTTTAAAGACTATGGTCCGATTTACATTCACAAGTTGTGTTCTTAAATAAATGATCTATATCATCTTTGTGGATACATTTATATTTTCTTATAAGTACTTGTACATTTTCAAAAACCATTTGTAATTATACATGAAAAAATGACAATAACAAACCGTCAACCATCTCAAAAATCCATAAAACGAAATACAAATTTAAAGCAGAGCAACACGGACCTCCAAACAGATAGAGGTAGGATCAGGTGCCTAGGAGGAGTGAGCATCCTCTGCTGACCGGTCACACCCGCTGTGTGCTCTTTGTCGTAATCGGGAACAACGGAAAAGTCCGTACACACTTGGGTATAGTCCACTAATGCATTTTCCATAGGCGGTAATGTTAACGTTCGTGCTCATAGCTCCGGCCCTAATTTTCGTTCAGCAACGAGGGACCTCTTGAATAAAAGCTCATCAAATTGTCTCTCTCCTGTTAAAATTTCGTGGTGTGAAGTCAGATTCGTTTTCCGGCAAAATGCGTCTGTATTGAAAAACTCTGAAAATGAAAGTAAAAGTAGGGACTTTCACAGTTTTGGAAAGGGTGTACATCAAACAATTTCAATTCTTTCCTTCAAATGATAATTTAATTTTGACGCTTGCTTTTAAAATTGCAAATCCTCTTTTCTGACATGTGTCAAGCATTCTGATTTAAAATGTCCCAATAACTGTATATACACCCTGCAAGAATAGGAACTATTTTGCTTAAAGGCACTACTTTGTTGTCCTACCGATTCTAAAAATAGCTAGAGGGATATACCCACTTAGGTGATTAATTATGTAAAAATTCAAAAGTCCAAAGGAAAATTACAAAACAGGAGCACAGCGAACACGGACCTCTTAAAAAAACAGAGGTAGGATCAGGTGCCATGGAGAAGTGAGTATCCTCTGCTGACCGGTCACACCCGCCGTGTGCTCTTTGTCGTAATATAATATTAATTCTACTACAGTTATTGCCGAGATCAAAGAGATGCCGCGGACATTATTCTCCAATATACCACGAACGTCATCAGTAAATTATCAGATCAGAAATACCTATTTGTCTCGCACTGATCATGAAAGTACAACTTCAAACCGTAAAAAGTTTTAAAACCATGTCAATTTCACGTGTTAGTTTCAGTCAAAACGATGTGTATTGCCTAAAATGTTTATTTTTAAGAGATCAATGCGGCTGTTCCTAGAACCTCCCTAGCACATTTTCACTGCGTCGTTTTTACATAAAATATATAGCGTGTAGTAGTAATAATCGTATTAAATTGCCCTTGAAATATTAGGAATATGATTCAAAGATATTTTATAAATAAGTGCAGATTATTAAAAATCCAAAGAAAAATTCTGTCGTCTGTATGTGATTTCTTTGATCGATACACATGTAAACATTACTAACAAAACCGTGGGGGTTACACAGAACAGCCGTCAAAATGGCCTAGATCGTCTCTCTATAGAAGAAACGATCTGTAGAAATACTGGGCTGTTAGTAGAATAGAAATAAAGTTCTTGTTATCGTGAATGTTGCAGGATAACCTCCTCGGTCTCGAAATGTTGTTTGAAATATAAAAGCCTCGGCTAACGCCTCGGCTTTTATATTTCAAAATAACATTTCTCGACCTCTGAGGTTATTCTGCAACATTCACGAAAACTCGTACTTTATTTCTTAAGTTGATTCAGAAAAACGCATATTTTAGTCAAGTTATAAATGTTCATACGTCAAATGATACCGTGATCAATGAAAGGGACCCAAAGCTGTTAAGGTTATGAAATGAACCAATTATATGCATTGAGTAAATGGTTTCCTATGTAAAAATATTCTTTTTTCATAAGTCAAAGAGCGATCCCTTCAAATTTTTGGATAAAAATATATAGAAAATAAAG